>JAFIRS010002473.1:0-211765 GCA_018342105.1 Gonioctena quinquepunctata | reverse complement strand
ATATTTTGATTTGATTTGAATAAATTGTTCGTTTTTGTGACCTTGAATTTTATTGATAGGTGTAAACAGAAAATTGTCGTCAATTTGAACTTGACGAATGAATTGATGGGTTTAGAATCGGTTCTAATTTTTCATCAATTTTTAGTGACAATTTGCAGTAACTTTTGGTCATGAATTCGATGCCAGCAAGAACAGAGATTTTCAGGTTATGTTATTATTTACCCGATTTCACATACCCTACGCTAACCGCGAGAAAAATTATTGTGAGAAAAAAAAAACATAATTTACGTTGCATTTCATTTTCAGCAATGTGCATTGCTGAATATAAAAAAAAGTGATGTAGAAGATGGAGGATTAGACCTTGGATTGAGAAAAGAAGGAAAGGAAACTTGACATAGTCCACGAAGAATTTCTGAGTGCAGATCCTGATCAATTCAAACGATATTTTAGAATGGATCAGTCAATTCAATAAGCTATTGAATAATATTCGGACCTTTTCCTATAGTTGAACCAATTATTGTCATCAACATCGAGCTCATGAAATATCTGGAAGACTCAGGAATTGTCAACGATAGGCAATATGGCTTCCGCCATCAGAGATCAACTGGTGACCTGCTCGCTTACGTCTCACATATATGGCAGCTATCTATTGAAAAGTATGGAGAAACTTTAGGTGTGGCATTAGATATCTCCAAGGCGTTCGATCGAGTTTGGCACCAGGGACTCCTCGCCAAGCTTCCGTCTTATGGTTGCCCCTCAGCTGTGTTCTCTGCTTGCTAGTTTTCTCCAAACAGGTCTCCATGTAGTGGTCGATGGAGTTTCATCTGACACTCTACTCACAAATGCTGGTGTTCCGCAAGGATCCATTCTCGCACCAACACTATTTCTACTTCACATCAACGACCTGTTGAAAGCAACTTCATGTCCAGTACACAGCTTTGCCGATGATAGTACCCTCCATACCGCTTTCTCTTCCAGGGCCCCTATATCAGCCCGTGAAACCAGAAATGAACGAGGAAGAAATGTTAATAATATAAATATGGACTTAGCAACAATTCTCGAATGGGGATCTAATAACTTGGTAGAATTCAATGCAAACAAAACACAAGCATGTCTTTTCTCTAGAAAAGCCGATCTCACTGTGCCTAACATAACTTTGTCAGAGTAACCATACCACTGAAGCTCATCCATATCGATGCTTTGGTATTACTATCAGCAATAACCTTTCCTGGGAAAATCACGGAGGTCCATTGCCAAAAGTGCATCCCAAAACTTGGTTTTCTGTTTCGTGCCAAGAGCTATTTCACCCCCCGTCAGCTGCTTATGATCTATAAGGCACAGATCCGACCTGTCCTGGAATACTGTTCCCATATTTGGAGTGCGGCACCTAAACATATCCTGAGGCTATTGGATTCTGTCCAAAAAAGGGCAATTCGTCTCGTCGGTGATGCCTCGCTTACAAACTCGCTCACTTGTCTGGAACACCGTAGAAAAGTTGGCGATTTGTCTCTATTTTATAGATATTTTCATGGGCGATGGATGCTCTTCTGAAATATCAACAATCGTTCCTGCTTTGGCAGTCTCTTCGAGATTAACCCGTCAAGTTCAGTCATCACACCCCTTCGTGGTCACTTTGGAGACCTGCAGAACATCACTTTCCAAAGACTCGTTCATCCAACGAACAGCGAGGCTTTGGAACTCATTGCCTAGGGAGGTGTTCCCCGAGGCATACAACCTTCAGAAATTTAAGAAGAACACCAACTCCTACCTTCTTTCCCTAGGTTACCACGATGTTCTCTGAACATTACAGGATATCCCTTTTCGTGGGAACCAGAACATAAAAAAAAAAAAAAATCCCTCTGAGTAAAAACTGTTGCCAAAATTGACCAATAAATAAATTGTCAGGTGTAAATATAACCCATATTGGTCAATTTTATTGTTCAATTTATAGATCAATTTCATTGGATCGTGCAAATTCGCTCTTACAAAAAATGTTCCTGAAAAAGTATTGAGTTATACGATAGCGATACTGCACCAAAATACCATCTTTGAAGAAAGCGCCGAAAGTTGTGGGATTCGTTACTAAAATCGAGAAACAAAGACTCGCATCCGTTTTCTAAAGGCGCCATTTTCAAAGAATAATTCAAAAAAATATTATTCATCACCCCATATCTATAGTACACGAGCGCCATTCTGGCCACTTTTTAAAAGTTATTTAATGCTTTTTGATGGACACTTTTTGAGTTAAACCTTAGAGAGTAAACGAGAGTAGGAGAGTCTATTCGCCATTAGACAACGGTGACACTAATAGAAAGAGATGAAAGATCATTTGTGAGTCATAGTGACGTATATGGACATGTCATGGCCACCATTCTCTCTGGACATTGACGGACTAGCGGACTCCGCACTCTGGTATCTGAGAGTTACAGGCTCTTGATTGTATATTGGACCACTCTGTATGTTACCCGGGCCACCTGTACTCATGTCCATGTACGTCACTATGACACGTTAATGCTACAAAATTCTGATGGGTTAGAGCTTATTAGTACCTACTATTCAGATAACGTTTACTCTCTTTGGAGTTGAACAACCATATGAGAGTGTCCTCCTCCTCACCTCTACCCACCACAATCATCATTTGATGAAATGATTATGTCCTGTCTGATGGTTTCATGTTCAATTCCAGGCTATATTCTTCTTAGCGTGGAAACAATTACCACGATTGGCTATGGTTATCGCTACCCTACGGAAAACTGTGAGGGAGGATGGATATTATTCATTTTACAAGCCATACTTAGTGTCGCTATACAAGGAGCTTTAGTGAGCACTGTTTATGTGAAGATATCCATACCATTCAAAACTCTATCGTTATCCATATTCAGTAAAAATGCTGTGGTAGGTTTCATTCATAGAAATTTTTGTAGAAAATCCACAATTCTTGGCAAAAATATTGCTTTGCTTTCCACGTAGAAGCCGAAGGTGAAACCCCGTGCTAACATCGCGATCTCATTTATTTTACTTTTCCAGTTAATCAAGAGATGTCGCTATGTATTGATTCCTGCACCTAATGGGTTTTTCTTCTCATTCTGTGTGTTTTATCATTCTTCAAAACAACTAGGGCCAAAGCTATCAGCGATGTTCAAAGCCATCAGGGCAGTACCTTATGGTATTTAACCGAAGGGAAAAAATAACGTAAAAAGGCAGATGTGCATTCCACCACGTGACCAATAATGTTTTTCACACGACTATTAGGATTTTAAATTAAGATTGAAGCGCTACCGGCGGCGGACAGATGAAGTACTTTCCACCACATTGATTTATAACCTTACTTTTTCTTCCATATCGATTTCTCATTGTTTACTTTGTTTATTTCGTGTTTAGAGTATTTGAAGCGTGGTTTAGGCCCTTTAAACGTTGTCAAAACTGTGATTCGTATGACTTTTACCTTTTATTAATGTTCATTTAGATATAATAATTATTGGTGTAAGGATTAGTGTTAAAGTGTTAATAGCTACAGTGTTAGAACAAAGCTGGTGATAAAATACTCAAATCGTCTTCTTATAAACAAAGACAAATGACCCAATTAAAATTAAGTTTATTGGAATTTCTGACGTATGTTGAAGGGACCGAAAGTTCTCGGTGTGTAGTAGGTGAAGAGGGTCCTCTATGCAGACCATATATTATATGGAAAAACTGAATGGAACTCTTTAGTGACAAAAGTGTGTGCTCTTCTGTCTCCAGACAAGCGCTCTGCAATCCGAGCCTCATCAAGTGAGTGGAGAACTCAAAGTTATAGACGGGTACATTAAAATTATGCAAATGTTTTGTTCTTGCAAAGCAGGAGCTGGTAGCGGATGTAAACACATTTCAGCTTTTCTAATCGTTTCAACCAGGTAGGTTATTGTGAATTTACAATTAACTTCATACAATTTCAAAAATAATTTTAGAAAAAAGTTGTCAGAGTTGGAACATGTTTCCAAAACTGAATTGAAATGTGCCTGGTCATCTGTAGCTCAGCCTCTGTATTTTGTCAGTAGAACTGGCAATATTAGGAACATAACTTTCACTACTCGTCTCTTCACAAACATATTTTTCTACTTCTTGTATCTGGTTGTGGCTCTGGCTCCTTTCCTTACTTGTTCCCACTTGGCTACATTCCTCACTTGTTCTTTTAGACAGCCTTTCTGCACGTTTTGGATCTGATTTTTTATTTAATGTTACAACAGATGCAGGCAGATTCTGAGATAGTACAGCTGTTTTTTTCAATACACGACCTCGTCTTGTATTTTCACCTATAAATAAATTAGATTTGAGTAAATAAGTAAATAAAAACAACATATCTACCTACCTTTGTTAATATAATATTCTTGCTTAAAATGGAGCGAACACACTTTCATAAATTTGCTGATTGGTTTGCCAATCTGAACCTTTAATATCCAGGCTTTTCTTCTTGAGATTAATTCTCGTCCCATCTCCGATTCAAAATAAACCCTTGGGCCTCGAGAAATCTATGAAATGTTAATTTCTTTTCCGTGTCTCTTTTGGCCCAGGAATTGCACTATGGCACAGAACAATAATCATTATTAGACGTCATTATAAGAGCGGAGAGGTCGCTTTGCCTTTAAAAAGGCAATTTCTTGACACTAAATCATAACGAACAACAAGTAAAATATAACAATAACAAATAATAAAAGGAGATCAAATAAAAACGGTTCAAAGAAAGGCACTATATTAATAAAAATCAATGGTAAACAAACGATACGAAAGTGTGGTTAGAAAACAATGTGGCAGAAACTAGTTTACATTAGAGCCATCAGAGTGCGTATCGCTTCTCTTGAAATGCCAATAGTTCTTCCAGATGTGGTACCCTTCGCAGAAATCTCAGATCTATTGAAAGTTATGGATTTCCATGCTGTTCCAAAGATTATGTAGAGTGATGTTTCAGTTCAATACAATTAAAAGAATAGGAAAAGAAAGTCGAAATAAAATTATTTGCGAATAGGAAACACGCATAATTTTATTTTAACTTTTCTTTATCTCAGTTCGGTCCTCAGATATTACATTTTGTGAAAAGAAAAAGACTATCGAATCATTTACTACCAAATAAGAAATAGCTCAGTGATTAGACTGTCGCCTACCAAGCAGAAGGTCACACGAACGAATCCCGGTCGAAGTAATTTTATTTTATTTTATAAAAACAACGGATGGACCGATTTGGCTAATTGTTCTTTTGAATGTTCGTAATACTCCGAATAAGGTTTTTAAGGAAATAAAAGATTTTTAGAAAAGTTATTGGAAATTTCTTTGTCCTGGAAAAGTTTTCAGGAATATACAGTGCGCGTCAAAATTATGGAACAAATTTGATATTTCGCAAGCCATGTACTTTTGACAAAAATCCTGAAATAGGTCGATTTTTATTTTGAAATGCCGATTTTTTTATGTATACTCTAAAGAGGTTATGTCACTGGTTTTGACATGGTGACGTAATCGGTAATTTTTTTAAATTGGAATAGATGTCTTGTGATACCTCATCTGAAAGGCCTTCCAATAATTAATTAGATTTTTTTTGTACAGGGTGAACACAAATTAATATTTTATTTCAATAAGAGAATAACTTTATATCCAACAAAATAGAACAGTTAAATAAGATGTTCGAAATGGCATCCACCAGTCTCTTGACAATAAGCAAATCTACGGACACATTCCTCTTGCACATTGCGAATAACTTCCGGAGTAATTCTGTTAATTTCGATCCTAATTCGATTTTTCAACTCTTGTAGATTTTGCGGCCTATCTACATAGACCTTCGATTTCAAATAACCCCACAAGAAAAAATCCAGGGGCGTAAGATCTGGAGATCTTGGGGGCCACTCTATCGGTCCGCGTCTACCAATCCACCTCCTAGGAAAACAGTTATTCAAAAACTCGCGAACATCACGTGCATAGTGCGGGGGTAACCATCTTGTTGCAACCAAATACTTTCATTTGGTGAGTTAGGATTGTTGGCGTTTGGAAAAATATCGGCAAGGCTAGATATGGGTTGATTTCTTAAAAATTCCAAGTAACGCTCCCCTGTGAGATTTCCTTCGAAAAAATACGGGCCAATAATCCTGTCGTTTATTATCCCTGCCCAAACATTGACTTTCTGAGGGTATTGAGTATGCCCGCCCATCATCCAGTGAGGATTATCCCTACTTCAATATCTGCAATTCTGACGATTTACTGAACCATTTAGGCAAAACGTAGCCTCATCGGGAAACAGAATTTGTTTTATAAAACGTGGATTGCGGTTACACAAATCCTGCATTATTTCACAGAACTCCACACGGCGATCGGGATCATCATCATTGAGTTGTTGATGTAGCTGTACTTTATATGGATGGTACTTTTCTGCTTTTAGAATACGTTATACAGAACTTTGGGATATGTCAAGGTCTGCTGCAATTTATCGTGAAGTATCGTGAGGATTATTCTCAACACCCAATAGAACATCAAGTTTAACGTTTTCTTATATTTTCGGACGTCCAGCATTCGGAATATGTTTGACATGACCAGTTTCTCTAAATTTTTTCTCAATCTTACTGACTGTTGAACGACTGATAGGTCTATTTGGATACTTCGCATTGAACAAGTCGCATACCTCTTGCTGAGTTCTGGTTCTATCTCCGCATCCAATAAAAATTAAAAATTTCTATACGTTGGGTTTCACTTAAAGTAGCCATAGTTTACTTTTAGACCCTTTTCACTTAGAATTTGTGAAGAATATTTGTAGATATTTCAACTGACATTTATTTGACACTAACTTGCCTATTATGTCATCAATTTGTGATTGTCTTTTGTTTCCATTTGAGACTAGGAAATAGCTAACTATCGATATTTGGAAAGGATCCATTGGTGTAGTAGAGCACTGACTCACTAGTCTGCCAGGGCAGTCTAAGGGATTAGAGCCTTGGCTCAAAAATGTAAAATTTTGCATTTTTTAACACGCTTTTATTATCTTTACTTGTAACTAAATAACTCACAATGTAATAAAATCTTGGAGGTAAATATTCACCCACTTCCAATCTTCCGAATAATCTGAAATTTGTCACACATATCGAAGACCGATGACAATACAAGAATTTCATAATCATAATGTAATAATAATGAAAATATATTTTTCCAAACGCCAACAATCCTAACTCACCAAATGAAAGTATTTGGTTGCAACAAGATGGTGCACCCCCGCACTATGCACGTGATGTTCGCGAGTTTTTGAATAACTGTTTTCCTAGGAGGTGGATTGGTAGACGCGAACCGATAGAGTGGCCCCTAAGATCTCCAGATCTTACGCCCCTGGATTTTTTCTTGTGGGGTTATTTGAAATCGGAGGTCTATGTAGATAGGCCGCAAAATCTACAGGAGTTGAAAAATCGAATTAGGATCGAAATTAACAGAATTACTCCGGAAGTTATTCGCAATGTGCAAGAGGAATGTGTCCGTAGATTTGCTCATTGTCAAGAGACTGGTGGATGGCATTTCGAACACATTATTCAACTGTTCTATTTTGTTGGATATAAAGTTATTCTCTTATTGAAATAAAATATTAATTTTTGTTCAACCTGTACAAAAAAAATCTAATTAATTATTATCATTGAATGCAGTATTGAAAGGCCTTTCAGATGAGGTATCACAAGACATCTATTCCAATTTAAAAAAATTACCGATTACGTCACCATGTCAAAACCAGTGACATAACCTCTTTAGAATATACATAAAAAAATCGGCATTTTAAAATAAAAATCGACCTATTTTAGGATTTTTGTCAAAAGTACATGGCTTGCGAAATATCGAATTTGTTCCATAATTTTGACGCGCACTGTATAATAAAAATGAATGTCTTTGTTGGTAAGCTCATAACTTGAGAACGGCTGGACCAATTTGGATATTTTTTTTCGGGAAAATGGGATAACGAACGGGATAACAGGAAAACGGAATAACGGGAAAATGAGATAACGGGATAATGAGAAAACGGGATAAGGGGAAAACGGGATAATGGGAAAACGGGATAACGGGAAAATGAGATAACTGGAAAACGGCATAATGGGATAACTGGATAATGGAAAAACGAGGTAACGGGAAAAGGGATAATGGAAACGGGATTGGATAATAAAAAGGAAAAAGGAAATGAGATAACTGGAAAACGATATAACGAAAAAACGGGGATAACTGGGAAATGGGATGAAGGGATAACGGAAAAACGGGATAACTCGGTAACGGGATAAAGTGAAAACGGGTAGCGGGCAGAGTCAAAGGCATAACCTCTAGATGGAAAACTCAAAAAAACATATGGAAAAAGAGATTCTACGCGGACTAGAATTTTCAGGATTTTTTTTAATATAGAAATTTGGACAGGACAACGTCTGTCGGATTAGCTAGTTGTCAAATAAAAATATAATAAATTATCATAAAATAATGAAAATAAATTGTAGATCTGCATCAGAGATGGTAAACTCTGTTTCATATTCAGAATCCATGATTTCAACAGCAGAATCTGGTGTGGGACTAATATAACACTGTACTTCGTGGACAAGGAACAGATCAGCCCATATCCGGAGCTTGAAATGGTGCAAATGGAAATCAAACCTCATGGACTCCTCATATTCCCCCTAGAAATAGAACACGTTATCGATGAAAAAAGTCCTCTATGGACGTTTCGACCACTGGATATTTTGCAATCTAGGTAATTTTTTCATGGAAATTGCAAATATAAAATAACTCTTTTAACAGTTTTAAGTTATAAAAAAACGTTTACTCTTTGAGTTGCTATTAATTGTCTTTTGTCTTTTAACAGGTTTGAAATAATTGTTGTTGCAGAGGGCAGTTCGAACATAACCGGTCATGTTTCCCAGAACAGAACATCCTATTCGAATTCAGATATTCACTGGGGCCATCGTTTTAGACCTTGTGTTGAGTACGATGAAGAAAAAGAGGGATACATAGTTGACTATGGACAATTCAAGCGAACAGTTCCTTTTGATACGCCACTGTGCAGCGCCAAAAAACTGAATTATATTCAACGTAAATTAATGGATACTACGAACAATGATAATATATTCAGAGATCGAAAATGAACGAAAATTGTTTTTTATTTGTGCTATACATGGACAAATCCAATCAAATTTGAATAAAGTTAATAGGGGCACAAGTTGCCAACTTAAAAAACTCTGCCTCTCCAAGGGTATTTGTTTAACTTTGGTTGTATGGAAAATCGGCAATTTGATATACCAATTCAATTAATTATGGTCATGAAGCGCTTATATATTTCTTATATCAAACGTGTCATTCATAGAGATTTTGTGTCTAAAAATGTGAACAGTTGGTAGCTCAAAACATATTTTGTGAAAAAAAGATTGAATAATAAAAGAATAATACTAAGCAACAAGAGGAAGCGAAGAAATGGCGTTCCTCCGCGTTAAGGTGCAGATATCGTGACAGATGACAGTCGATAAAGCACGAAAGAACGAATCAGATTGGGACAGGCACCAACACTCGAGATATAGACACAAAATTCCCTATTAATATAACTTTTGTATATACAAAAATATAAACACTTTGAAACTAAAAATAAATGATCCAGCGTATTCTTTGACTCTATACACGACCCTGATGGAATTATTACAATAGGGGAGCCTCGCACAAGTTTCCATCTCACAACCAGAGTCAAACAATTGCCATTGGAGAGGCAGAACTTTTGAAGGTTTTCTTTAAGTTGGTTACTTGTGCGAGACTCCCCTATTTTAGACCAATAAAAATCAGCTAGAAAAATCTAGTATAGCTCGTCCAGTATTGAAACGACCGTTTGGTAGGTAGAGAGGGGGAAAACACGAGTGAGTTTGTTTCAATTGATTTCCCTGCAGTGGTCGATAAATAAAACAATGATGATGCATGGAGTTTATGAAATGCGCAGAATATTATTATTGCCTACATTTATATTTCAAGTTGAGAGATTTAATAAAAATTTTAATTAATGGGATTCAAAGAAACTTCTGGCTGTTCACATGCTCAGTATCCTAAAAATTCAAAAACTATCAGTTCTTCTCTCTTATTATACTAATAACATTGTTTATATAGGACTAATTATAATGATAAACTTGCTCCATCTATTGACCATGGCTCTATCTCATAATGACTGGTTGCGCCTCCAGCGGCAAGTCTTCTTCTTATATGAAACGTAGAAAGAAGGAAGGTCGATTTCTTCTTCTAAAAGTTCTTTTTATAAACGGACGTTTCAATATTTTCGATTTGGAGGAATAACCGTAAGTTAACTTCCAATAATCCTTAATTATTTCACGAATCTCTCATCTTTTTTAAGAGAATTATCATTTCGATGGCATGAAAGACTCCTTAAAGAGTATCAGTAACGTTATTTTTGTAAATATATCATTCTAACCTAACATTTTTGTTTTCAGATATTTCACAATGGCAAAGTCAAAGAATCACACGAATCACAATCAAAGTGAGTATAATAATCTCATTATATCCGTTTCAGTGAAATAACAATATTTATTTTCTAGACCGCAAAGCCCATCGTAATGGAATCAAAAAGCCAAAGAGGTTTCTCCACGAATCAACTTTGGGGGTAAGTGTTGATACACACACAAACTATCTTCTGCAGGCTTCTAGGAATCATTCAGATTCGTATTAATTCCGTCCGAGAAGACGACAAACTTTCGAATTCTCTTCAAAGTTATAAGACTTTAGCCTCTTTAAATTTATTGAAAGGGGTAACACAATGCATAAGTGAATGCTCGATAAAAAATGCAGTTTAGGGAGTATCATCAGATTTGTAAAATAACCCCAAAAAATTCCGGCGTTCAGACATTAACAAAAAGTTTTTTGTTTTAAATCCATTATTCTCATGACTGTAAATGTTGAGTTAATAGACACGTATGATTTGGGTCATGCCGTTTTGTGAAACTATCGTATTTTTGCCTTCTGAACGCAAAATCCGAAGCCATAACGTGGTATTATCAAATACTTTCCGAAATACGAGTTTCCAGAAGTACTAAAGGCCTTATTTTTCAGCGCTATTTTCGTCCACTGAAAACACTCCCCATTCGTCCTTCTTTTTACAAAAACACCACACACACACACACACCCTTGTTCAAGTGATTTTAGTACTTTTTTGTACGAAAACCTGCCGTTATTTAAATCTACACTTTTTTCATACATACCACTATTCTTACTTTTACCCACCAGAAGCATAGTAATTTTTATATTTGATGTTGATTGCCTTAACTCGACAGTCAAAAGCTACAATAGCTGCATTTTGTTTACTCCCAATTTCTAGTCTCTAGCATAAGACATGACTTCTGCTTGGATGTTTTTGAAGACCGTACGGTCTGCACAAAAATGAACCCGATCAATATCTCACTTTTAAAAAGGGAACACAACCTAACTTGGCTAACCTTGCTATCGAAGTTGAATGCAAGCCAACCAACGTTACGAAGTAATGCTCTGCTCACTGACACTTCGGTAGTGGTGACTTTTGTTTGTTCAGAATTATTATTGGGGCACAATTGTGACAATCAGTCACTAGATGCAAATACACGCTACATTACAGATATCGACCAATAAACAAAACCTACACCAATTAATTCAAATCACAAGATTGGGTGTTTCTTTTTCCCCAAGCACATACATTCAATTAAAAGAGGGCATTTTAAAATTGTTTTTTTTTATTTTCAAGTTTTTAGAGAAATGAACTATCACATAAAAAAATTAGAAACCATAGGGATTAATGGAACTGTATTACATTGGTTTAAAGATTACCTGAATGGGAGGAAACAAATAATAAAAATAGATAATGCATTATCCAATCCTATCGATACTAAATACGGTGTACTACAGCGAAGCATACTGGGACCTCTGCTGTTCTTGATATATATAAATGATATGAGCACAATGATAAGCTGTGATTTTATCAACCTATTTGCTGATGGCACGTTAATATCTATTTATGACAAGTATTTAAATATGGCAAAATGTATGCATCAAGTCCTAGATTACTTAAATATAAATAAATTGAAACTAAATATATCAAAAGCATAACCATAAACAAAGAAAAAATCGATTTCGTAAAAGAGTTCAAATACCTTGGATTTATGCTAGATAACACTCTTAACATGGAAGCACACTTTAAGTATGTCTAAGAAAATTGCAAAAAAACTCTACTTCTTCCCACGAATATCCAGCCACGTGTCAACTTTTGCTAAAATTACCATCTAAAAAACTAATTCAACCACATTTCGATTACTGTTGTACTCTATTATTATATGGATGGGACAATGGTAAAATTATGGCATTGCAAAAATTACAAAACCGAGGAGTGAGAGTGATTCTGAAATGTAACCAGTATACTAGTATAATGTTAATGCTAGATACATTAAAGTGGATATCTATAAAAGACAGATTTTATAGAACATCTATGATATTTATATTTAAGCTCATTAATAATATGCTACTAAGATATTTTCAAGAATTCATAATATACCGTAGTAATACACACGACTATGAAACAAGACAAAATAATAACTTTCACCTACCTAAATGCAGGATATCCAACTCTGAAAATATTATTATATAAAGGTCTAAGTCAATATAATGAATTACCTCAAGTAATGAAAGAGATCAATAATATTCATGAATTTAAATCAAAACTAACTGAACATATGAAAAATAATTAAGATATTAAATAACCAATATATACTGCATATTGTAAACACCCTTATTCTAATTGTTGGCACCTCTTCGATGACTGCCGTGTATTTTCCAAGATTGATTCTCTTAGCTCCCAGGGAGCATGTGTCCTTTTCTATGAGAAAGTTGATGATCTGATTTCTGATGGTGTTGTGGGTTTTTCCGGGTTTTCCTCCAACTGAAACAGCGAATGCTCCATCACTTCGAGTCCCGGGCTTCAATCAAGATTTTCATCTTGATATTATTGTATATTTAAAACTTTGATTTTGTATTTGTTAATACTGAATAAATTTTACCATGTATACTTGTAACTATTATACTTGTAACTATTAGTCATACTTTGTAAATCACTGTGCAAAGAAGAAATGTAAAATATTAGGATGTATACCTATATAAACAATAAACTCTTTCATTCATTCATAAACCAAAAATTTTGGTCATATGCGAATTCTTTCTAAATTGCATTTTTACCGGATGCTCTTATTGATATTTGAATAGATAAATTATTTGTGTACCTGCTGGAGCTTTATACTGAGGTTTCTTCTGCTTTCAGATGGATGCTAAATTCTTGAAGAATCAGAGGTTTTCCAAGAGGCACAACTTGAGCGCAAAACAACAACTCAAGCGTGCTGCGGAAAGGAAAGCTGACCATGCAGCGAAAGCTAAGAAATAGGTGTAATTTGACTGTAATATAAAACTTTTTTTAAAGTAGTTATGTTGTTCATTTGTTTCAACGAAAAGTTTGTTCTCTCACATGACAATTTTGTTTTCACACTTTTCATTTGAGGAAAATGCAAATTCAATTTGAAAAATTTAACCTTTGTGTTCGGAGTTGACAAATGTGGCTTGAAATATCACAATTACGCAACATTTTACTAAAATGGAAATGCAATATATATTCTGTATTCAAATCAAATTAAAAATTATTTGCTTTGGTTTACGGACAAACCAGAGGTACCTCATTGCTAGTGTTGGAAGTCGTAGTCAATGCCAGAGTTCACATTGATGAAATAACGTAACTGAGAGGTTTCCCTTTCTGTTTTCAAAATTGTTCATGGCTTGTTTAGATAAAATATGCAAAATTTAATTCCTATAGTCAATGTGTTGATTTATTACAAAATAAAAGCAAAAACTAAGTTCTGGTCAATACAGTCAAATGCCTTTGATAAATCATAAAATACAGCCGCTGTCATTTCGCTAGTATTTATCTCGGAATAGGCTTTAGATGATGTTTTAATTTGGAAATTCCAAAGCTCTTCCCGATGATTTTTGCTATTTCATAATAATGTTCAAAATAGGATTCTAATTTTTACTTTTCGGGGAAGGAAAAACCAGATAACAGAAAAACAAAACTTGATAAAAAATAAATATATTGTACAATTCACGTTAAAAAAGAAAAAACAAAAATATCACTATGGCTTGAAAAACATGTGGAATACTGCACTATTTCTTACTAGAAGGTGCAGCAGTGAGTTTCCTGAATTTGACAGAAGAAATTGCCGTGCTAGATTTTTGCCGTTTCAGGCCTGTCTGGGCAGGTTTCGGTGATGGATAAATGTCGTCTTTGCTGGACCCCCCTAGTCCGTTATAACTGACGTCTAGATTTCGGGCAATCTTTGTATTTTCAGGTTTCGAGGAATTCGATTTGAAAATTGAATACTGAAATGGATTAGTAGTAGTATTAGTGAAAACATAATTCCTAGTGCAGAATTAAAATTATGTAGAAAAGGGAAACATTCTCAATTGAATATTGATAGAAAGATTTTTCTGTGAATGTCCAACAGAAAACAACTACTTCCCCGGCTAAAGCCATGCTGGACATTGAACTACATCTGATAAGATATTCTGAAAAGACCCTAACTCAAAAGAAAAAATCTGATATTGAAAATTTGCATTTTCATTCAGATAGTTTTTTTATTTTCTATTCCAGTCTTAATTAAGAACGCATAAAGATGAATGAGGCAAAGAAGAATGTTTTCCAATAGAGAGTACTCACCAGAAATCATGATTTCTGGAATAGAAAATCAAATAACCATCTGAATAAAAATGCAAATTTTCAATTTCAGATTTTTTCTTTTGAGTTAGGGCCTTTTCAGAATATCTATCAGATGTAGTTCAATGTCCAGCGTTGCTTTAGCCGGGGAAGTAGTTGTTTTCTGTTGGACATTCACAAAAAAAATAACTTCATTTAATCGTGGATTTTTCAATTCACAGAAAAATATTTCTATCAATATTCAATTGAGAATGTTTCCTTTTTCAACATGAATACCCCACAAGAGGTTATCTTGACGATGGAAGATAGTGACTAAAGTTTATCTTTCCTGTTTATATTTTCAACAAATCAATAAAATTATGAAGTATCTGCAACAAGTGAAAATTTGAAATATTATTTTTTTATGGATTTCCAAGGACACCCTACATAACATTTATCATACAGAATTACAATTCCAATTTTATTTCGATTTGAATATTTTGATTTTGACAGCATAAAAGTGTATTGAAAGCAAAGTGTAAATTTCGATAATGAATTTAGACAAAAACTTTTGAAAGAAAAAGGCAAGTTTGAAGAGAAATTCTGAATAAAAAAGTAATTAATTTTAGAAAAAAATTAATTAAAGGAAAAGTTGACATTATATTTAACTTCGAGTAATTGCACTGCTCCTAGTTATTCAGTAAAGCGGCAGTCATAGACCAGGGCTGAAGCCTTTCAAAATGGTAAAAAGTGAAAAAAAATAATAGTAGCATGAAACCCATTGGAAAAGAACGAGAATATAACAAAAATTAAAGGAAAAATAATTTACGGGCGATCTGAGGTCGGGAAGTGGAAGGGGGTGAGTTTTTAAGGGTAAAAAACGGTTTATCTCGATTTTCGGCAAAACTACGAGTCCTATGGAAAAAAGATCTACAACTTTTGTATTCACACTTTTTTCACATAACCTCAAAATTTATGTAAAAAATTCAAATAACCAAGTTTTTGGTTTTTTTTTATTTAACTTTACCAAAAACAAATTTTTTTTCACGAATTGGTGAAAACTTACCTTTTCATGTCCCAAACACATGTAATTTTTTTTATTTAAAACATTTATTTTTTTCACCTTATTTTGACTTAATATCGAAAAAGCACCCTAATTTTCAATCAAAAATTCTCCCGTCAAAACATCAGCTTTTTTAAAAAGCTCGGTGGCTTTTTTTCGTGAAATCTCTACTTCTGATGGTATGAAAAAAAATATACATTACTATGGTAAATTTCTCAGAAAATGCAAAGAAACGTAAAGTTAATATTTAAAAAGACATCTACAATATTTTTAGAAAGTTGTAGAATCTTTAAATTATATGCGTAGATGCCTATTTATTCCTATTTTAAGATAACTTATATACCTGAGTGACCTACGGAAAATTTTAGCCCATCAAAAGGTATTTCATAGAGAAGTGGGGAAGGGGCTAGGAGGGTCTGGGCCTTACTACCTGTTATTTCTTCGCATTTTCTGAGAACATTTACTATAGTAATGTGTATTTTTTTATACCACCAGAAAGTAGAGATTTCAACAAACAAAATCCCACCGACTTTTTTAAAAAAGCTGATATTTTGACGGGAGAATTTTCGATTGAAAATATTAAGTCGATATTAAGTCAAAATAAGGTGAAAAAATAAATATTTCAAATCAAAAAAATAACAGTGTGTTCGGGACATAAAAAGGTAAGTTTTCACCGAATTTCGTGAATAAAAAAGTTTTTTTGTAAAAGATAAAAAACCAAAAACTTGGTTATTTGGATTTTTTACATAAATATCGAAGTTATGTGAAAAAAGTGTGAATACAAAAGTTGTAGATCTTCTTATTACCTACAACTTTGCCATTCAACCTTTTTTCCATAGGACTTGTAGTTTTGCCGGAAATCGAAATAAACCGTTTTTTACCCTTAAAAACTCACCCACTTCCCGACCTCAGATCGCCCGTAAATTATTTTTCATTTTTGTTATATTCTCTTCCTTTTCCAATGGGTTTCATCCTATTATTTTTTTTTTGTTTCAAAAATTATCGACCCTGGTCTATCAGTAACAACTGTGGCTTTTTCTCAACTTTTTTAGCAGTACCTTGTGAAAATGGCAAACTGGTAAGTGAAAATGAAATAATTCTATTGTAGCATGGACAATTGTCTTCTGCCCATTATTCTTCCAAAACCTACTCCATTGATTTCTGAAAGTTCTGAATATGTTTTCATTCTTTGGAGCTGTAACTACCCCCTTTACCATTCTCTTGAATGCGCCTTACTAAATACCAAATATCCTTCAATGAATTATTGGTATGAGTCCCACAGTATTTCTTATATTTGAAGAATTCTCAATTTTTCTTGATACTGAACAGGCAGATATGAAAAATCGAGAGAACGATGAACCAAACTTACAGAAGTATGTGATGGAACTAATCCTGTTTGGAATCTGGCATTCAGTGATGATGCGTAGTCTATGCTAGTAGCATTGGTCTTCACAGGTAGATATGGTGAATCGGAATTCAGAATCTGCTGAACTTTTTCAGCCTGAAAAGGAATAATTCAGTGCCTATATTTATATAAGGAATATGTAATAAAACTTAATATTATTGATAATAAGGCATAGAAATTTCAAATTCAGCACATTTTTCCTCCCACACTCTGAGTACACACTTGTATTGTAGTGAGGAAAAATGGAAGAATACAAAGTAAGAATATACTACAAAATAAACAATAATTGTCCGAGTGAAAATTTGTCAGTTGATATGGTTAGAATTATTAAATATACAATTTTTATGTTTCTATAATTCTCATGAAGTCCCTGTAGTTGCTGTAAATATATAGTTTAATGGCTGAAGTGAATTTCTTGATGTTAACACACTTTCGAATTGCCAAAGGTAATAAATTATAAACTTTAGGTAGAATGTATGTTACAAAACGGTGACTAATTAATCAAACATTTGTGTACACAGATTGTGATCTAACTTGTCCATCATAAAATAAAAAAGATTTTTTCCAATAAAGTAATCATGAAAAGATTAAGATATGAAAAGTATAATTTTATATAGTTCAACAAATCAGGTTCAAGACTTAGTGCGAATTTAAACGATCCAATAAAATTGATCAATAAATTGAACAATATGGGTTATAGAAAAATCGAATTAAACGGTTTTCTTCACATAAAGGATTCAATATAAAATTGAACCAGAAAATGGTAGATCTCAGGTGAAAAACAACTACTTTCCTGGCAAATACCACGCAGAACATTGAATGATATTCACCTGAAAATCCATGCATACTTCCATATAATATCAATGGACATTGAATGCAAATTTTTTTCTGATAAGCTCGATTATGTTTAATTTATGTCGTTCACCTAACAATCCATACCGGTTTCAGGCTTCTTGGCCTCATCAGTATCGGAGTAGTCAACCAGCCAAAAGTCCAAAGAACTCTGGCTGAAGTGAGACACAACGTAAACAAACCATCATCGATCTTGTAACACCTATAGGTACGCGAAAAGATAAACTTTAACTGCGGTACCTAGTGACAGAAAGAAACACTCAAAATCTCCCACCTCGATAGGTTTCTAAATAAAAGATTCCTTCTCAGTAGGAGTGGCAAGCCCGTCTAGCATATAGTGAAAGATAAGTGCCATGTGAAGTGGAATGAATAGAAAAATCGAATTAAACGGTTTTCTTCACATAAAGGATTCAATATAAAATTGAACCAGAAAATGGTAGATCTCAGGTGAAAAACAATTACTTATCAGAAAGAAACATTTGCATTCAATGTCCATTGATATTATATGGAAGTATGCATGGATTTTCAGGTGAATATCATTCAATGTTCTGCGTGGTATTTGCCAGGAAAGTAGTTGTTTTTCACCTGAGATCTACCATTTTCTGGTTCAATTTTATATTGAATCCTTTATGTGAAGAAAACCGTTTAATTCGATTTTTCTATTCATTCCACTTCACATGGCACTTATCTTTCAATATGGGTTATGTTTACACCTGACAATTTATTGGTCAATTTTGACAAGAGTTTTTACTCAGAAATACCAACATACTGTCAAAAAATAGTTCAAGTATAGGAAAAGTTCCGAATATTATTCAATAGCTTATTGAATCCATTCTTAAATATTGTTTGAATTGATTAGGATCTGCACTCAGGAATTTTGCATGAACTAATGTCAAGTTTTCTTTCCCTCTTTTCTCAATCCAAGATCTTCTACTTCACTGTCTTTTATATTCAGCAATGCACATTGCTGTGAATGTAATGCAACGTAAATTATGTTTTTTTTCGCACTATCATTTTTCTCGCAGTTAGGGTATGGTATGTGAAATTACGTAAATAATAACATATAACCTGAAAATCTCTGTTCTAGCAGGCATCCAATTCATGGTTGAAAGTTACTGCAAATTGTCACTTAAAATTGATTGATAGAACCGATTCTAAACTCATCTCAATTTATTGGTCAAGTTCAAATTCAAGGTCACAAAATTGACCAATTTATTGGATCGTGTAGATTTGCACTTATTGATAAAATAGGAAAACATCTGATTTTGTTTTTTTTACTGAAAGTAATGTCCTGAAACTGCTGGATATCAGTAGGAGTGCTATAACATTTAATTCATAGAGAATTTTTTGTTGTTTGCATTTCAGGCTTTGGTCAGGCATAGTGAATTGACAGTACTATACAAAATTTCAATATTTTGGAACTTCTATATATGTAATTTTTTTGGAAAATAACTTTTTTTCTGAAAAATGGCTTTACTTTGAACACCCTAAATACACCAAAACTCAATTGGCTAATGAATTGTATGAATATTTTAATAATTCCTATTGATAATACAGATGGTTGGGTTGAATATTCAGTTTTCTAGACTTAAAAAACTAATCAGTTCTCTTACCACTGGTAGTGATGTATTTTTGGGAGTGTCATTCTTCTTATATGGAGAGATGAGGCAGATTAAACTGTCATTAGCTGACGTATCACCAGTGATATCGACCGTTTCATCTGACATCAGTTTCTTTTCTGCTATTTTATGTTTTGCTTGCTGTTTTTCTTTTTCATATTTTGCCTTTAATTGATGCAATTCTCTCCTGAAAGATCAATGTAATACCAAATTATTTGAATAAACATTGTATTCCATCTTCCACTAGTAGACTGAAAAATCTGACATTTCCATACCTCAATTCTGAATTATGACAATCCAAAGTCAAATATTCCTTTTTATATTTATTTGCATCAAATTTAGCCCTTTTAAGGCTGATTTCAGCGTCTCTTTTGTACTTGTCTGAATCTAACAGAGCCCTGAAAATGACATTAAATATGATTTTCCTAAGAGTAATGAAGCTTATTTTGATGGATCGATTCGATTGATAATGAACATCTATAAGAGTTTGATTACTTTTTTAAAGTAGCCACCAGTAGAGCTAGTGAATCCATATTATGTTCATTTCTTAGGATTTCATTGACTTGATCCCTGGTTCCATTAATAGCAAGCTGTATGTTGTCCATATTTTTCATACTATTCTTCAACCTCACGATTTCAGCTGATAGTTGATCACTTTCTTTTGCTTTTCCTTTGAAATATGCTATTTGGTCCTTCAATGCGTGAATGGCAGATTCATGAACTTTCTCTTTATTCTCTAATTGTGATACTTCCTCCCTAAAATATAATATTAACTCTTGGGAAAATATTCCGTTGTTGGGAATAATGCAATGAAGGTACCTTAAGCCACGGGTCTGTGATTCAAGCTTATGTATTTTTTCTCGATATTTTTTGTTATTTTTTTCATTGAGACTTATTTTGAACTGCAAGTTTTCAACTTGATTCACTAATGTGCCTACATCAGCCTGACCAGCATCTGTATTAGCCAAGTTGAAGAAAAGCCTATGTATTGTACTCTCGGTCACCCTGCTTCTGCACTGCGGACAACTTTTGGATCTAGGAGAATATAATTCAAATGATTACTAATTAAATTCTATTTTCACAATAGATAAAAAATGATTTGTCATAAATAAACATGTGACATAAAGACTAACGTCTCATGCTAAGAATTTTTTTAAACATACTACCGGCAAAAAGTGTTCATTGATGACCATTTGAAGTGGGATGTCAACATTCAATATCCAATAACCCCTTGAATTTTTGCCGTATCTTTAAAAATCACCCTGCATAATGAAAAAAATACAATTTTCTTTACAAATTTAGACATCTCTGTCACAGATTCCCAAAAAGAACTAAAAATAGTGTATTTTGCACTTGCAGATACGGTATTTTGGCTTGGGTTGCAGCACTCAGTAAACAACACTTTTAGAAATTATACAGCGAAGATTCTTGAAATTGATGTTGCATAAAAAATTGGACTACTCAACAGAACTGACTTATAAAGAATGTTTGACCTCAGGCAAGAACTCAGTTATAAATGTATCACACATGACAAAAAACACATTTGAAAAAAAAATCAAAAACTTTCTACTGACCTGTCCTAGGGTATACCTACATGGTTTAATAGAAATGAAAATATGAATAAAAAAAATGACATTTCATCGAGTACCCAGATAGGTGAATATTTGTTTCCATAGTGCACAAACTCTAAATCTAACTGATCCAAATTCAACTAATCAATCTAGAATAAATCCATGGCTTTGTTTTCTTTCAGAATTTCTATTGTGTCCTCATACTTTACGTTGTATAGTTATAGTATTAATCATTCAGTTATTCTTGTATGTGTGAAATTTGTATGTATATGAATATATGTTATATCTTAATTAAGTTTTACTACACCTTATTCGGAACAATGCTTACTTACCAAGTAAATCATGAATGATGAGTAAATAACGCATCATTCATGATGTATAGTCTAATTCAACAAGCTAAGCCCTGCTTAGTATTTAACTGATGATTCACTTCAACATACCCTTGGGACCGCGAGGTATTCTGGTAATTCACGCTACAATGTTAACATTATGGCAAATAAAAATGCCTGGTACCAAGAGTATATCGCTGTTTGTGGGTTGGGAAAATTTTTGTGTTTAATTGCATTATTTTAGCAAATTACAATCATTGATTGAATAATATAATCATCGTGACAACTAAATATTTTTGTAGCCTTGTGAGTTTTAGAAAAACAAGAAACACGGTCTAAATGGCCGTATTTGTTTTGTGCAGACGGGGTAACATCCATGTAATGCCTCATTTTTTTTTTTATTAGCTGTCCACATTGGTTTTTTGTTTAAATTCAATGGGTATTGATGTGTTTCAATTGACAAAATGCTTTTAAAAAAACCTCAGGTCCCAACAGTACGATTTTTTCTCGCTCATACCAGGGATTAAAGTGTTAATATTACCACATTCATCGTATAGTAAGTAATTTATATAATAAAATAATCGATATTCAAT
Source organism: Gonioctena quinquepunctata (assembly GCA_018342105.1). NCBI lineage: Eukaryota > Metazoa > Arthropoda > Insecta > Coleoptera > Chrysomelidae > Gonioctena > Gonioctena quinquepunctata. Next base: position 189,620 of record JAFIRS010002473.1, on the reverse strand, counting down.
CACATTTTTTCAATGCTGAAACAAGTGTTCTCCCATTATTGGCTTCTGTTGTATAGTAAGTAATTTATATAATAAAATAGTGATCCAATTTTAATTTTTGTCGGAGTTTAGTTGGGATTGGAATCAGAATACATTGGAAAATTGTTTTCCTGCCGACGTTTAGAATTTAATGAAATTCATCCTCGATGCTCTGTAACATATAATAAAGTATAAAAAATAGTTGATACTTGCCATGATGTATTACTATAATTAACGGTTATGTAAAATGTTTGGAAAGTACTCTCCAAAAGTTGAAATGATAATAATAGTAATAATTGTTTATTTCTTCAATTTAAAAGCACATATATAATATAATACAGTACACATAGCACAATAATAAAAGAAAACGTCAAAACCTAGGTGTGGCAAATTGCAAAGCATAGATTGAATGTACAGATTTTATAATTCCTAAAATGGACACTTACAATTCAGAACTATTAAAATATTCCTCCAGTGTATAACAGTTTCCCGATATTAGTGCTTTCATCCGTTGTTTAAAAATAAAGAGGTTAGAGGATGTCTGTATACCATCAGTCAGTGAGTTGAAGACTTTACTTCCCATATATAATGCAGGTTTCGTTGATAAAATGAAGACCTGTGTATATCTGGTGCCAATAGATGCTTGGATCTAGTTTCGTGTTCATGAGTGTTTTGATTAGAAACAAATAATTATCTATGTTTGTACACATATTTCCGCTAAAGTAAGTATTTTCAAATTATTTAATGCTAGTCTATATGAATCTCGACATGCAAGTTTGGCTCTAATCCATTGGCTCCTAGAATCTATTACAATACAGTATTTTCAACAAATGAGATTTCACGCTCATCAGTTAAGTTGTTGACAACAAAAATATTTGTATCATCCGCTTAGCACACTATTTGGGCATTTGGAGACATTTAATTCAGAGAAATAATTAGATCATTGGAATAGATTATAAAGAGATATAGGCCCAAGACTGAGCCCTGAGGAACACCCCTATCAATAGCTTTTTCAGTACTCGGCAGCAGATTACCTATTTTTACTCCTTGAGATCTGCCTGAAAAGATATGATTTGAGCAAATCCAGACAAGTGCCTCTTATTCCATATTGAGGCAATTTGTAAATCAAGAGCTACACAATCAAAGGCCCCTGAGAAATCAACAACAGTTCCATTACATGCAGTCTAGAGCTGATACTACCTTTCTGAGAAATTCATATAGCGCAGTTTCTGTGCTAGAATGACTATTGAAAAATCCTTAAAAATTGTAAACCATGGTCAGACGTAATACATAATTGTGGATTTTCTTTGTGTATCTATTAGTCTGACCTGGTTTATATTTTTAAGGATTTTAACTCGGAAAGAATAACTTTCCAAACATTTTCATAACCGTTAATATTATAGAATACATACAAATTATTCTTTATAGGTTTTTTATTATATGACAAACCTTTGTTACCAGAGCCTTGAGGATGATTTAATTAAATTCGAAGCGTCAGCAAGAAAACAATAGTTTTTTCTTCAACGTATACTGATCCCAAAACTCCAACAAAAAAGGTATTATTATTGTTATTTCACAAGAATGTGGGAAATAATAGAAGTCTAAAAATGAACTGAGAAATGTATAAATATTTTCATGTGATATATAGAATTAAAATCTAGATTGGCTTTGAATGTCGATTTTCCTGATAGGTACAAACTAGTAATAATTTCAATATTCATCTCACCGTTCCAACCAATTCATGAGGCAGGTATAATGGAACATGTGTCCACATGTTGTGCTGTGTACCTCTGAACCAGGTAAAAATAAATCACTACAAATAACACAACTAATATTCATTTCTAAAAAAAATGTAAATTATCAAATTTGACGTTTATTTTTCCGTTTGGTGTTTGGTTAGTTACCAAATTTTTAAATTTCCATTTCCCAAGTTTGAAATGGGCTACATCTTCTAATCTCGACAATACATATATGTACAAAAGAAACCGCTAGATGTCATCGAAAAAAAAAAGCAGTGCAAACCAATAAACTTCAACAAATCCTTTCTTTCTTACTCATTTTTTTCTCACTTGGGAAATGAAAATTATAAGTTTTCAACCTGAACCTTACTACGTTGTCGAGATTATGAATATGAGGGTATTAATTTTTAATTATCAAGTGTCCTGAACTTCGAGTATCCACACAATTACCACTTCAAAAAAACTTCTGCAACTTAATTTAATATTCCATCAGGTTGTGTAGAAAACCCAAATTACATATGTTTGATCATTTATTTTTAGTCCCAAAGGGTTGGTATTTTGTATATAAAAAGTTATATCAATAGGGAATTTTGTGTTGTGTCTGTGTTGGTGCCTGTCCCAATAGGATTCGTGCATTATCGACTGCCATCTGTCACTTCCTTCTCTTGTTGCTTGACTTCCGTTGTTATTGTGTTGAGTATTCTCTTTCTTTTTTTTTCAGAAAATATGACGACTTTACTCCCTAAAGATATTCCTGGAGCAGTTTTTCAGGATGAAGTTGTCTTGAATGTAGGGGTTTCAAAAGGTTTTTTTCTTTATCAGTAGTCATAGAACAATTATTTTACAAATACTCTATTGTCATTGTTTTGCGCTACCAACTGTTCACATTTTTAAACACCAAATCTATATGAATGACACATTCAAAGATTATTGTTCTCTACTCTTTGACACATTTAATATAAGAATTGAACTCTCCTTTTAAGAATCAGTGGTATCAACAGTGTAGGATTTTTCCCCAGATGTGTCAGAACACATCACCTATCACTAGAAAACTTCGTTTATAACATGATCGAATGAAAATTCAACTGTTTTCTTCGTCAATGAAATTATTCGCGGGTATTTCTCATACTTTTCCCTTGTAATGCCGAGTTCATATGACAGTTTTTCGTATTTTAACTTACAACGTACTGTTTTCCGATTGGTCATTGAATGACACAAAATGAGAAGTTCTCGTCAGCAGTCAATCAGAAACAATACGCCGTAAGCGTAAGCTGACATGTGTACCCAGCGTAAATCTTCAGAATTTACATACTTTCAGTATTTGTTAATTCGGGGCTAAAAAGAATGGGGCGCTGTTAACGTAAAGATGTCCGCCCCAGCAGTGAACAATTAACTTCAGTCACAGCTTCAAACAAACTTACAATGGATGTTGAAAAATACTTAATGACCCGAATGTCTCCTATATCATAAGTTAAAATTCTTACCTCAATATCAATATAATAATCTCGGAATCAAAGTTTGATTTGAAGATTATTGTAATATTATTAAGATAAGGATTAAAGATGGTCTTTTGGGAATTAAAAAATTTTAAATCTGATGTTATTATATATTAAGTGATTTTTATTCAGGGTAATTTTATTTGTTTCACAATGTTTTTCCATTGAAATATATGACACTTCCTATTCGTTTTCATCAGCAGATAGAATCTAATTCAATTCAGTTACACTGCATGTATACTAGATAGAAATACTACATATTAGTTAGCTTGATTGATGACAATTTCAGAATCAATAAATTCAATCTGAAATCTACCTTTCCGACTGGCCGCGCCATCGGGTTTTTGTCTGTTGTTCACTGATCAAGCGGTTCGACCTTTCGAATGTAGATGTCATCCTCTCCGAAGTTTTCCCATATAAACATCAAAGGTGTTTTCTGGCGTGAAAACGTATTCAATCTTGCATTTGGATACGATTCTACGTGACGTCATTATTATCACGAACCCCAAGAATGCATAATTTCGAATACGATTCAATAATCAAACCTAACCTAAGAAATTTTCTGGTGGAAAGTCAGTAAACAATATTCCGATAAACTAACTTTGTAATTCATTGTAAGTTTCCAACTCAGGTGTTCATATATAAGTGGAAAGTGGAATGTCCCACTACCGAGATTTATTTGGGGTATTATTAAGAATTATGACAATCTCAAAACAACGAATCATGTTTTGAAACTGAATTCGACTGGTTTCAAAACTCTAAGAATACGTTTTGAATCGTTTCATATATGACGTCATCGTTTCAACGCCAGAATGGATATATTTGAATCACAGGACGAATACGTTTTAAATACATGGGCGCCCAAAAACAGCTCAAGTTCTTTCGTTTACAGCGACTTTCTTTTTTAAAACCTCTCAACTTTGTTTACAATACCCTACACCACACTGAAAGAACCTGTTCGGATGAGCAGCTGTCAACCATCTTGATCGTTTTAAAGAAAGTGTTGGCAACACTGAAAACTACACGCTGTCTGAGTCACGTTGCTCTTTTCTATCAATTTATAGCTGTCACTGTCAGTTGTTGAGTGTTATTATTGACTGTATTTGATAATGGCTTTCCATTACTTATAAATAATCAACGATTTACGACAAACATATTTCCCCGTTTCATCGAAATATTCCCGTTCGCAAATTAAAATGAGTGATGATGACCGAGACATCGATGTGGAAAGTGACGTATGTTTTCTCTTCCGAACAATACAATTTGGATCAATAATTCTTTATGTTTACACATTTACATAAACGTATCTTTTAGGAGGGCGATGATTCTGATTCCCGTCAGGCAGCCTCAAGACAAAACTCCGGAAGTCAGTATTATTCGCAGGTAGTAATTTTTATGCCAGTGTTTATAATCACAATTATAATCCAGAGTGATAATAAGAGAATTGTGGCTAGAATCCCGTTCGCGGAAAAAATGCAGTTTAGGGAGAATCCACAGATTTGAAAAATCCTTTTTTTATAAATAAACGAGCCTTCCTAACGCCCAAAACACAATAAAATCCGGCGGTCAGTAATGAAAAAAGGATTTTTTTTAATCTACCAGTCTCATGATGTATGGTAAATTTCCAGTAATTAGACACACACGATTTGGGACATGCTGTTTGGTGAATATATCGTATTTTCGCCTTCTAAAAACGAATCCGAAGTCAAAACGTGGCATTTTCAAATACTTTCCGAGATACGAGCTTCCAGAAGTACAAAAGGCCTTATTTTTCAGCGCTATTGTATGAATAGAATAGAACAGGGCTTTATTTTCAAGAATAACAATCACAGTGACATTACATTTAAAACAAAAATAACATACATTATCACAGTAACCAGAATTAAAGAAAATAGTGTCATGCCACTGAAAACACTCACCTTTCAACAAAAAACCACACAAACCCATATTCACGTGTTTTTAGTACTTTTTTGTTCGAAAAACTGCCGATTTCTAAAATATCCTCTTTCAGAAAGTAAATATACAGTGCATTCCATTTAAAACGAGCCACCCTGAATAACTTTTGGTACAATGATTTTCAGGAAAAATAAAAAAATACATCAACAATAGTATACAGGGGGACACATTTTGACATATTCACATTTGATGTTACTTCCACTATCGCACCCCCAGAGCATGTCACCATTTTTTTTTAAATGGATCACCCTATATTGTTTCGCATTATCAGATGCTCCATGATGAGCAAATTTCAACAAAGTATAAAACATATGGTCTGGACGATATGGTTCGAGCTACAAATTATTTGATTGAAAACTAGCCACCCTGAGTAACTTTTGAAACAATGATTTGCAGTAAAAATAAAAAAACAGGTCAACAATTTATACAGGAGGCCACATTTTGAAATATTCGTTCTAGAGACAAATGAAGCAATAAATCAGAAAAAGAGATTTTTTATTAAATTCTTGAATCAAAATCTGATGACTTGACAATGAGAAGAAAAAAAATGTCTATAGTAAATTTTCAAAACGTTTCCACCAACTTCCATACAATGGTACAAACGAGTTTCCATTGTCAGCCCTCACATGGTTGAGAATCTCGGGAGTTATTTCTCTGCAATGCCTAATGATATTCTCTCTCAAATCTTCTAATGTTGTTGATTCTATCTCATACACTTTAGACTTCAAATGACCCCATAGAAAGAAATCTACAGGAGTGAGATCCGGAGACCTTGGTGGCCATTCTGTCTGTCAGAAGAGGTCCTTTCTGCCAATCCAGCGACCAGGAAAATGATCATCCAAAAATGGTCGCACTGGAGCTGCATAGTGAGGAGGTGCACCATCCTGCTGAAAAACGATTTCTTGTTTGAATAAATTAATATCCTCCTCAGTTGCCCTATTGATGCACGGTATTATTCGATTCTCCAACATATCCAAATATTTCTCACCAGTCAAATTACCATCGATAAAAAAAGGTCCTATGATGTGGTCACCTAAAATTCCTGCCCAAACATTCAGTTTTTGAGGTCGTTGGGTATGAACTTGACGGTATAAATGAGGATTCAGATTCACCCAATATCGACAATTTTGCCGATTCACCTCTCCATTCAAACTAAACGACTTTCATCCAAAAACAAATTTTATTCAAGAAATTTGATGCAAGTTGATCCGTTCAGTGAGACTTTCACAAAACTCGATATCGCCTATCGAAATCATCTTCGCTCAATTCATGAACTAGTCTAATCTTATATGGATGAAATTTGTACTTATGAAGGATCCTGAAAACATTTGTATGACTGATTCCTGTTCTCGAGATAACTTAGTAAGAGATTGCGTATTTTCCATTAGTCCAACGTGCCCTAAAACTGCAATAGAAATAGCTTCATCGTTGACAACTCCTGAACGGTTATGCTTTTTATTGCTAACAGATCCAGTTTTCATAAATTTGTTCAATAATTCCGAAACGTATTTGTGTCGTACATTTCTTCCTGGATGATTATCATTGAACATATGGGCAGCAGCTCTAGCACTATTTCCATTCTGGTAGAACAAACTCACTATTTCAATCCGTTCACGAAGCGTATAAACCATTGCTTCTCAAGAATTCACAAAAACAGAAACACCAATTGTAACTTCACCTGGTAGGTAATCGTTTTTGTAGAATGAGACAAATACAAAATGAAGAGAATATCGAATTCAAACTTACTGGCAAAATAAGACTTTTTTGAAGTATACTTAAAAAAACACCTATGAAACCTAGGTAACAGATTGTACAGAAGTTCTTTCAGGGTGGCTCATTTTCAACTCAAATAATTTGTAGCTCCCGAACCATATGAGTCAGACCATATGTTTTATACTTTGTTGAAATCTGCTCATCATGGAGCATCTAATAATGAGAAACAATATAGGGTGATCCATTTAAAAAAAAATGGGGACATGCTCTGAGGGTGCGATAGTGGAAGTAACATCAAATGTGAATATGTCAAAATGTGTCCCCCTGTATACTATTGTTGATGTGTTTTTTTATTTTTCCTGAAAATCATTGTACCAAAAGTTATTCAGGGTGTCTCGTTTTAAATGGAATGCACTGTATACCTAGAAACACATTAATTTTTATATTTATGATGATGATTGCCTTAACTCGACGGTCAAAAGTCAATTGCTACAATACATTTTGTTGAACCCCCAATCCCTAGTCTACAGCCCAAGACACTCCTCAGGCATGGATGTTTTTGAGGACCAGACGTAGGCATGCCTTCAGCATGTCTCCATCTGGTCTGCAGAAAAACGAACCCAACAATATCTCACGTTTAAAGTTAATTAACTTCTTCGAAATACGTGATCGCCAAGTTTTTTTTTTATTTTCAAGCCATTAGAGAAATGAACTATATAGGACATAAACCAAAAATTTTGGTGATACGCGAAGTCTCCCTAAACTGCATTTTTACTCCGTTCGAACTAATTGGCCCAATTTGTGCATAATATAATTGTCGCTGTCACTGATTATTAATTTGATTAAGGCTGAAAAAAGGGCTCACCACAACGCACTGGAAAGGAAACGGCGTGACCACATCAAAGACAGTTTCAGCAGTTTGAGAGATTCTGTGCCTGCCTTGAACGGAGAGAAAGTTGTAAGTTCAATATAAAAACATGCCTACATTCAATGTTATTAACAATTTCTTTTTTACAAGGCCAGTCGAGCTCAAATTCTGAAGAAGGCTGCTGAGTATATTTTATTTATGAGGAAGAAGAATAGTTCGCACCAACAAGATATTGAGGATCTGAAAAGGCAGAATACTCTTCTTGAAGCTCAAAGTAAGAACAGTTAAGTTAACTAAAATATTATTATTGCTAAATAGTTCTTGAAATAATTTACACAAAATAGTCTGGAGCGTAGATTTTTTTTTCTCCCTCATCCCTCATATTCCTATGTTCGAACATATTCCACCAAATTCTGTTTTCCTATTTCCAGAAAGATGTACTTCTCCATGACTTTGGTTGATTTTCACTCTAGTTTCAGAAACAATGTCAAATAGTCCAATCAATAGAGTATATTGACCTAACAAAAACTTCAAAACAGCTGAAATTCTGGATTCAATTTGAAAGTATGAAGTATCCATCAAGTAATTCTTCACTATGTCATGGCGCTAAAAATCCAAAAACCTCGCCAAAAACTCTGTAAATTTTCATATTTTGAGCTTAATTCCAGAAGTGTTGGAAATATGAAAAAATGTCTTGTATAAAAGTTTTAGCTCGTCATTTTTCCACAAAAATTGTTTCTACAAATTTTGCGAAAAATCATATTCGTAATTTTCCACTTGAAGTCTAATGCCTGGAATTGCGCAGAAACAAAAAATGACCCCAATTTTTATATAACTGGAGTAGTCAGTCTTGCTACTAAGAGTTGCTTAAAAAAAGCCAAAGCACATGAACTGTTGAAAAAACTTCACATGAAACTGGTTTCGAAGTTCATACAAAATTATTTACTTCATTAATCTCGGTTTTGTTGAAAAAAAGTATTCAGATGTGTGATTCAGGGGTATTTTTCTAAATAAAGAGTAACCCTAAATTTTGGTGTACATTTGATGATTTAATCAATAATAATAATAATAGTTTTTTATTTCTTTTGATCATGTGTACATGATATAGAAAAGGTCAGTTTTACATATTGCACTTTACTAACATAAATTACAAATAATAATATAGATACAAAATAAAACAGGGACATAGGGAGCTTAAGAGAGTATTGGAGTGAAACTCAGAGCACAGGGAGAAGAAAAGAAAATCAGGAGATTTACGTCGTTATTTTAGTGATTGGTCATTTAAAAATTCTTCCACTGTATAGTATGCTTTGGATATCAGTAATTCTTTCAATTGTATTTTGAAGACTCTAATTTTCAAATTCCTTAAGCTTAATGGCAGTTTGTTAAATAATATCCATGTAATGTGGTCCTTTTTTTGATCTGGTCAGTCTGTGGGTAGGTACTTCTCGTATATATTTATTTACTTTTTGAATTATTTTAAATTACTGGAGATGTACAGAATCTTACTTTTTCCAGAAAGTATCCAAAACTTTTTTGTTTCTGAATATTTTACCTTGGAGTTTTGGAGGATCCTCAGATATAGATATATGGAAACAATTGTATGTAGTCAGCGGTGTTCTATGTGTTATAAATGTAACATTTATGATACAATTGCCATGTCATGTTGAGGTGTTACTACATCTGATAAAATATGCCTAATATGTTACATTTTCTAGCGAGCAAAAAAGACTACTTCCGGTAAAAATGCCTGCTTGTTTAGTAATTTTTGTTCACTTTTTCTAGTACCTATTGGGAATTCAAATTTAACTTGGCCAACATTATAAAATGTACACAAGTATGGTTCTATTTTTACCGTTACAGGGAGTAAGCCCATTTTCATTGGTCAATGATTATTCTTCTCTCTCTTTGTGTGTGTGGATCACTTTTTCTCTGTGATCCATGGCAGGCACAGCCACGTGCTTAACCCCATCAATTTCGACTGAAATCATCATAGAAAATATGAGATTTTACAATTAGTTTCAACATGTTTCGTACAATTTGTCATTTAATTTTCGTACAATTTGTCATATTTTTTTTTGCCTAGGAGGCTTGATCAGGTTTAAATCCATACTAATTTACATCAGTAACTCATAGTAATAGTCATTTCATCGAAAAGATCAATAACAAATCCTACAACAGGAATTGAAATTTTCTGAACGCATTTTTAACGAAAAAATCGTTCTTTTCAAATGGTACCTACCTAGGGCCATCTTGCAATTCGATAGAGAATTCAATTACCAATTCAACGATATACATTATGTACCACTTTCTTTTTGTTCAAAACGTAGAGAGCCAACTAACAAAATGAAATCAATCTGAAAAAATTGGTAGGGTAACATGACATCTATTCATTCTTTAAAACTTTACTTCAGAATGGTAACAATGAATTAACAAAAATAATCGAGAGATAAGTGCCATGTGAAGTGGAATGAATAGAAAAAAATCGAATTTAAACGGTTTTCTTCACATAAAGGATTCAATATAAAATTGAACCAGAGAAAGGTAGATCTCAGGTGAAAAACAACTACTTTCCTGGCAAATACCACGCAGAACGTTGAATGATATTCACCTGAAAATCCATGCATACTTCCATAAAATATCAATGGACATTGAATGCAAATGTTTCTTTCTGATAAGCTCGATTATGTTTAATTTAAGTCGTGTTCACCAACAACGATACCGGTTTCAGGTTCTTGGCCCCATCGACGGAGTATCAACCGCCAAAAGTCCAAAGAACTCTGGCTGAAGATCTACCTTTTCTGGTTCAATTTTATATTGAATCCTTTATGTGAAGAAAACCGTTTAAATTCGATTTTTCTATTCATTCCACTTCACATGGCACTTATCTCTCACTATATGCTAGACGGGCTTGCCACTCCTACTGAGAAGGAATCTTTTATTTAGAAACCTATCGAGGTGGGAGATTTTCGGAGTGTTTCTTTTCGTCACTAGGTACCGCCAGTTAAAGTTTATCTTTTCCGCGTCATCTATAGGTGTTACAAGATCGATGATGGTTTGTTTACGCTAGGTCTCACTTCAGCCAGAGTTCTTTGGACTTTGGCTGGTTGACTAATCTCGACTGATGAGGGCCAAGAAGCCTGAAACCGGTATGGATTGTTAGGTGAACACATTAAATTAAACATAATCGAGCTTATCAGAAAGAAACATTTGCATTCAATGTCCATTGATAATTTATGGAAGTATGCATGGATTTTCAGGTGAATATCATTCAACGTTCTGCGTGGTATTTGCCAGGAAAGTAGTTGTTTTCACCTGAGATCTACCTTCTCTGGTTCAATTTTATATTGAATCCTTTATGTAAGAAAACTGTTTAAATTTCGTTTTTTCTATTCATTCCACTTCACATGGCACTTATCTCTCACTATATGCTAGACGGGCTTGCCACTCCTACTGAGAAGGAATCTTTTTATTTAGAAACCTATCGAGGTGGGAGATTTTCGGAGTGTTTCTTTCTGTCACTAGGTACCGCCAGTTAAAGTTTATCTTTTCCGGCGTACCTATAGGTGTTACAAGATCGATGATGGTTTGTTTACGTTGTGTCTCACTTCAGCCAGAGTTCTTTGGACTTTTGGCTGGTTGACTACTCCGTACTGATGAGGGCCAAGAAGCCTGAAACCGGTATGCGGATTGTTAGGTGAACACGACTTAAATTAAACATAATCGAGCTTATCAGAAAGAAACATTTGCATTCAATGTCCATTGATATTTTATGGAAGTATGCATGGATTTTCAGGTGAATATCATTCAACGTTCTGCGTGGTATTTGCCAGGAAAGTAGTTGTTTTTCACCTGAGATCTACCTTTCTCTGGTTCAATTTTATATTGAATCCTTTATGTGAAGAAAACCGTTTAAATTCGATTTTTCTAAAAATAATCGACTTGACATTATGTAATGATCATAAACCCATTACAGAAGAGATAACTTTAATATAATCAAACTGTTTGAATAAATCTAACGACTGAAACAGTGAAACATTCAACGTACAAATTATTACTCACAATACCATTATCCTGTTTTCAATAGAAGAGTTTCGATGGGCCAAAGATATCTACAATTCTTAGAGAATGATATTCAAAATTATATCAACGATTTTCTTGAGAACATCAGGGAAAATACATTTTTTCAGCAGGATGGTGCAGGACCACATAATGCTACTTTTGTTCGGCAATATCTTAGTGATACCTATGGGCAGATATGGATTGGAACAAATGGTCCAATCAGTTCGCCCGATTGAACCTTTATTGATTTTTATTTATGGGGTCACATAAAATCCAAAGTATACTCGAGGAGACCAACTTCTGCTCACGAACTGATAAATGTGATGAGGTGTACAATAAATAGAACTAGTCTATGTGTCAGGGAAAACGGGCAACACTTCGAACATATCATTGGTCATTAATAAATAAAATGACTTTTCGATGGTTGTGAAACTCTTCTATTGAAAACAGGATAATGGTATTGTGAGTAATAATTTGTACTTTGAATGTTTCAGTCGTTAGATTTATTCAAACAGTTTGATTATATTAAAGTTATCTTTTCTGTATTTTCTGTTTATGATCATTACATATTGTCAAGTCGATTATTTTTGGTAATTTATTGTTACCATTCTGAAGTAAAGTTTTAAAGAATGAATAGATGTCATGTTACCCTTCCAAATTTTTCAGATTGATTTCATTTTGTTAGATGTCTCTCTACGTTTTGAACAAAAAGAAAGTGGTACATAATGTATATCGTTGAATTGGTAATTAAATTATCTATCGAATAGCAAGATGGCCCTCGGTAGGTACCATTTGAAAAAACGATTTTTTCGTTAAAAATGCGTTCAGAAAATTTCAATTCCTGCTGTAGGATTTGTTATTGATCTTTTCGATGAAATATCTATTACTATGAGTTACTGATGTAAATTAGTATAGATTTTAACCTGATCAAGCCTCCTGGGATAAAATAAAAATTATTTTTTTCAATTGTAAACAAAAAATTTGGGAACACTGTCGTATGTAATTTGAGCCGTAGAATCCGAAAAACATCAAACATACAGGGTGTTCCATTTGAAAAATCGAAGTTGTTGGCTTTCTGGCGAAACCGGAAGTCGGCCATTTTGTTTTCATATGTCTGCCAATCCGAAATCCCATTGTCACCTGGTATACAGTGTGACCCATTTAAAATGGAACCACCCCTGTAGAATACACATTTTTCAATGAATCTCAAAAAAAATTAACTATGGTTTTTTTCTTTGTCGAAAACGGCAAAAGTTTATTAGGCAATTTTTGTTTTCAAGTTTGACTACACCACTGGATTCGTAGTTGTTATAAATAAAAACCATCAAAATTTAATAAAAAAATATTGGTTAACAACAAAGTTACAACAACTTCAATTTTGGAAACAAAGTATTTGATTATCATTTTAATTTAGATTATAGACATATTTGAAATCTGGCAACAGCGTCGATACAAAGTAGAACACCAGTGAACTTGTACAGTGAAAATCCGAAGTCAATAGCTCATTCCGTTCTACAGTTATAAGAATGGTAATTTGAGCGATTTGTGGTGGAAGCGATTTTGTAATAAAAATCTGACTAGGCCACTGGATTTGTAAATTATATTCCCTTAAAATCATTTATTTAAGTGTAGGTTATAAGTGTATTCGAAAAGAACAGAAATTTTTAAATTCATTTTCAAGTTATACAGTAGTACATTCTTCCATAGCCGATAAAAACACACTATTTCTTATTTGTTGAGTTGTAATTTCGGCACAAATCCAGTGGCGTAGTCAGATTTTTATTACAAAATCGCTCACATTACCATACTTTCAAGAGTTATAACTGTAGAACGGAATGAGGAATGAGCTATTGACTTCGGATTTTCACTGTACAAGTTCACTGGTGATCTACTTTGTATCGGCAGTGTTGCCAGATTTTTAATATGTCTATAATCTAAATAAAAATTATAATCAAATACTTTGTTTCCAAAATTAAAGTCGTTGTAACTTCGTTGTTAACCAATATTTTTTTATGAAATTTTGATGGTTTTTATTTATAGCGACTACAAATTCAGTGGTGTAGTCAAATTTGAAAACAAAAATTGCCTAATAAACTTTTGCCGTTTTTGACAAAAAAAAAGAAACCGTAGAGTGCCTTGGAAATAAAACTAAAGTTATGATAATTTGTGTCAAAATACAGTTTTTGATGCTTAATATTAAAAAAAATTTTTTTTGAGATTGATTGAAAAATGCGTATTCTACAGGGGTGGTTCCATTTTAAATGGGTCACACTGTATATAGAAATTTTGATTGATACCATTTTTGTAGAGAAAATCCCGAGCTACAACTTGTTTTGAAAATGTTTCTGTATCTCCATTATTTTTGCAGTAAGATTTTTTTTATTTGTTGGGCTGTGGCATGGTAAAGAATTGCTACCTAAATCCAGAATTTCAGCTGTTTTGTAGATTTTGTCAGATTTTGGTGAAATGGTGTATCTATTTACTCGGTTATAGGCACACTTGAACAAATTTTTCCTTTGTAGTTCGAACCTTAGAAAAAGCCAAGTCAACTGGATCATTCAATTTAGATACTGACCTAAAGGACTCGATGTTCAATGAAACAGAATCGGATACATCAGACATAGAAGGATCAATGCAGCAAAGAAGGCCTAAAAAAATGAAAGTTGGTTCTTATCACTAGGAATACTGGATGGGAACGTAAGGAAACCCCAAGTTAATATAGAAGATGAAGGGGGGGCGGCTGGGGATTGATCTTGTAAGTCTTATCCACATTAGCATTTGAGTAAATCCTTTTCCACCTCTCTTCATAATTTACTACATAACATGTTATTAAAATCTAGACTACTCGAAATATTAATCTAAGATATCTCAACTATTTAAGTAGCATTTTGATTGTTGTTTTGTGTAATTCAAAGAATTAGAAAGACACTTGAAGTTATCCCAGTCACACTCTTAACAATAAAAATGTTACATTATATTGCTAACTACAAATAACAACCAATTTGAGTGATTTGCATAAAATCCTTAAATTTTACTGAAAATATTGAAATTATTAATAGCTCTAATAATCATTAAATGGGAACAAAAATTTGCTGTCCATTGCATTTGGGGATTTGTTTTGCTCTTTCAAAAAAAGGAGTAAAATGAGAGCTCTGAAAAGATTTAAATCTCTAGTACTATTATTGGAGATATAGACTTAAACAAATAAAAAATCTCAGCAACTCTTCGGCAATATTCAAATAATGATATCACCAAAATCCATGCATACTTCCATATATAAGACGAACAAATGTTCTTCTATAACTTTCATTTGTTTAATTGAAGTAGTTGCCTGGAACCTTCTCTGTTCAATTTTATAAATTTTATGAACCGTTAATGAATATTCTATTAATTAAAAGCCTCTACAAATGTCTTTTAAAATGAGGAACAAAATTTTGTACTGTCCAGTTCAATTTTCTTTTGCAGTTATTTTGTGGATTTTTGAGTTTACTCATTCAGGTTCTCGAGGGGCAAAGCAATTCGTCAACTTTAAATTATTTCGAGCTATGTCTTTCATTCTAAATGATATTTTTTTTTTTAGAAAATCAGTCTCGTATTTTGAAGAATATTGTCATTTTTCTCCAATTTTTTATCTTCTGAAAAAGTAAATCGTTCTATTTGTATGTGTTCTGATGAAAAGAATGTGTGAATTGTCCCTTACATGTTAATGCAGCTTTTTTTACTTCGAATATGAGACAATAAAGAAATCTGCAACTTGTCAGTATAGTAAAAAAGTTTTACAACAAAAATAAAACAATTCTTTTAACTGTTTTACTTTGTAACAATAATACCCAACAGTTTTTATTTTTCATTACTACATAGGTCCTGACTATACAATTTTTGTTTAGGTACTGCCCACCAGGGAAGTCTTGTGGATTCTTTCAGAAATCTCTATGCATAAAAGATGCAAACAACACTGGAACAAAATTTTTTTCTACAATCTCAATGTTGTGTAAACTGATTTCCGTCAGTTGACATGTCTCTAATTTTGTTGATGTTTTTTTAATCATTTATACATTTTGTAATTTTCTCGAGGTTGGAATGTGTTATAAAATGTATAAATGTTGTTTAGTTATTCGTATATCCATAGTTTAGTTATATAAACACATTTGTAATTGATGTATAAGAATAAATGGAAATGTTGAAAAAACAAAGAAATGTGTAGCCATGCATCGGCAGCATCAAACCCTATTATGTGAGTCAGCAAAAAAAAATTAGTCAAAGTGTACTACTTATTAGCTTTGCTATTGTTGAAATTTGACAGATGTCATGAAAATTCGTTTGCCAATATTAATCATTATTCTCATTACGGCTCGATGTTTTGTGGGTATGAGAATAATATTCAAAATATTTGGGTTGGGGAGGAAAAAAGAGGCTATATTCAACCAATTTTTAATTTTATTCCTCTATTAAATATTTTTAGTGCGACTCTGAAACCATATCGCGAGTCCATCTCTGATATTTATACCCCCAAAATGGCATACAGATGCATCAAAATTATGGAACAAATTCGATATTTCGCAAGCCATGTACTTTTGACAAAAATCCTGAAATAGGTCGATTTTTATTTTAAAATGCCGATATTTTTATGTATATTCTAAAGAGGTTATGTCACTGGTTTTGACATGGTGACGTAATCGGTAATTTTTTTAAATTGGAATAGATGTCTTGTGATACCTCATCTGAAAATAGAACAGTTAAATAAGATGTTCGAAATGCCATCCACCAGTCTCTTGACAATAAGCAAATCTACGGACACATTCCTCTTGCACATTGGGAATAACTTCCGGAGTAATTCTGTTAATTTCGATCCTAATTCGATTTTTCAACTCTTGTAGATTTTGCGGCCTATCTACATAGAAAGAAGTCCTATAGGTATATACTGTGATTTAAGCAAGGCGTTCGATTGTGTCCCACATGATCGGCTGCTTGACAAGCTTTGGTCATACGGAATTAGAGGATGTGCATTTGCCTGGTTGAAGTCATTTTTGACAAATAGGAATCAATATGTACAGATATCTTGCAATGAAGAGGGTGGTAAAAACACAATATCCCGCTCTCGTTTGGCACCTGTGGAAGTTGGAGTGCCACAGGGGAGTGTGCTTGCCCCAGTTTTGTTCTCAATTTATGTAGCAGATATTGTAAAATACCTTGCACCTTTCAAATTAACACTCTACGCTGATGACCTCTCTATACTGGTATCAAAAGACTCTCCCAAACTAAATCAACAAGCATGTAATACCCTCATGGAAAAAATTATCTTATGGTTCTCGATTAATAATTTATACATTAATGCCAGCAAAACACAGTTTCAAATTTACCACACAAAACAGAGAACGGTCGAAAACATAGAAATACATTTAGGGGAAATGACTCGAGAGAAATGTCACACTATAAAATTTTTAGGTATAACTATGAGTGATACACTGGACTGGGAATCACATATAAGTGATACAATAAAAAATCTGAACTGTAAGTTGTATCAAATAAGATGCCTTCAGAGAGTGCTCAACCTGAATGTGTTAAAAAACTTTTACTTTGCTGAAATACAGTCCCGACTATCATACGGTATATTGTTGTGGGGCATGTCTTCTTCAGCTCAAAAACTATTTGCTGTTCAGAAAAAATGCATACGTGCAATGTTGAAGAAAAATCAAAGAGAATCATGTAGACCTCTTTTCAACAAATTAAAAATACTTCCTTATGCTGCATATATATATTGGAAATTTCCTGTTACATACATAAAAACAGAAACATCATTCCCTGCCATAGCAACATACACAATTACCCAACGAGATTTAGCCATCACCTGAGCGCACCTCAAAATCATTTAAATATATGCCTGAATGGCCCCATAACTAATGGGATTAGAGTATACAACCACTTACTTCCAATTATTAAACAAGAAGCATATTACGTCAAATTCCGAAAAGCGTTGAAGATATATTTACTGAACAACATGTTTTATACAATGGGTGAGTTCCTTTCGTCATAATAGGCTCTCTTTGTTCCTCATACTCTTTTATTTATACTCTTTTATTTATTTAAATTTAAATTATATGTACTTGTTGGTTTTACTTATTTTGAATGTTCTATTTTGACTTGTTTTATACTTACCATGTAGGTCTTGGAAATCAATAAAGATTATTATTATTATATTATTATAGACCTTCGATTTCAAATAACCCCACAAGAAAAAATCCAGGGGCGTAAGATCAAAAGATCTTAGGGGCCACTCTATCAGTCCGCGTCTACCAATCCACCTCCTAGGAAAACAGTTATTCAAAAACTCGCGAACATCACGTGCATAGTGCGGGGGTGCACCATCTTGTTGCAACCAAATACTTTCATTTGGTGAGTTAGGATTGTTGGCGTTTGGAAAAATATCGGCAAGGCTAGGTATGAGTTTATTTCTTAAAAATTCCAAATAACGCTCCCCTGTGAGATTTCCTTCGAAAAAATACGGGCCAATAATCCTGTCGTTTATTATCCCTGCCCAAACATTGACTTTCTGAGGGTATTGAGTATGCCCGTCCATCATCCAGTGAGGATTATCCCTACTCCAATATCTGCAATTCTGACGATTTACTGAACCATTTAGGCAAAACGTAGCCTCATCGGAAAACAGAATTTGTTTTATAAAACGTTGATTGCGGTTACACAAATCCTGCATTATTTCACTCCACACGGCGATCGGGATCATCATTGAGTTGTTGATGTAGCTGTACTTTGTATGGATGGTACTTTTCTGCTTTTAGAATACGTAATACAGAACTTGGGATATGTCAAGGTCTGCTGCAATTTGTCGTGAAGTATTGTGAGAATTATTCTCTACACCCAATAGAACATCAAGTTTCACGTTTTCTTCTATTTTAGGACGTCCAGCATTTGGAATATGTTTGACATGACCAGTTTCTCTAAATTTTTTCTCAATCTTACTGACTGTTGAACGACTGATAGGTCTATTTAGATACTTCGCATTGAACAAGTCGCATACCTCTTGCTGAGTTCTGGTTCTATCTCCGCATCCAATAAAAATTAAAATTTCTATGCGTTGGGTTTCACTTAAAGTAGCCATAGTTTACTTTTAGAACCTGTTCACTTAGAATTTGTGAAGAATATTTGTTGATATTTCAACTGACATTTATTTGACACTAACTTGCCTATTATGGCATTAATTTGTGATTGTCTTTTGTTTCCATTTTAGACTAGGAAATAGCTAACTATTAATATTTGGAAAGGATCCATTGGTGTAGTAGAGCACTGACTCACTAGTCTGCCAGGGCAGTCTAAGGAATTAGAGCCTTGGCTCAAAAAAGTAAAATTTTGCATTTTTTAACACGCTTTTATTATCTTTACTTGTAACTAAATAACTCACAATGTAATAAAATCTTGGAAGTAAATATTCACCCACTTCCAATCTTCCGAATAATCTGAAAATTGTCACCCATATCAAGGACCGATGACAATACAAGAATTTCATAATCATAATGTAATAATAATAAAAATATATTTTTCCAAACGCCAACAACCCTAACTCACCAAATGAAAGTATTTGGTTGCAACAAGATGGTGCACCCCCGCACTATGCACGTGATGTTCGCGAGTTTTTGAATAACTGTTTTCTACAAGAGTTGAAAAATCGAATTAGGATCGAAATTAACAGAATTACTCCGGAAGTTATTCGCAATGTGCAAGAGGAATGTGTCCCTAGATTTGCTTATTGTCAAGAGACTGGTGGATGGCATTTCGAACATCTTATTTAACTGTTCTAATTTGTTGGATATAAAGTTATTCTCTTATTGAAATAAAATATTAATTTTTGTTCACCCTGTACAAAAAAAAATAATTATTATCATTGAATGCAGTATTGAAAGGCCTTTCAGATGAGGTATCACAAGACATCTATTCCAATTTAAAAAAATTACCGATTACGTCACCATGTCAAAACCAGTAACATAACCTCTTTGGAATATACATAAAAAAATCGGCATTTTAAAATAAAAATCGACCTATTTTAGGATTTTTTTCAAAAGTATATGGCTTGCGAATTATCGAATTTGTTCCAAAATTTTGACGCGCAGTGTATATCTTAATCAAAGGTGGCATGGAGGAAGAATGTCCATGGCACAGAACACTTTAACTACACTGAAGCATAAGTAAAAGGCGGCACTTTGATCTTCAAGACGCGAATTTTCGTGACCTTCCTTCTCTGCTAGGCGGTACATCTGTCACTTTTGAGTGGCAAATTTGAATTAGTTGAAGTTCTAGGCGAAGCTAGTAGTTTCAGCATACTTTTCAGTTTGGTTATCAATTTGATTGGAAAATATATTCTGGGTTGCCTTCTCAGTTGTAATACATTAGAAAATTGATTATCCAGAGATCCCACAAATCTAAGAAAACAGACTAACAATGAACAATTGAAAAATTGATGGAAAAAATCATAAATGACAGTAAAATATTCTTAGCCTTAGAGAGTAACTACATATTCAACAAACTGCAGAAATAAGCACAATAACAACAGAAAGTTTAAAAAAGCAAAGCACACAGAGTAACTCGATTTATTAACAATCACTTGCGAAGTGCGAAATCAAAATGGACACTTCAAATGCAAATACGAATAGAACCAGCAGGAAGTTTGAATTTGAAGAATGTACCACTTGGCCCGGTATTTTCACCTCCGATTATACTAGGAATAAATTAACCAATGGTTAGAATGTGCTTTTGAACAATGAACATTGAACAAAAGCATATTCTAACCGTTGGTTGAATTATTCCTAGTATAACCGGGCCTTAGCATAGCACAAGTTCTCTCAAATAAAGTTTGGGCGGGAAGGCGATCTTACGCTTCTGTGTAGTAGACAAGTGACAGTAAAAAAACGACCATGCACTTTTATGTCCAACGTCATCTGTCATTTTTTGAATTTAATTTTAAATTATTTTGTCATTTACTATACTAAAATCTTGAATGGGATTTTAAAGATGGATATATTGAAAGAATGTTGTTAGCTGCTGTACCCGGTTTGTCTTGTTCGCAAATCAGCAATTAATTGAAACTTTTACCCGTTTTATCGTACTTTCTTTTTTGAACCAAATATTCTTCATCCTCTGTTTTTATGAGATAGCTTTGACAGTCACTCTCTCTATCTCCACCAATCATTCCAGCTCGAATGATGGAAAAAACATTAGCAACCATGAGGTATGAGGTTAAAAAAAACTACATGATTTACCATTTGGGAAAAATAAAAACGCAGATAACATTCTAGTTATGTAGTCACAGAACTCATAATTAGGAGTTCTATGGCTGTAGTCCAGAGTTGCGGCTATTGCGAAAATCCTGTTCGAGAGCGGCTATTCGATCTTCAGAGCGTTTTTTATTCGTTTTCTCCACGAACAACAGTGAGATAATTTTGACATTTCATTGTGTTAAGGATGGGCTTTTTTTAACTCTAATACCAATTCGATGTTTGGAGATTGAATATGACATGTGTTTGTGAAATCTGTCAATTTAACGATTCTCCGCTGAATAGGGGAGTGCCGCACAAGTTGCCAGCTTCAAAAACGTTTGCCTCTCCAATTGTAATAATTTCATCAGGGTTGTGTAGAGAATCACAAACTGAATATGCTGGATCATTTATTTTCAGTCCCAAAGTATTTGTATTTTTTACTTATGTTAATAGGGAATTTTGTCTCTATATCTCGAGTGTTGGTGCCTGTCCCAATCTGATTCGTGCATTATGAACTGTCATCTGCCAATATTTTTTCCTAGAATAGTGTTTGTGCTACCAACTGTTCACATATTTAGACATAATATCACTATGAATTTGATACTAGAAATTTATAAGTGCTTCATAACCAAAAGTAATTGGATTGGTATCAAATTGGCGATTTTCTATACAACCAAAGTCAAACAATTGCCATTGGAGAAGCAGAACTTTTTGAAGGTTTTTTTTTTTAAGTTGGCAATTTGTGCGGCACTCCCGTATTACAATATAGAGCACAGCTAAAGTTTCAGTTCATCAGAGAAATAAGCGCTGACTTTATTAAAAGATCCGCTAATTGATTTCAAAAGTGAACTATTGCAAGGCGCTGTTAACGAAAGTAACAGATCTCTATAATCTAACCTACAAATTTATATTTAGATTTGATGTCGGCTTGATTCGTAAGCTGCTGTTGATCAAATAATATTTTTTTTACATTTCATTGTCATTATGGAAGAACAAATAGAGATAGCAATTTCAGCTGGGGCCAATGATGAAGGCATTGACGAATTAATTCTTCACAATATTGTTGGGTAGAAAATATACCACCGCCAAATGGACCTGCTTCATTTGATTTTGAAAATATATAGACAAGAAGTGCTTAACAAACTTTAGGTTTTCAACTGGCGACAGATATATAACAGAAAAAAAAACAAATCCGTCAAAATAAAGGAACTTTTATTAAGAGGTTCTTTGCCTTTATTTAAATAAAATAAGGGATGCCTGTATTTTAGATTGAGGATATCCTCAAAGTCGGTCACAATCCGCATGCGTATATGTCAAAATAAAAAAAACTTTATTAAAAGAACTATAAGGGCCGATATTATGATGTCAGTTTGAACTCCGAAAACCTTAAACCAGTTTATCTTCAAGTTTAAACCAAAGTTGGTGAAAAAGTCATTTTATAAAAACATAAGATTTTTATTTTCCATGTATATAAATGTCATCTGTCACTTGGCCTTATGGTGTTTTATCGTAATAACTGTTTCGTTTTGTGAAAAGTGACGTGAGCAAAATCATTTGGAAATCTGGCAATATCATGAAATTCTATTTTTATTACTTGCGTGCTTCCTCCGAAGAAGGCATTTTAATATATCTTCGTGATAAAGCTGCAATAGCTGTGGATACACGTTTGACTATTCGTGACATTGTTAATACATGTATTCCACCAAATTCACCCACTGCTCTGAGCATATCCCCTGTAGCATAAAATCTAAGCACCATCAATAACTGCAACAAAGATTAACTGCGTGGTTTCTAATTGACTTTAATAAAACATTGAAGCTGTTGAAGAGAAATATTTCATTTACCGATTAGTAGGGTGCTGTAATCTACCCTCTATCTGAGTCAATATATTGTCAACAGTTTGCTTACACAATCTGAATCTATTTAGAAATTCTATGTCATTCCATTCTTCATAATGATTAGGCCTAATTTTAAATTTGCGAGTGGCCCTTGGCACATCCACCAAATAAATGATTTCCTCTTCATTATCCGACATTACCTCTTCGAACACTTCAAAAATATTATCTTGAATGTAGTCCATTTTATTTAGTTAGTATTAAGTATTTCCAACTACAAAGTATAGCTTATTTCAAAACAAATTTTTAAGGTTAGACTTGATTTTTAGATGTCAATTTTCGTTAGATTTTGTCCTGTTGGCTAACCTACTTAAACGTTTTCAATCCTTTAAACCATACCTGAGGTAGGGTTTAAGGTTTAAACTCGATGACGTCACTCAAGAGTTTAAACTGACATTATAATATCGGGCCTAAATCGGACGTTGCAATAACTCTCTATCATTTCAAAAATGTTTTATTTATCCACTGTGAACTTTAACGCATCACTTGATGGTAATAGCACAGAACACACTTTTGGGGTAAAATTTTCGAAACCTTTTTTTTTGCTTGTTAGAATAGAAGTCTGGAAAACGTAATTTGAATGGTTTATAGCATAATAGAGGACGATTAGTAACAAAGAGAGTAAACGTTATCTGAGTAGGAGAGTCTAGTCCCCATAAGACAATGGTGACACTAATAGAAAGAGATGAAAGATCATTTGTGAGTCATAGTGACGTATAAGGACATGTCATGGCCACCATTCTCTCTGGACAGTGGCGGATTCCGCACTTTGGTATCTGAGAGTTACAGACTCTTGATTGTATATTGGACCACTCTATATGCTACGCGGGCCACCTGTACTCATGTCCATGTACGTCAGTATGACACGTTAATGCTACAAGATTTTGATTATCTAGAGCTTATTAGTACCACCTATTCAGATAACGTTTACTCTCTTTGGATTAGTAACACAACATACAACCACAGATAGGAAGCTCCGCCCATTTCCTCTGATGTTTGGTTTGCCGCTTCATTGCCCTCGGACTTTAAAGGCGGCCTTCCATACAAGCTTCTTGAAGCTGGCTTCTTGCCTCCTTTTTATTTTATCGACTAATTCATATTCTGTAACCGGGCACGAAAACAATGGTTGGAATAGAAGGCTATTGACCTTCAAAACCACTTAACCTCATCACTAATAGAAATTAAAAAATATCTCAACTGAAAGGCACATTTTTTCTATATATATTTTAAGTCAGAAGATATGCATCTGATGATAATTGTTCCATTCTTCCATGAATTCAAATTTATCATTATTTATTCTCCGACAAATACACGTCACATGTCAAATATGAGATACTGGAAAACGCAACTTTCATAATTTCAAGAATTATTCTCAGAGTAATAATTTATTATTACTCTGAGGAATTATTAGCAAGAGTTTTATTTTGTTACTGATTCTCTTTTTCCAAAATGAAACAGAAGTTCAGTTTTGTTTGCCATCCGGTGGTGCCGCCACTTTACGGAATACAATTTGAACAGTTTACCTGAAAGTGTAATAGATGGCGATCGCAAATTGCATCCAATACTTTTTCCATAGAGATTGACTGACTATGTATCTTTAGACAATGGTTCAAGTTTTACTTTCAGCGTCAAATTGTTGACCATCTTTGTTTATAAACATGTTGCTCTCTTTTTCTATAGACAAATATAACCAAAAAATAATAAATTATGAAAGTGCTATTTGGTTTGGTGAGTTTGTGGCAACTGGTAATTAAAAAATAATGGGAAAAATGCAATTTACTATTAATCGGCATCCTGTAACTTTAACCCTGAACACTAAGTATTAATTGACAGTTGACGTAAAAACGCCGCGTTTGTTCTGCTCTATGGAAATGGTCGTTTGGAAATAGCAGCACTTCTTTCAAAAAAAGTTGATGCTGAAAGCTGGTATGGAAGGCCGCCCTCACTCGAGATAGGCACAGTTGCCAGTTCTAAATTATGTTTCATTTGGAATTAGGACAATACTGACAACTCGCTTTCAAAATCGTATATAGTTATAGCTTAAATAGTATAGTTAGTAAATAGTAGTAGTAAATAGAATAGCTCAAAATAGTACATAGCTCATAGTATATATGCTTGAGTTTCATGTAGAATAATATAATTTATTCCTTGAATTAATTTTGAGATTTTGTGAAGTTGGCAATTCTGTATCATGACAAACGTCATCATTCAAAATGAAGGTATTGCCAAAGATTATTGTTCTACTCTTTGGTATTGCCGTAACCCCGTCAGATGACAATTAACTTGATGTAGGTAAAGAAGGGCATCATTATTCCGACAGTTCTTACGGGGAATTTAACTTAAGATAGGATTCCATCTCTCTCCAATTTCGTTTGTCTTGTCTGGCCTTCTCCTCTGTGATACAACTGTCATTACGCGACCGAACCTCAGTAACACCCTTACTACACTCCAGCTTCCCTCCAGAACAAAATTTCTATGACAGACATTGACAGTTGTTTGGTGTGTTCAATAGAAATAAACAAATATTCTGCTCTGATGGAATCAAATGAATATGCGAATAGATAAGGCTGCAATGTGGTTTATTTTTAAGCGATCGGGCGTTGCTATGTCGCGTCGACTGTTCGACGTGGGTAACCAATCAGGACTCATCCACTTTGAGTATAGGTTAGTTCTTAAAGAGACGGAGTGATATACGCGTCGCGATTTCAAAATAAACCAATTCGAGCCTCCTCTTCCATCCCGTGAGCCCATTTGGAGTTCAAATAGGACACCTTGCTTCATTAGTTAAGTTTGATTTTTAGATCGTCCCAAGCAGCGACCATCGCCGTCGCCCGCTCGCGCGATGGATGTCCAATTAGAACACGGCCTTAGATGTTGCGATGTTTTCCCCATTGCTAAATGTCAAACTGTGCTGCTCTCTAACGGCTTTGAAAATCGCGTATAGATTATTTAAAAAAGGAGAAGAATAAGGCTCCTTCTCTTTCCGAACATCTGTAACATAAATTATCATAAAATAAAACAAATTACAATTTGAATTGTGCCGTTGTAGCTGTTTTCCTATAGTATAGCGTATGTATTAAATTTGCTAATATTATTGAGATTCAAATATATATAATGGTTATTTAACATCTAATAGGCTAATTACACAATCGTAACGTATAGAAACCTTTTAATTTCGCCCAATTCATATATGAGTCAGACAAAGAAATTGACATGCCGGTTACTGTTCTTTCATGCGGAAAGTAACCGTTTTATCATCAATGACATCTTTTTCGTTTCACTTTCTTTTTTCTCTTTCATTTCCACCGAAATCCGGTTGAAACCAGTTTATATCAACAACAAAGCGTAAGGATATGTAAATAACCTGACATCTTTGTTAAATTTTGTCCATCGAGGTGTCAAATTTGATTTTGTGATCTGTTATAGAATGACTTCAACGAATTTCAACATTGGTTTGGGCGAAAGTACTCGCAACTCAAGCAGAGTTTTGAGACCCCCAGGCGGAGGCCACACAGACATCTTCGGCGCGCCAGATCCCCAAGTCAAGAGAGACAATGGCCGAAACTCTTCTTCGATTCTCGAAGGTACCAACAATGGAACGGCTGCCCCCAGTCCAGTTAAAACTCCAACAGGCCCTCCTCCGATGGGGAGTGAACCGGCTGCGCCACAACAAGCTCGCCCAAATAGAGTTCCTCCAGGTGGATTTTCCTCTGGACTCTGGTGAACAATTTGGTAAATTCAAAGAATCGAGAATTGTAGCTTTTGTACTTAACTTGGATAATTTTTTATACCAAATGCTAAATATTCTGTTGATTTGTTAATGTGCGATGTTTTTTAAATAAAATTTCCTATTTGAATTTGCAATGTATTCTGCTTTGAAAAATCAGAATTGAATATTCTAAAACTTTATTGTAATGTATCCTTACATTGGCTTGTGAATGGTACTAACTTGTTCAATAAATTTTTGGAATTAACTGATATTTTCACTCAATTTTTATAATATAAGTAAATTCTATTTTGAAAATGTTCATAACATATTTCAAATGGCTGAAAAAAATTGTTGTTTTATTAATTCGGCACCCTAATTATGGCAGATACATTGGAATCAAGCTTTCATATGACGGTGAAGCTGGCAGACCAAATCCCGCAAACTACTAATTGGCGAGAGCCGTAGTTTTTGAAGGGGACTGTACTTAATGCAGGCCAGCGAAAATTACATCGATTTGGATCATTCCTTCATTTAAAAATAAATATATCTATTTCCTAAATGAATGAAACTCTTAAGTCGTCTCATTCGCTTATGAAAAATTCCACTCCACTTTGAGTCATGGACTTCTACAGTAATATATCTATTTGTT
The DNA here is from genome assembly GCA_018342105.1 of Gonioctena quinquepunctata. Classification (NCBI taxonomy): domain Eukaryota; kingdom Metazoa; phylum Arthropoda; class Insecta; order Coleoptera; family Chrysomelidae; genus Gonioctena; species Gonioctena quinquepunctata. The sequence goes on along the minus strand of JAFIRS010002473.1, from coordinate 162,249 downwards.
TCATCATGACTGATATATATATATGCATAGATTTAATATTTTTTACGATTCTTGTGATGAAACAACAAATAAAACGTCAAGGAAGGACTAGCAAAAGACGTGTTCAGTTCCAGGGGATTTTTCTCATAAGCCAAAACAAAGATAGAAGAAATTTTCCAGAAAGTAGGCTGGAACATTATTAAAAGCGGGTGTATATTTCAATTTTTGGTGCCCAATCTCATTTTTATGTAAAATAATAGTGAATGAGCAATAAGTCAATTTGTAGAAATTTCTACCCATTTATTCTGATAATTCTCAAACACACACTCAAATAAAGGAAATTTTCCAGAATGTGAGCAGAAACATATATATCTCTTTATTTAGTTGAAAAACTAATTCATTTACAATAGTAAATACATTGTCACATAAATAAAATAAAATTAACATGAAAAAATACAAACAGCCTGATTAAAAATACATACATATAGATAAAAAGTTACATAAAAAAATCATACACAATAATATACTAATTTTTCATTAAGTAATCCTTCAATCGTTTTTTGAATGTATTTATCGAACCACTCTCTTTAATTTCTTGTGGGAGGTCATTAAAACAATTTACTCCTTTATAAAATAATGAATTATGTGTACAATTTTTTTAATATTTTTCAACCTTTATGTTGTTTCTGTTTCTTGTGTTATACTCATGTATGTCAGCCACATAAGTAATTTATTCTGTAGATATACAGGTGAATATCCAATTTTGATTTTAAAAATAAAGATTAGTGTTAGGTACTCGAAGAGTTTCTTCACTGGTAGCCATTGAAGGGTTTGCAACATATTTGCTATCGGTGTTATCCTCGAACATTGTAAGATTATTCGCATAGCACGATTCTGCATCTTTTGTAGTCTGTTTATTTCATTTTGATTGAGAAAAAATAGAATGGTAGAACAATAATTTAAATGTGGAAGGATTATGGAGTTGTATACTAATAATTTAGACCACTGGCTGAGATATGGGGAACATCTTCTTAAATAGTTGATTTTGTAAGCTACTGTTTTGATAATCTGATTGGCATATTCCTTGAATTTTAATTTACTGTCAATAGTTACACCCAAGTACACGAATTTGTTTACCTTTTCTATATCACTGTCATTCAATCGTAGAAGTAGGTTTTCATTATTATGCTCTTTATGTTTCCCTAATAACATCCATTTTGTTTTATTTACTAATACTAATAACATCCATTTTGTTTTATTTACATCAGTGAATGAGACTGTAGTTCATTATTCGGCTTAACTCCTCATTTCAAAATAAAAAAATCAAATGCGAAACAAAGACAATTTGTAATGTTCCGTGTATCTGATTTCGATGATAATTTTTTCATTGGATAGGGTATACCACAAAGTTGGTGCCATTTGAATTTGAAAAAAAAAATTCACCTTAAAGGTTAAAAAAATAGGGGATATTTATGGTTCTCCCACTGAATTTTTACCCGTTAACCGATTCTAGATGATTCTTTTATCGCAGACCATACCTAGATGTCAACCATTGAGTATGTATATGAAATATTCCTCAGTTTTCAAAAAACGCTGTCAAGGAATTTTCTAGGCGAACCATTATTTGCAATGAGCGTGATGGGAGACGTACCGAATTATAATTAATGTGCAACCTACATTGTACATTATTTGAATTGCCCTATAATTAGATTTAGCTCAATATATCTTTATTATGAAATCATTTTACTTTAGTGATTTTTTTTTCTATTACATTATTAATTCTTTTCACAGCATACCAAGAGAAAGTTGATTAATTTGTAAGTATTACTTAAAAATAATTTTTCAAGATTGAATTAGCAAGAACTTTAGGTCTATTGATTTGGAAATGTATTCGAAAATTCATAACTAGAGCCACTTTACATCAACATTTTAAACAGAAAAAAATCCCTCCAGCAGATAAGTGTATTACATATCTCAACTGGTATTTTCAGATTTTACGAAATTAGAATTAGCCGAAAAATTGTAGGGTTAAGAAAACGCAAAAAAATTCAAAGTTGACCAAATTGGTTCAAATTTTTTAATATACTACATTTCGAAATATTCTTAACTTTTAGTAATTGAAAAAAATGACAAATTTGACAGGTGTAGATGATTGACTTCAATGGTGACACTGTATATTCACTAATATGAACGAAATGTTTTTTAATTTGGTTATGCATGAACTGATTGTCTATTTCAAATATATACGTGTTATGTTGCATATCCCTGTATATTTAAACCATTTACAATTGCAGAAGCATAAAAAACAAGTCGGTATCCTTTGAGCAGTATAGGCGGAGATAACTAATTTTATTTAGATATTTAAATGTTTTTAAAACTACGTTAAAATAAAAAAATATGCCATAAGTGAGGAAGTATGTATTGTTAGGCAATCGGGTCATCGTAAATTGGACGACGTTATGCATAACTAGATCAAGGGCAATTTTCTTCAAAATGAGATACTTAGGTTTAAAATCCACAGTACCTATCAAAAACCTATTCATATAAAATTTCATGCTTCAAATCTAATGGCATCCTTATTTTTTTTAATTTATTAGGTCGTTAAGTTGGTAGAAGTAAATATTGAATAAGAAAACGCAGAGAAAAATATTACCTCCTGTTTGTACCCCATTCGATTTTTTTATGAAAAAAAAATTTCAATGCAAAAATCAAACAAAAATCAATTCATTGCAAAAAAAACAAAATATTCTAGGTACTTACACTTATAAAAAACAGAAACAAATAAAATTCTAAACCTTTTATTTTCATAGGTTGTTTATAAGCAATCATCACGACAGTCTGAACTAGAATCATTATTTGGTTGTATTATAATGGGTTTTCATCAAAGGGGGACTATTGTGACAACCTGCACTTAAACTGTTTTTATCAATGTTCAAATTTCTGTTTTTTTTTGTGAACACGGGGTAGATGATTATGCGTATGTCAGACTAGACAGTGATAAATCGAAAAAAAAAATTGGAATTTTTCATCAGTGTATCATTGTGACAACCTGTACATAAACCTTTTTTTTATCAATGTTTTATTTTTTGTTTTATTTTTTGATCACGGGGTAGATGATATGCTTTTTTCGGGATCACGGGGTAGATGATTATGCTTATGTCAGACTAGACAGTGATAGATTGAAGAAAAAAAATAGAATATTTCATCAATATGTCATTTAAAAAAAGGGAGTATGGTGACAACCTGTATTAAACCGTTTTTATCAATGTTTAATTTCTTTTTACATATTTTCAAATAGATAACAACTTACCGTTGAAATACTACTTCAAATAATTCGTTATCTTTATTTTTAACTTAAAAAATAGTAAAAAAGGTACGACGACGTAAGTACCTACCACATTCATGGTGCCCATCATCAGCAGTTAGCAACATTAGATAGCTTCCAAAAAGTTAGGATAGGAAAGGGAAATCCATTTTGTTGCCTTTGTTACGGTTTTCTCACTGAACTGGTACAAAAATAGTCGAAAGAATAATTTAAAGTGTTCATAATTCCAAAACTATTAACTTTTGTGATATAATATACCACACATCAAACTTATTTAGAATTTCACATTGAATCCAGAAATCCAATTATATAAAGGGGGTCTCATACAAAAATAAACTGCTGCGATTCTTTGAGACACCCTGTATGAATAAAGCTGAAGCCACTAACGAGTTCGAATGACTCTCCGTCCTCACCTGTATAATTTCTTAAATTAATTTTTGCCAAATTTTCAAGGTGCGTTTTCCTGCCATTCGCAAATTCAAATATTGAATTGTATATGATCAGAAAATACATTTTTTTACATCAATAGGATGTCAACCGTATATCCATACACCTATTTATAAATTCAGGGAGGAGTTTTGAATGACCCTCTTAACCAACCTAAAGATTCGCCACTGAGAGAAATACTCATTCATATTTCTTTTATTTTTCATACCGCAGCAAGAAGAAAAGAGACAGACGATTTTAACAGTCGGATTTTGTTTTTGATTGGCTGGGAAGTTTACAAATGCAAACAACTTTGCGGTGTTAAAGATGCCAGATACACTTTAAAATCCATCCGAGTGAAAGAGATAATTTTACGTCCGCGGTGTATTGTATCGTATGCCATATGAATAGATTACATATACTAGGTTACGACATACGTCACTGAAAAATGCATGTGCAAGTAGGACACGACGTTTTACGAAAGTGTTGGTGATCATTGCAGAAAAACCTAGACATAACACAAGGCCACGCCATATTGAAACGAATCAGTTGTCTGTTAATTTTGGCCTAGAGTGAGGTGATGTCCCGCGGTTCGTTTTTTCCGTTTTTTATGGATTGAAAATAATTAACGATATTTAAAAGTGCTCGTATCGACAGTACGTTATTGGACCCGTGAAAATTATGATATTTGTGTATGTTCTCGTATTAAGTACACATATTTTTTTATTCAGAAAAGTGTATACATGCAGGAAGATAATCGATTTGTCAACGCAAGTTTAGATTACAATTTTGGTGTACTAATTGACCTGAGGTGCGTTCAACCATCCTTGGATGCATGAGTATGAAGTTTGGTGCCGTTTGAATTGACGCGAGCAAAACCTATCGAAATGTGATGAATTGTGCGAATCAATCACTTCGATCAAGTGATCTGATAAAATATTCTTTAATTTAATTGGGTGCATGAGCAGTGTTTATTTGCTCTTCTGAGCAGAATGGAAGAATAAATTCCGCGGTAACTAGGATCCAAACGAACGTACCCACATGTCATACAAATGGGGTTATCGTTATCGCAAGTCTGATTATAACATCTTTTGATAATAATAATTGGTTACCTCGACGGACAATCGCCAAGTGGAGTGAGGAAGAGAAAAAACTATTTATAACTACCTGGAATACATTACTAGAATTCTTGAGTAGTTTCATCGAATTTTGTCCTCTCCAGATGACCATAATTAATCGGATGCTCGATTAAATAATTTGAATAGCTGGTGAAAGCTTTGTGGGGTTTTATGGAAAAAATGGAAGTCGATGAAGCTGTTGTGGATTTAAGTATTAGGTATGTAAATCATAATTACTTGGGGATATCTTATCTCTTCGGGGATGGATTTTCAGTAGTTTCATTTGTCTTATCAGTGATTTTGATTTTTTAACGATCAAAATGGTGAAGTTATTGTTACATAATTAAAAAAAATCGTTCTTGATTATATTTGAACTTGATTTGACCATCTGAAATAGTGTAAACATAACCTTAATATTTATGTTTGGAAAACTTGTAACAATGAAGTAACTTAAAATTGTGTAATCTATGTAGCTTTAAGTAGCTTTTTCATTCATAGAACCTTTCTTCGAATAAATATGATACAACCCTTCAAAGATGAAATCATTTTTCCTCCCTTTTAGCAAAACACTTTTTCTAATTATTTATAACATCTATGTTTAATCCACTCCCAACATTTATTTTGTTCTGAGTTCTCCTAACACTATTTTGGCGAAAAATTAGTAATTTTAAAAGGACCCTCAACAATACAGGATTATACAGGCATTTGTTGCTGGGTTGAAAATTTCGTTATAATCTGTGGATCTATAATTGATCGATTTCATGCAAAAAAATATTACAGGTATCTTTTTTTTATAAGAACTTTATTCAAATAATGCAACTAGAATTACATACCTAATAGCAAGGGCGGATCTATGGGAGGAGAGGGTAATTACCCCCCACAGACTGAAAAGCTTGTTTTCTGGCTTTTATTTACCTATAGCAGTGGACTATTATCGAATTACAATATACATTCCTATTTTAAGATTCAATAATAAATTATTTGGACTATGGATTTGAGATGAGTGATTTTTTTAATATTCTAAATTTGAATATATCTAGTTACAATTAAAAAAAAAAATTTTTTGGATACTTTTATGTTAAAGTTAATAAATAGAATCAGAGCTAAAATCATGGCAAAATAAATGTAAAAACGAAATCTCCTGGATTTGAGTATACTGGATATGTAAAATTAATTTTACAACTTTTGCTAACTCTGCCTTGTAGTGTAGTTTCTTCAGAAAGGTCCTTTTCGGCTTTGAAGAGGTGCAAACTGTGGCTTAGATCAATCATGAGGAACGTTTAGCAAGTCTTGCCCTTTTGCACATCCACCGCAATATTTTAATAGATATAGAGAAAGTTATAGATTGGTTTGCAAATTTAAAGAAACGCAAAACTGAGTTTGTCCTCTAGTTGTGATTTTAATCTTTTTAACAAAGATTTAGTTTATTGTACTTTTTTATGATTTTGTCTCAGTAATATGGTTTAAATTGGCCTCTAGAATTACGATTTTAGTTAGTGTTGTTCCTATACCGTTTCGTACTGAATTTGTTATTGAATAATTTTTTTTTGTTTCAAGTTCCTTTTTTACTGTAAACCAAAGCTAATGAGCCAGTTTTTAATTCTTAGTTTGGTTTAAGTTCTGAAATGTATTCAATGTTTAAATGTAGCAGACACAAATGTATTAATTTGTGTTAAAAAATTAACTGTTTCACAATATATATTTTAAAACAATGTATTTTAATTTTTTTCCAAAATTGGGGTGCACCCCCTGAATATGACTATGTTTTACCCCCCCCATGAAAACATATAGCCGGTTTTGCCCAATTTTTTTTATAAACAATGATCAAAGCCGGAAAATTCAGTTTTCGGGCCGTAGAATTTTTCGATTACGTTTTAGAGAAAAGTATTGGTAAAAGTAAAAAGACCTTCAATTTCAATTTTTATGTGTTGAAATTGAGGTACCTTATTTAGGAGGGCATTATGGGTCTTTATAAGTGTGCCAAATTTCATCTAAATGGTTTATGAATAATTGCATATGTTTATTCGAAATACCGTTTATTTCTTGTTGAAAACTTCGTTTAAAAGAGTGATGTTTTTTGGCTTACAAACAAATGGAATAACTTTATTATTTTTTATGATGATGACTTATAATAAGGCTCATTGAAAAGCTGGTTAAAAAACATGTATTAAAAAAAATCCTCTATGAGGAGCCAAGAAATTTACTTTCACTTTAAAGGGCTAGGACTTCATACATATTGAATCAATTGTACACTTATCAATTGAACCATAAAATATAGGTCTCCAGTGAAAATATCAAAAATTCAATTCTTGATAAATTACAGAGATATGATTTAAAAAAAAGTTTCTATCGTGGCTCCTAATGGTGGTAGAAGATTTTTTTTTAAATACGTGTTTTTTAACCAGAAATTCAATGATCCTAATTATAAGCCTTTATCATAAAAAATAATAAAGTTATTCCATTTGTTTATAAGCAAGAAAAACACCTCTCTTTCAAACGTTCTTTTTAACAATATTTTTCTTTAACAAATAACATATTTTTTTAACTTACTTCAAAGTCCAACCTTTCAATAATTCATTCCACTTTGTTAAACATCTCTAGATCCATTATCTTGCCTATGACGATTGTTTAAATAAACCGTATTTTGGATAAACATATGCAATTATTCATAAACTATTAAACCGATCTAGATGAAATTTGGCATACTTCAAAAGACCCATAATGCCCTCTTAACCAAGGTGTTATATGTCACTTACAACGATTATTGCAAAAGTTATAAAATTAGTACAAAAAAGAGGGATTTTCGCTATTATCTCGAGAATTTATTTACCAATTTCAACGCATAAAAAATTAAATTGAAGGTATTTTCAATACCCATAACTTTTACTTTTTCATATACTTTTCTCTAAAACGTAATCGGAAAATTAAGGCAAAACTGGCTGCACATTTTTATTTATTCAAGTACTAACCTCCCCTATCACCTAAAACCAGATACCTGTAATAAATTAAATCAACTTTAAGTGTTTCTCGACAGACTGGGCTATAAATGCAGCAAAATGAAGAAAGGCCAATTTTTGCTAAAATAAGGTTTTTTGCTGATTCAAAATGTATGAGATAGCTAAACTAAGACATACGTGAATATTATGAATACAATTGTATTTCAAATACCCCCTATTGCTAGAGTCAAACTATCCTATTTTACTAAGAATTTTTAAAGGGTTTTTATGCTACCTCTGTTCAGCATTTGTGAAATATCACCAAATGTTATATTTTTTAACATGTACAATATTCAGATAAGAATGTTAAAAATTAATAAAACAATATGAAACTGGTAAAAAATTATTGATGACTCAGTTTATGGTTCAACTGTTCTATTTTCCAATTTATGATGTTTTCTTATCAACCAAATGAGATATTTTAGCAAACATTCCTTGATGGTTTTTCAAAGACATTCAAGGTGTTATCTTCTAGATAATGGCATTTGGAATTTTAATGGTGTGTTCAAATAACTAAAGAAAATTAACTACTGTGAACATATTGGGTAGGAACAAGTCAACTGTGTGATTGAAATGGACCTTTTATTGTAAGAACAAGTTAATTCAGTTTCTGACCTCTGTTCTCAATAGTTAGATAAATATAGAAATCACTACCTTTAACAAAAACTGATATTCAAGACGTTTTGAGAATGTGTTTATTGTCATTCATAAACTTTATATTTTTTTCTCCACTAATAATAGTAGAGTGAATTCAGTATTGAGACAGCACAATGGTAGGTAGAGAGGGGGAAAACACGAGTGGACACGATTGTCATCATGTGCAGTAGTGTCATGATATGCAGGGATTGAAAGGTTACGTTTGTTAGGTTAATAAGTGGGCATCTAGTGTAGTTTATTCAATTTTGTTTACTGTTACCTTGCAAAAATGCCTTGGCGTCTGGGGTAAGTTCTTTTCATGACACTGAAGCTAGCAGACCAAATCCCGTAGACCACTTGTTGGATCATTCGGTCATTTAAAAATAATATATTAAATTTGTTTCGTTATTATTGATATATTCCTCTCGAAGGTGTCCGAAGCGAAGCTATTACAAGAAATTCCATAGGTGTACCAAATGATTTAGTAAAAGTGATACACAAGACTTACCATTAATTTGATAGCCATAATTTCTTTTCCGCTACTGAAAAGAACATGGCACTGAAGCTAGCAGACCAAATCCCACAGACCACTTGTCGGCGACAGCCGCAGTTTTTTAAGGGGACCTATACTCAATACGGACCAGCGAACATAACATCCATTTGGATCATTCGCTCATTTAAAAATAATATATCTATTTGTTTCATTGTTATTGATATATATGAATAGATTTAATATTATTTCACGATTTCCTATGCAGAAACAATAAATTTAAGGTCAAGGAAGGACTAGCAAACGATGTGTTCAGTTCCACGGGATTTTCATAAGTTTTTCTCATTACTCTCACACGCAAAAACAAATATACATGAAATTTTCCAGAAAGTAGTCTGAAACATTGTTGAAAGGGTCTGTATATTTCAATTTTCGGTTACTTTTCTAATTTTTATTTAAAAAATATCGAATGGAGCAATAAGTCAATTTAAAGAGATTTCTACTAATTTATTTCTAATAATTCTCAGACCAAGTCAAACAATTTTTTTTCCAGAATGTGAGCAGAAACTTCAATGTATGAGACTGTGTAGTTCATTATGTTTTTCACCTCCTGAATTTGAAATAAAAAATCGCGAATGCGAAGCCAATTTACAATGTTTTCTACTATATTTTTCTTCCTAACACATGAACTCTGGTATATGAAATTTACTCAGAATGTAAGCAGAAATATTACTGAATGAGACTGGGTAGTTGATTTGCCGATTCCTCTCCTAATTTTCCAGAAAAAAAAATTGCGAACTTTTTCATCATAACTCCCACGCACACAAACCCAGATATAAGAAATTTTCTCAGAATGTGAGCAGAAATATTACTGAATGAGACTGGGTAATTCATTTTTCGGATCGGAATTCAATGCAAATTGGCTTATTGTCGAATTCGCGATTTTTTTCCTGGAAAATGAGGAGAGGAGCCGAAAAATGAATTACCCAGTTTCATTCAGTAATTTTTGGAGAATTCCATATACTGGGTTCATGCGTGAGGGAGTTACGGAGAAAAATTGTGGAATTCAATGCAAAATGACTTATTGTCGAATTTTTTTATTCGAAAATGAGGAGACGAACCGGAAAATGAACTACATAGTAATATTTTTGCTCACATTCTGAGAAAATTTCATATATCTGGGTTCGTGCGTGTGAGAGTTATGAATAAAAAAAATAGTGGAAATATTTGTAAAATCACTTCAGTAATATTTCTGCTCACATTCTGAGAAAATTCCATATACCTGGGTTCGTGCGTGTGGGAGTTATGAATAAAAAATTGTGGAAATCATTGTAAATTCACTTATTGTCGAATTCGCAATTTTGTTATTGTAAAATTGGGAGAGGAACCGGAAAATGAACTACATAGTCTCTTCAGTAATATTTTTGCTCACATTCTGAGAAAATTTCATATATCTGGGTTTGTGCGTGTGAGAGTTATGAATAAAAAAAATAGTGGAAATCTTTGTAAAATCACTTCAGTAATATTTCTGCTCACATTCTAAAATTGGTTGTGGAGTTATGAATAAAAAATGTGGAAATCTTGTAAATTCACTTATTTCGAATGCAATTTTTTATTGTAAAATTGGGAGAGGAACCGGAAAATGAACTACACAGTCTCATTCAGTAATATTTCTGCTCACATTCTGAGAAAATTTCATATAACTGGGTTCGTGCGTGAGGGAGTTACGAAGAAAAATTGTGGAATTCAATGCAAATTGACTTATTGTCGAATTCGCGATTTTTTTATTCGAAAATGAGGAGAGGAACTGGAAAATGAACTACATAGTAATATTTTTGCTCACATTCTGAGAAAATTTCATATATCTGGGTTCGTGCGTGTGAGAGTTATGAATAAAAAATAGTGGAAATCATTATAAAATCACTTATTTTCGAATTAGCGAGTTTTTTATTGTAAAATTGGGAGAGGAACCGGAAAATGAACTACACAGTCTCATTCAGTAATATTTCTGCTCACATTCTGAGAAAATTTCATATAACTGGGTTCGTGCGCGTGGGAGTTATTAAGAAAAATTTCGCAAATTTTTTTTCTGGAAAATTAGGAGAGGAACCGGCAAATCAACTACCCAGTCTCATTCAGTAATATAAAACCTTTCATGTGTTATGAAGAAAAATATAGTAGAAAACATTGTAAATTGGCTTGCATTGGATTTTTTATTTCAAATTCAGGAGATGAAAAACATAATGAACTACACAGTCTTATACATTGATGTTTCTGCTCACATTCTGGAAAAAAAATTGTTTGAGTTGGTCTGAGAATTATTAGAAATGAATTAGTAGAAATGTCTTCAAATTGACTTATTGCTCCATTCGATATTATTTATATAAAAATTAGAAAAGTAAGTAAATATACAGACCCTTTCAACAATGTTTCAGACTACTTTCTGGAAAATTTCATGTATATTTGTTTTTGCACGTGAGAGTAATGAGAAAAACTTATGAAAATCCCGTGGAACTGAACACGTCGTTTGCCAGTCCTTCTTTGACCTTAAATTTATTGTTTCTGCATAAGAAATCGTGAAATAATATTAAATCTATTCATATATATCAATAATAATGAAACAAATAGATATATTATTTTTAAATAAGCTAATGATCCAAATGGATGTTATATTCGCTGGTCCCTATTGAGTATAGGTCCCCTTAAAAAACTGCGGCTATCGCCGACAAGTGCTCTGTGGGATTTGGTCTGCTAGCTTTAGTGTCATGTTCTTTTCAGTAGCGGAAAAGAAATTATGGCTATCAAATTAATGGTAAGTCTTGTGTATCACTTTTACTAAATCATTTGGTACACCTATGGAATTTCTTGTAATAGCTTCGCTTCAGACACCTTCGAGAGGAACTGTTCATTAAGTGGGGGAATCTGCCTCAATAGTGAATGCACGTTAGAAATTTTTTGGGAATAGCATTTTATGCTATCCTCGGGAGAAACAATTTCAATAAATGTGTACATATTACCATTGCTCTATGTAATATAACCTGTTTTATAATAGGAGTAGTTTTATACCGGCTGGGTACAAAATTCAGTCATAAAAAACAGTAATTCTTTACAAAAACATAAAAAAAAACAACACATAATTCTAGTATCATTTAGATACATAAATGAACAATAAATCATATGTTTTCCGCAAATTTTCAATTACTTATGCTTTTGTTAATTAAGTAATATTTACAATTTGTAAATCAACATAACCTGTGTAATTTTCAAATTGAAAACCTAAGATTTTTTCCACTTCCCGAATCCATTTTAAAAAAAAATTAAAAATATTTTTTACTTTTTTATTAACAAGTACCTGGGCGAACAAGCTTTGCTCGGAGGTTTTTTTTTCTGTAAAATAGTGAGAAGATGCTTATTTAGATACGAATCACATTCTTATTACATATGATTATTTTGAAATCTGCGTAGGTTGGCTACAAATACACATTTCAATTAATCCGTATGAGTTCCTCAGACTAACCGAAGGAAAACAGATATAACATTGATTTGATGCCCAAATTCGGTAATGTGACTCGGTTAGGTTATTCGTATTCGGATAATGTACCAGTAGGCTAACATCCAATAGAAACAATGCAAGAACCTCAAAAATGTACGAGATGGCGCTATACATTGTTAGTGATTGCTCTATCGAATCGCAATAATTTTTTTTTATGTATGAAATCGCGTTTTTTTTAGGAAAGACGCCTATATAGATAAACTTAAAAAGCAAAACCTTATCTAAACACAAAATTTTATCCAAATCGTTAGAGCCGACATACACGAAATATATTTATATATATATATTGATGGTTTAGCGCACAGATGTGTTGAATACAATTTTGGGGGAAACCGTGTTAAATGCGACTTTGAGTATATGGTCGATGTATCTTTGTTGTGCCCAAATGTGGCAATTGTCTACATGGTCAAAGTATCGTAGTCGCGTTGATAAAATACCGCTGAATTGACTCACAATCGTGACAAGTGCACTCTGCACCTGTGGTATTTTGACTACCAAGTGATAAGATTAAGACAAGAATGAAGCAAAAAACTACTTTGGATTGGTCATCTCTTAATTTGAAACAGATGTATACCTCCAAGCTGCCTACTACGAAAGCTAAGAAAACCGATCACTTAGAGCTCTTGAAATTGAAAGTGATTATGGAAGATTATGCGAATTTTATAGAAGAAATCCGACGGCCAACCAAACAATGAATGTTGCGTCAGATTATGACGAAGAAGAAGACGCAATGTAATGGATAGAATATTGTTTTTTTTTTAAGAGAAATGCTACTTTGATTGTAATTAAACATTTATTTCTTCAAGCGGGATTAGTTTCTTCAATTTGAATAGAGCAGTATTAAGTTATTACTTTCAAGTAATTACACAAAATAGGTAAGCACCTAAGATTCGTTTCCAAATGTGTTAAGTGACTCAATTAATTATTTTTTATGATTATTTTTCTAATTACTTACCAACTAAACAACTGATACAAAGTTGTTAATTGCTTTGTTACCTATTCGAAAACTTAGCAAAAAAAGTCAACGTCATTGATGAATGACAAGTTTGTGCAATAGCGGAGTGAATTTGCTTAAATTCAAATTGTGGAGAATCACCAAAATGTAACTTAACACAGGTGTGCACTGAACCATCGATATATTTAAAGTAATAAGATTTAATATTTTTAGATTATTTGAAATTATATAAAAAATAGAAAAGAAAATCCTCAAAAAGACAAACATGTTTTTTTGTATCTAAAAAATATGGTATTCATTTGTTTATAACAGATTGTTTAATAAATAAACAGATAATGAAATAATCAAAACATTAAATTTTTTATAGCTCTATTTGGTTTTATAATTTTTAAATCCCTGTTTAAATGAATTATCGAAATTTATAAACGGGGATCTCTTTTAAACCCTTTGAAGAATGTACTTAAAGATATTTTAACTCCTGTTTCAGGTAGGTTTCAATTAAAATTAATGGTTTTTATCCAGATTGAGGGATTGAAAGTTGTGCTTTGTGTGATAGGTTGCAATTTTTTAGACTTGAATTTTGAGAAAAATGCACATCTATTGTTTTTTTGCATACGTTATTATACAAATATTATTGAAATCAACTTCAATGTACCATATTTTTTAACCGACAAAACCAAAAAGGAGGAGGTTCTCTAGTTGACGCGTATATTTTTTTTTTTTATGTATGATCACGCATAACTTTTTACGAGACGCCCGATTCCGATAATTCTTTTTTCAGTGGATAGGGTGTACTTCGGAGTTGGTCCCATTCGAATTTAAAAGATGAAATCCACCCCTAAGGGTAGCAAAATGAAGGATATTGATCACTCACCCTCTGAATTCTGGTCCGTTAACCGATTCTATCAGCTACTGGGATCTTCGGTTTAAAATTCCTTGGGAAAAAAAAATTTTGGTTTTATAATGACAGATCGCTAGTGTCATTATCACAATCAATATATTCTATGAGAGGATGGAATGATATACAAAGTAATGAAATAAACTAACCAGAACAACAAAAATTATTTATATTACAACAAATAGTAAAAGTAGATATTCATATTATTCAACTGGTAATAGTTGAAGTAAGGTGGGTAAGTAAGTATTTTGGAAGTAATAAAAAAACAAGCAGTTAGTAATTAGTAGATTTCAGCCACAAAATTGAAAATAAAAACTTTTAACAAAAATTAAACCGACGAAATACGAACTAAAATAATAACCTTCTTAGTCTCAATAATTAAGCTCTAAACTAATGTAAGTAACTATTTTGAGTCGGCGCCAAACAAACAATCAACTAAGATCATTAAATTACTTCAAAAAATTATCAGAATGTCACCGCCCAACTTGATGCCATCATTTTACGCGTTACCTAATTCATTTGCTTGTTTGTTTGGCGCCGACTCAAAATTAATTACTTACATTAGTTTAGGAGCTTAGTTATTGAGACTAAGAAGGTGTATTTTATTTTTTACTTTTCAGTTCCGTATTTCGTTGGTTTAATTTTTTGTTAAAAAGTTTTTATACAAAACTTTTGGGGACTTTCAGACTTCCAAAAGCTACAACAAATAAATTATTCAAATGTTATATGCCACAACTGTTGCTAAAATTCAATTCCTTATGTTTGAGACATAAAATATTGATGTTTTATTTTCTTATAATAAAAATATAATTATTTTCATTCATATTGTCCTGTAAACGGGTTAAACAGTTGGGCAATAAAGCTATTACTATTAGGGAAGGGACCTCTTGCGGACCAAAGATCGGCATAACACTGGGCTAATGAAAAAACTATTGGCCAGTTTCGCTTCACTAGTTTTATAAATATTTCTTCATATATATAAAATAACTAAGTTCAACCTCCTCTCATTCCAGTTCCAACAACAGATCATCTTCTACGCCCCCTGTGTACAATCAGCTAAACTTGGTTCACCCTTCCGCTCCTCTGGATAATACCCCTGCTGCCCCTCCTGTAGTGCAACAGCACCTTGTGAACTCAAGACGGGTCCTCAGGCCACGAGTCGAACCGCGCTCGTATGTTGAGAGCCCCGATGTGCTGATCAACGGCACTCTGGACAGGAAGACGAACGGAAACTTGGATTACAGCAGCGATTCTAGTGAAGGAGAGATGCCGCCGTTGGCACCTATTAAGGAACTCAGTCCCGCTGAGTTGAAACACAGGTATTGTAGAAAAGTACATGCTTATTTCTCAAAAGACGTAGAATGAAAAAAATGTGGAGTGCTCACTATAGAGTACATTTTTTATTTCATTAACATATCCACTTTTTTTTAAACGTTCTACTTTAAGGCTGTTGGAGCCTATCTAAGTTGGCCAGTCGATATAAAAAATATTGAGGGCTTCGAGGTGTTTAAAAGGGCAGTAGCATATTATGCTAAAAATCATATGTTCTACGGATTTAATTTCTAACATCCTTTCATCACCGCTCTCTGATTTTATTATCCCACATACTCTTATAAAAATAATAAAATAAATTTCCCTAATATGCCCTCTCTTGACATTGCCGTTGTCAGTAAAGATTTAGTGCACAATTTTTTTATTTTTTTATTCATTCATAAACGGGTAAACTATTTCACAATTAACTATAATCATAATAATTTCAACCAATATTACAGTATTATTATTATATATTTATTTATTTATTACGGTATATCCAATTTACAATAGAAAGATAGATTAAAAATATATAAATCACAACAATTATTTTCTTGATTTCGATGATTTTGATATTCATGAAAGAAAAAATCGTTGAAAAGCATGAAGAGAAAATGAAATTCCTTGTCTCGTTACCTATTTTATCTTGGAAATAAAGTATCTACGACGCACATTTAATGTCAAACATGAATTTGTGCCCTTGTAGAGAAAGAGGATTGAGGAGGCTCAGAGAAGAGCTCCGTGCAGAAGAGATGAAGCTGGTCCTCCTGAAGAAGCTCAAACAGTCGCAACAGCTCAAAGAAAACGTGGCCGTTGTTCCGCCCAGCATCCCGGCGTCTGCTCTACCGCCCACCGGTTTACCCAGCGGGCTGAGCATAACCCCGACGACTGTCAAAGTTCAGCCGAAAAGCCAGCAGTCGCCTCAAATCGCACATTCTCGCCATCCGAACTCCAATTCTATGCACAAAGTCGGCAGTATGGGGAGCATTCTGCAGGGCAACGGCAACTCGCCCAACATCATGCGAATGGTAAGTTGATTTTGTCGCTGAGTAAGTTCGTTTTGCGGCAGTGTAAGTTCGTTTGGTTTTTGGTAAGTCCCATGTTGTCCCTTTTTTTCAGCAACAACCTCCCCCGCCTCGCGTTAGCCTTCACGGATCTCTCAGTACGTCTCCTATGAATAGAGCTAGTCTTTCAGTTCCTCAACCACCTCAAAGGACGTCTATCGGTAGGCCGACGTCCGGTTTCCCTCAGGGAGTCAAAGATCTGTCACCTTCGGTTACTATAACGCCGGCACCTCCGCAGCCTGTGAAGGTATGTCTGTTTTTTTTTTATAAATTGATTAGAATGAGTTTGTATGATGATTGTGCGAAGTAACCTTGTAGTGCAAAATGCACGACTACTTCCCTGGCTAATGCCTCGACGAACATTGGATTACTTTTGATAGATAATCGTTTAAAGTAATCCTGTAAGACTTTGCAAGATTATCTATCGGATCTAATCCAATGTTCGTCAAGGTATTAGTCAAGAAAGTAGTTGTTGTTTTTTTTAGGAATTCTACCCGGCATACACCTATTGTATAGGTAGCAGTAGTGAGAAATGAGACATTTTTCATTTTCAAATAAAAATATTTGTTGTGTTGAAAAATGGTATGAAAAGAAAAAACATCGCCCACAAACTTCGTATAAAAACAATTTGGAGCTGCTCAAAGTGACAGGCTCTATAATTACATTTTCTCTTTTCTCACCTTACTAATCTCCAAATTAACATATTATGGATTTAATACAACTGCACTATCTTTTTTCAAATCATATTTATGGAATCGCTCACAACGAGTGTGCATTGATAACAAATTCTCAAACTCGAAAAAAATAGTCTCTGGAGTTCCCCAGGGATCTATCCTAGGTCCTTTATTATTTTTACTGTATACATCAGACTTACCGAAAATTTTAAATACTAGTGAAATTCAACTTTATGCGGATGATACACAAATAATCCATTTCTTTGATCCTACATCATACATTACAGCATCTGAAACTATAAATTGCGATCTTCAACGGATTGTTGACTATTCTAATAAACACAACCTATCAATGAATCCTTCTAAAACAGTGGTCCTTTTATTTGGAAATAAAAACTTAAGGCCTAACATTGTGAATAATATGAATATTACTCTAAACAATACACGTTTAGTCATCTCTGATAGTGCAAAAAATTTAGGATTGACCTTAGATACTTTTCTTAGATTCAAGAATCATGTAAATCTTTTATTACGTAGATGTTATATGACTCGGTTACTTTATGCTAGTAAACATATTTTAAATTTCAAAACAAGGAAAAAACTTTCAGAATCTTTGGTTTTATCCCTTCTAAATTATTGTAACATTGTCTACTATCCATGTCTTGATAAATGCACTCAAAATCGACTTCAACGAGTGCAAAATACTTGTTGCAGATTCATATTTAATCTAAGGAAATATGATCACATTTCTCAATACATCCTGCAGTTGAAGTGGCTCAAAATTTCTTATGTATTTAAACACCATTTCCTCATTTTTTTGCATAGATTATTTAATACTAAAAGTCCACCATACCTTCTTGACAAACTAGTATTCAGAAACAATTTACACAATCTTAATACCAGACATTCACATATACTTAACATGCCACACCACCGGACAGCTTTGTTTGAACGTAGTTTCACTTATAATGCAGTAAAACTTTTTAATCCTTTCAAACCAGAACTATCAACTCCACTGAATAGATATAAGAAAGTCGCTAAAAATGAACTGCTGAACCAACAAGACTAGTCACATTGCTACATATTTTTTCTCTCTTTCTTGATTACAAAATTTACTAAATTGTTTACTTATATCAATATTATTAACATTGTAAATGCTTTTTCTTTTTATTATCTTTTATATTTTATTATTTTCATTTTTGTATTACCTTTTTTTTTTGTAAACTGAAAAGGTTAAGAGTTCAAGAGTAGCTATTAGCTAATCTTCGCCTTTTCAGGGCAAATGCATGTACATTTGTTAAATAAAGTCGATTTATTATTATTATTATTATTTAGGCTTATCAAAAGTAGAAAAAAATCAAAAGGGGAAGAAAATATTAATTAATAAAAGACCTTTTTAAAGACATGCTTTTATTCAAATGCGCTAAAAAGTAAAAAATAATTTTTCAGTACGTACTCCTGAATCTATGCATTTTTGTTAAAACATCGTTATTATGTGGCCTTTTTCCTGTAATTTCTGAGCTTTCTAGTTCTTCAATGAGGAGAACTCGTCCGCCATCCTGGAGCTGCCATCTTCAATTTATGAATTTCGACAAAACATCAATAACCTTCGACTAAATTTATAATCTCCGACCCCAAAAAACCCCTCACACCAATTTTGAATATAATCGGACCATAATTACAAAACTCGTCTGCCATCTTGAATTTATGAAATTTGAGAAAAAATTCATAATCTCCGACACTGAAAACCTCCACATACCAATTTTTAATAGAATCGGACCATAATTACAGAGATCGTTGGCCATCTTGGAGCCGCCATTTTGATTTTATGAATTTTGACAGAAAATCTATAATCTTCGACCCCGAACACCCCCATATACCAATTTTGAATCAAATCGGACCATAAACACAAATCTCGTCCGCTATCTTGGACCCACCATTTTGTTTTTTCTCTGTAACAAAAATTCCATAATGTATTGTCACGGGAACTATGAACACCTGCTGAATTTCACGTTAATCGAACAACTAGAAGTGGGTCAAATGAAACTTGTAAGATTTGATTACACACATCAGAACAGGTGAAAGTAAATACAAATTTGTAAAAAATAGGTCTTTATTTCACATGAAAAAAAAATACTACAAAAAATTATATACAAATTATAAGCCGAAGATTAGGTGGTAAATGCATCACGTAGATATAAACTAGAAACTAGATCTTTTTAAAAATTTACAAAATTTTTACAGTGTGTCAAACACAAGGTGCAGTTTTAAACAGAATACATTTGATTTAATGTTTGAAATGTATTTAAGAGGCTAATAATGCCCCAGAAGAAACATTCAGTTTTGACTTGGTCTTTCATATGGGGTTATAAATAAATCATACCAAATCATATAACTTATCCCCAAAAAAAAAGTTACTTGTTACTAAATTGATAATTTACCAAAAGTTTCGATACTACAAAAAAAAAGTGAAAATCGTTGTGAAGTGTTTTTAGTTTACTTTACTATTGATATTGTTGACAGCTTCTCATTGGTTAAAAAAACGTTTTTACCCTGAAAAGTGGCATCTTCAGTCACCTCTTTCCCAATTGAGGACACCTAGTTCAGTTGGTTCTCAAAACTGAAGAATTGTACTGAACATTTTTATATTTGATTTCTGTATTTCCAAAGGTGTATTTTAACTATTAACACATATGGCCATCCTGTTATTCTGGTGTAATATGGAAATACATGTCAGTGGTTTCTGAAGTTCTCGAATGCTAACAGGATTGTTGATCTAAATCTTAATTTTTTTTCAGTCTATTCAATGACTGAATAATATGAGGACAGATTCAATGTATGTGTTTTAATATTTTGTCGAAATATACCAGGTGTTAATGTCTAGATTAACTGTTAGGTTTGATGTTCCCAATTGAGAATAATATTACTAGAAGGAAAACTTATGAGAAATCTGTTTTTTTTTTCATAGTCATAATTATTCAACTGCTCTGTATCACTAAGAATTCATTTTTTATGTGTATGGATTTTTCTTTGATCATTTGTGCAATCAACTTCCTAATATTGATTCTTGACACCAAGTTCTTTTGTCCTCTAGTATTTTCTCTCTCTCTCTCTCTCTCAACTCATTTGCAAAGAAAAAAATCATAATCACGTTTCAGGATTTGATTATATACAGTGTCACCCATTTAAAATGGAACTACCCCTGTAGAATACGCATTTTTCAGTCAATCTTAAAAATATATTTTTTTTAATATTAAGCATAACTTTCATTTCCAAGGCACTCTATGGTTTTTTTTCTTTGTCAAAAACGGCAAAAGTTTATGAGGACAATTTTTGTTTTCAAATTTGACTACACCACTGGATTCGTAGTCGTTAGAAATGGAAACCATCAAAATTTCATAAAAAAATATTGGTTAACAACGAAGTTACAACAACTTTAATTTTGGAAACAAAGTATTTGATTATAATTTTTATTTAGATTATAGACATATTTAAAATCTGGCAACACTGCCGATACAAAGTAGAACACTAGTGAATTTGTACAGCGAAAATCCGAAGTCAATAGCTCATTCCGTTCTACAGTTATAACTCCTGAAAGTATGGTAATGGGGGCGATTTGTGGTGTACTAAATCACAGCCTACTATTGATTTAGTACAATACCTATGCCTAATGTATTAGTTCAGCTTTCCTCAAATTATTGATACCTTCTCTAAAAGCTTGTTTTAATTGAGTTTTGCAGAATTTAAAAGGAACATTTTTTGTCCTGCTTTCTGTTTTATTATTGAATAAATAATTTTGATACTTTAAAACTTGATTCGGTTCATTTCGTTTTATCGGCTATGGAAGACTGCAAAAAAATTTTTTTTTTTATTAAATGATTTTCGAATACCCTTATAACCTAAACTTAAATGATTTTAAGGGAATATAATTCACAAATCCAGTGGCGTAGTCAGATTTTTATTACAAAATCGCTTCCACCACAAATCGATCACATTACCATACTTTCAGGAGTTATAACTGTAGAACGGAATGAGCTATTGACTTCGGATTTTCGCTGTACAAATTCACTGGTGTTCTACTTTGTATCGGCAGTGTTGCCAGATTTTAAATATGTCTATAATCTAAATAAAAATTATAATCAAATACTTTGTTTCCAAAATTAAAGTTGTTGTAACTTCGTTGTTAACCAATATTTTTTTATGAAATTTTGATGGTTTTCATTTATAACGACTACAAATCCAGTGGTGTAGTCAAATTTGAAAACAAAAATTGCCTAATAAACTTCTGCCGTTTTTGACAAAGAAAAAAACCGAAGAGTGTCTTGGAAATGAAACTAAAATTATGAAAATTTGTGTCAAGATACAGTTTTTGATGCTTAATATTCAAAAAAAAAGAGAATGACTGAAAAATGCGTATTCTACAGGGGTGGTTCCATTTTAAATGGGTCACACTGTATATATATCAGATCCTGAGAGATTCGGGAAATCTCAAAATGTTTCTGTGATGAGTATTAACATAATTTGCTAAATACCCCTATTTATTTTTTACGCTGCCAGACCATTAGTGGAATAGAAAATAAAGGATTGGTTCATGGTGGAACTATCCAGCAAGCAAACATAGTACCAGAGGTAATTTTAGGACAAAAAAAGCTGCTAGTTTCGCTATTTTTTTATTTGATATATATAATTTACTTCATAGTTCTTTTTTCACCATAAGGAAATATTATTTGTAATCACGTAATGTTTTTCTCGACATTTTCAGGAAAGGACGAGGGAAGATAATCAAACCCCTGCTCAAAGACAGGCTGCTGCTAAATTGGCTCTTCGAAAGCAGTTAGAAAAAACATTGTTACAGGTAGGTTAAAAAAAAACACCGTTTGACAGATGACGGATCATGTTTTCAATTGACAGCTGTCATATTACTAGTTCGATCCGTTTACCCATTTTCAATACCTAGACAAAGTTTTTGGAGTTCAAAGATGTTGTGTGAGAGAAATTGCGGGTCAATCCTACAGGGACTGTTGCAAACAAAAATTCAAAGAACTGGGCATTCTAACAGTGCCGTGTGCATATATCCTCGAATGCTCGAATGCTCTTCCACATAGAATAAAAAAAATCTAAATGTAAATTGTTTCATCAAAATCTTAAAGAAATATTTTCTAATGAAGGTGTTTTACTCATTTGAGGAATACCTCAATAATGATTTCAGTGATTTGTCATCATATACTGATTAAGTCATATTGCTCAATTATATATTAGTATTTTAACATCTTTATATGTGACCCAGATTTTGTATAGTCTAACATGTATAAGTGTTTTACATTTTTACTGACTTGTGTAATGTTCTAAATCTTTACTGACTTGTGTAAATACTTAAATGTATCTAAGCACCAATAAATCTATCTATCTATCTATCAATAACACTATCAAGGTAGGGTTGTATCACCTCTGATCATCTTTGGTTTTGCTAACTGCAGGTTCTCTCTCTTTTTATTTCCATGATCTAGAAAGAAAGAAAACTTGTAGTTAACCTTTACCAAAGGATGACCAGCTGTGTTACGACCTGCCCTTAATCTTCTAATCGGTAACCTCTAAGGAAATCCGTGCTACATTTTAAGAGTGATTCTCTAGCTTATTTATTTTTATATCATGGCTTAAATCAGTTTTAATTTGATTTTCTTTGAACAGGCATTGTTTTTGGTGCCATTTATAGATTTAATAATTGCACGTCTCGAGCTTTTCTTATTGGCTACAATTACGATCGATGCATTTTCAGATTCCTCCTCCGAAGCCGCCGCCTCCCGAGATGCATTTCATACCGAATCCGAGCAACACGGAATTCATATATCTGGTAGGTTTGGAGCACGTGGTGGATTTCCTCACCAAAGAAACGAGAATACCGTTGCCGCCTCATCCGTTCGCTTGCAGTCAATGCCAGTCGGACTTCACGCCCGTTTGGAAGTGGGAGAATAGCAAGAAAAATAAAGGTTAGTGTTGTGTGATGTATCCGAAAGTGAGGGATATATTTTCGTTTTTGATGTTATTACACTTAAAATAAAAAATAAAAAAAAAATCACTTAAATTGGGATTATAGGGTTCGTAATTTTTTTTCTCAAATCAGTTACAACAATAATGATAATTATTGTAATTCACCTTTTGGCGCTTCCTTTAATTTAAATTTTTTCTGCTTTGTTTTCTCTTAGGTGTCAAATCGGTGATTTGTGAGCAGTGCGTGACAAACAACGTTAAAAAAGCACTAAAAGCCGAACACACGAATAGGTTGAAAACGGCATTTGTCAAGGCACTTCAGCAGGAGCAGGAGATTGAGCAGCGTCTCGCACAAGTAAGAAAAAAAAACCGCCTGATAATTTGCAACTCAAAATAAGTTGATATAGTTTTCTAGTACGACTTAAACGAGCTGTTTTTGAGTTATCAGTAATGTATTATTTTTATGAGGATGATTTTGTTTGACCGTTGGATTTTTGTCACAGAACGGTGTGTTTACGTCGAGTAGTCCGGCGCCGTCGCCCGTAACTCCGGAATCGCTGCCAAAAGCGGTGACGCCCACTCCGGCGCCGAGACCGGCGCCTACGCCGCCCGCCATTCCGGCCCCTCCGCCGCCCCAACCGACGCCACCGCCGCCGCGGAGTTCACACGGTTCCAGCCATTCGTCTTCCTCGGCAGCAGCACAAGAGAAATTCAACCAGCAACAGAACGCGGCAGCTATGCAGGCCTTGCAGCAACAGTTATTGAGGAGTGAGTATTTTATACGATCAAATAAATTCTATTCTATATTCGCCAAACATTTTTAAAAGTCGCCAAACATTTTCAAAAGTCGCCAAACATTTTTAAATCGCCAAACATTTTTAAAAGTTGCCAGATATTTTCAAATGTTGCCAAACATTTTCCAAAGTCCCCAAACATTTTTAAAAGTCGCCAAACATTTTTAAAAGTCGCCAAACATTTTCAAAAGTCGTTACATTTTTAAATCGCGAAACATTTTTACCACTCGCCATTCATTAAAGTCGCCAAACATTTTTAAAAGTCGCCAAACATTTTTAAAAGTCGCTAAACATTTTTAAAATCGCCAAACATTTTTAAAAGTCGCCAAACATTTTCAAAAGTTGCCAAACATTTTTAAAAGTTGCCAAACATTTTTAAAAATCACCAAACATTTTTCAAATTCCTCAAACATTTTCAATAGTCGCCAGATATTAAAATTTTTCTATTGAAAATAATAAAAACCATTATTCTTATTATTATTAAAAGTCGACAGATATTTTCAAAAGACGCCAGATTTTATTAAATTATCACCTTCAAATTAATATATGTGGATAATAATACATTTTTGATAATTATCTAGATAAATATCAAAAATCAATTCTTTTCAAACCCTGATAAATATATACTACTACCATTATCGTGGTACAATTTAAATGTACTTTTTCAGGTCTGCAGGGCGGTGTTCCCCCGGCGGCAGCTCACATGCTCCAGTTCTCGCCACTGCTCTACCCGTACCAGCTGGCGATGGCGCAGGTAGCCGCCGGCGGCGGTGGTAAGAGCAACACTCCCAACAACCTGGCAGACCTACAACGCGCCGCCGAACTCCACAGACAGTACCTGTTAGACATGATACCGCCCGCCCCCCAGCAACGCCACAACTGGAAGACATGATACGAGTACGGTGATAAAACTTGATTTTAATTTATTCAATGGACAAATGATCAGTGATTGTGACACTTTAGTGCTCTGCCGGGCTCGCTCCGGCCAGTGGATGTGATTCATGCATTATTCTTATTATTACTGTTAGGTCCCATTCAATGTGGATTTTAAGCTGATGTATCGTACGGTCTGGCCAATTTTATAAGGGGTGTTCTGCATTGTTTCTGTTTTTGGAAATGGGAACAAATGAAGAATGCCAATTGTCCGTTTCAGGTGAGATTTTCACGTTTCGAAGTTGGCTCTTCTGAGTGCCGTTGAAGTTGTCAACTGTCATCTCACAGCTGCTGCCACTCACTCCACCATGAAGTGATATGCAGTGCAGCCAACCTCAAAATATTGAATATAATCCATCATCAAAGATGTGGTCAATTCCTTCAATCCTGCTTCAAGGGTTGTGTTCTAGTCCTTGATTTATAGTACTGACAAATGTTTGGGGGTCATATTGGGAGTTTTTTTTTTACATATCGAAAGGGTTTTCTTCCATATGTGAACCTATGTCTGAATAGGAGTTCACGGTTATAAAGGATCTGTTTCGACATTTTTTTTGAAAGCATCAATCACCTCGTGATTGTTTCGAGGATTGAGGTTTATAGGTATACACTTCACGTTTTGCTGTAAGTATTCCTTTTATAAACTTGTACCATTTATGTTTTTGGTATCAATAAACGTTATATACATGTTTTTTATGGTTCTTTGAGTTGAGTGAATTTTATTCTCATTCAAGGTATGGGAGAATATTTTAAATAAAGCAGGAAAATAATACAATATTTCCAAAATGGTAATTATTTAGGTATCTATCTAGTTTTTTACAGGCTTTATATTAGCTTCACTTGTATGTTTGTAACCGACTCCTTTGGACTTGCTTTTCACCCACTTCCAGACGTCCGAATGATTTGAAATTTGGCGGGTGTACATAATTCCGGTGAAAATGCATTAAGAAATTTTTGTGTGAAAAAAAAACAAAATGGTGGCTCCAATATGGCGGACGAGTTTTGTGATTATGGTCTGATTCGCTTCAAAATTGGTATCTGAGAGTTTTCGTGGTCGAATTATATGATTCTTTCGTGAAAATTGAAAAATTCAAGATGGCGGCTCCAAAATGGCGGACGAGTTTTGTGATAATGGTCCGATTCTATTCAAAATTGGTATGTGGGGGTTTTTGGAGTCGAATATTATGATTCTTTCGTAAAATGAAGGATTCAAGATGGCGGCTCCAAAATGGCCGCGAGTTTTGTGATTATGGTCTGATTCTATTCAAAATTGGTATGTGGGGTCAAATATTATGATTCTTTTGTAAAAATTGAAAAATTCAAGATGGCGGCTTTAAAATGGCGCCGAGTTTTGTGATTATGGTCTGATTCTATTCAAAATTGGTATGTGGGGGTTTTGGGGTCGGAGATTATGATTATTTTGTAAAATTGAAGGATTCAAGATGGCGTTTAAAATGGCGGCCGAGTTTTGTGATTATGGTCTGATTCTATTCAAAATTTGTATGTGGGGGTTTTTGGGGTCAGAGATTTTGATTATTTTGTCAAAATTGAAGGATTCAAGATGGCGGCTCCAAAATGGCCGGCGAGTTTTGTGATTATGGTCTGATTCTATTCAAAATTGGTATGTGGGGGTTTTTGGGGTCGGAGATTATGATTATTTTGTAAAAATTGAAGGATTCAAGATGGCGGCTCCAAAATGGCCGCGAGTTTTGTGATTATGGTCTGATTCTATTCAAAATTGGTATGTGGGGTTTTTGGAGTCGAATATTAGGATTCTTTCGTAAAAACTGAAATATTCAAGATGGCGGCTCCAAAATGGCCGCGAGTTTTGTGATTATGGTCCGATTCTATTCAAAATTGGTGTGTGGGAGTTTTTGGGGTCGGAGATTATGATTATTTTGTCAAAATTGAAGGATTCAAGATGGCGGCTCCAAAATGGCCGCGAGTTTTGTGATTATGGTCTGATTCTATTCAAAATTGGTATGTGGGGGTTTTTGGGGTCGAATATTATGATTCTTTTGTAAAAATTGAAAAATCCAAGATGGCGGCCGAGTTTTGTGATTATGGTCTGATTCTATTCAAAATTGGTATGTGGGGATTTTTGGGGTCGGAGATTATGATTATTTTGTCAAAATTGAAGGATTCAAGATGGCGGCTCCAAAATGGCCGTGAGTTTTGTGATTATGGTCCGATTCTATTCAATATTGGAGAAAAATAGTTTAAAAACATTGAATAATAATAATAATAGTTTGAAAAACTAAAAACACGCGTTAATAGCAAACTAAACTAAAAAGTTAAAAATAAATAACTCGCTTTAATAGAAAACCAGACTAAAAAATAGAAAATAAGAAAAAAAATTATTTTATTTAAAAAAAAGCGTGGGGTGCATGGTATCAATAATTATATAGTACATTACACACCTAGGGCAGTAAAGTAAGAAATGTCTCAGATCACAGGTAATGGTTGGCCGAGGCAATACCATGCACCCCACGCTTTTTTTTAAATAAAATATTTTTTTTTTCTTATTTTCTATTTTTTTAATATGGTTTTCTATAAAAGCGTGTTTTTTAGCTTTTTTAAACTATTATATTTTCAACTTTTTAGTTTATTTTTCTATTAACGCGTGTTTTTAGTTTTTCAAACTATCATTATTGTTATTAATTTTTTTTAACTATTATTCTTCAATATTGAATAGAATCGGACCATAATCACAAAACTCGCCGCCATATTGGAGCCGCCATTTTTTTTTTTTCACACAAAAATTTCTTGATGTATTGTCACCGGAATTATGTACACCTGCCAAATTTCAAATCATTCGGACGTCTGGAAGGGGGTCAAAATCGCGCCCAAAGGAGTGGGTTACAAACAAACAAACACAAGTGA
The DNA here is from genome assembly GCA_018342105.1 of Gonioctena quinquepunctata. NCBI lineage: Eukaryota > Metazoa > Arthropoda > Insecta > Coleoptera > Chrysomelidae > Gonioctena > Gonioctena quinquepunctata. Next base: position 134,229 of record JAFIRS010002473.1, on the reverse strand, counting down.
AGCTAATATAAAGCGTGTAATAATAAATAATAGTTTAATAAAAAAAGTAAAAAACACGCTTTTATAGAAAACCAGACTAAAAAAGTAGAAAATAAGAAAAACATGTATTTTATTTAAAAAAAAGCGAGGGGTGCATGGTATCGCCTCAGCCAACAATTAATTACCTGTGATCTGAGACATTTCTTACTTTACTGCCCTAGGTGTGTAATGTACTATATAATTATTGATACCATGCACCCCACGCTTTTTTTAAAATAAAATACATGTTTTTCTTATTTTTATTTTAGTCTGGTTTTCTATAAAAGCGTGTTTTTAGTTTTTTTAAACTGTTATTTATTTTAAAATAAAATACATCTTTTTCTTATTTTCTATTTTTTTAGTCTGGTTTTCTATAAAAGCGTGTTTTTTAGTTTTTTTAAACTATTATTTATTGTAGTAACAGTAAAACAGTTTTCCATTCATTAATGAAAATAATTTATTGGGATAAAAGGGACGTCAGAATTTATAACTGCAGGCAGAAAAGGAATAAAAAAATATGTGTTCCAGTCTCTTCACGACAATGACGAGTCTAAATATTTCCTCCTCAAGTTCATCGTCATATGTCGAGTATGGAAGAAAACCTTTAATTCACCTTGATCTGAAATTGAACTACTTGTTTGTTCCGTTTGGGCAGCCAGTGGAATCGATGTTGAACCTTCGCTTTGGCTGATCTATAAACTTAGTGTTAAAAGTTTTCCTGATAAACAGCTCCGAGATATGAGCGCGAGAAAAGGACTCCTTGTTAGATAGTGGAATCACGTGATTTGTATATTGTTATCGATTTGATACTGTAACTTTTATAAGCACACTTTTGCATTTATTTTCAATGCGGAGCAGTATCGAATCCGAAGAGGCTCATCGTAGTAGTAAAATGGATTGTAAATAAATGTTTTTACAATTGTACATTAGTTGATAATTTTTTTAGACATATTGGTGCATGATATGCTCATAAGGTGTTTCAATGAAGTTTTGATTGTTGTTATCAATATACCGAGGGTCTGTAATCGAGAGTCAATAACTCTTTAGAATTCCATTGTCGGCTATAAAATCATATTTTTATTGAAGTGGAATTTCTTTGGGCAGTTTTTCAAATGGAAGTCAATTCGTTTGGTGAATCATTAAACAGAATTATGTTATTTTTTCTGCAGTGTGTGTGGCAAAATGTATTGCAATGTTGGGGAGCGAGGGGGTGGGGATTTAATATCAATACACTTGTCTATCCAATTTCTCACAAGATACATGGCAACTATTTGCTCCATTGGTGGCACCTTTATTGATCGTGCTCGCCCTTAGCGAAAATAAAATATTTAGAAGAATTAAACTCCATCAAATACACCCTAAAAAGAAATTTCACTTCAACTGTGAATCCTTGACATACCCAGTTGTTTTTTTTCCCATTATATTCAATATAGGGTTTCCAAAACGAAAATGAGTTTCAGTAGTTTCCTAAACAGTGGCGTATCTAGAGAAGGTCTGGAACCTCCCCAAACATCTGGATATGTGATTTTGAAATAAAATATGTCGAGCCCATCACACGCCCCTGCCTTTTCACTTAAGAAACATATTATTTTTACACGCTTTATATTAGCTTCACTTGTATGTACTTCCAGACGTAAGAATGATTTGAAATTTGGCAGGTGTACATAATTCCGGTGACAATGCATTAAGAAATTTTTGTGTGAAAAAAAAAACAAAATGGCGGCTCCAATATGGCGGACGAGTTTTGTGATTATGGTCCGATTTGCTTCAAAGTTGGTATCTGGGGGTTTTGTGGTCGGAGATTATGATTCTTTTGTCAAAATTGAAGGATTCAAGATGGAGGCTCCAAAATGGCGGACGAGTTTTGTGATTATGGTCCGATTCTATTCAAAATTGGTATCTGAGGGTTGGTTGATTTTTTGTCAAAATTGAAAAATTCAAGATGGGGCTCCAAAATGGGGACGAGTTTTGTGATTATGGTCCAATTCTATTCAAAATTGGTATGTGGGGGTTTTTGGGGTAGGAGATTATGATTCTTTTGTGTCGAAGATTATGATTATTTTGTCAAAATTGAAAATTTTGTGTTATGTATTGGGGGTTTTTGGGGTCGGAGATTATGATTATTTTGTCAAAATTGAAGGATTCAAAATGGCGGACGAGTTTTGTGATTATGGTCCGATTCTATTCAAAATTGGTATGTGGGGTTTTTGGGGTCGGAGATTATGATTATTTTGCAAAATTGAAGGATTCAAGATGGCGGCTCCAAAATGGCGGACGAGTTTTGTGATTATGGTCCAATTCTATTCAAAATTGGTATGTGGGGGTTTTTGGGGTCGGAGATTATGATTATTTTGTCAAAATTGAAGGATTCAAGATGGCGGACGAGTTTTGTGATTATGGTCCGATTCTATTCAAAATTGGTATGTGGGGGTTTTTGGGGTCGGAGATTATGATTATTTTGCCAAAATTGAAGGATTCAAGATGGCGGCTCCAAAATGGCGGACGAGTTTTGTGATTATGGTCCAATTCTCTTCAAAATTGGTATGTGGGGGTTTTTGGGGTCGGAGATTGTGATTATTTTGTCAAAATTGAAGGATTCAAGATGGCGGCTCCAAAATGGCGGACGAGTTTTGTGATCATGGTCCGATTCTATTCAAAATTGGAGAATAATAGTTAAAAAAATTAAATAATAATAATAATAGTTTGAAAATAAATGATAGTTTAAAAACTAAACACGCTATAATAGAAAACTAAACTAAAAAGTAGAAAATAATTTTAAATTAGTTTGAAATAAGAATACAGTGATTAACAACAAATTTATTTCATCGTAATAAGCGTGGGGAGCTTTTTAAGATATTTGCATAATGATTCTACTTTTACCAATATCTGTCCATGAAATATTAACAATTGACATCAAGCACCCCACGCTTTTTTACGATGAAATAAATTTGTTGTTAATCACTGTATTCTTATTTCAAACTCATTTAAAATTATTTTCTACTTTTTAGTTTAGTTTTCTATTAAAGCGTGTTTGGTTTTTAAACTATTATTTTTTGAAATCAGTTTACGTTCGCCCACCTGGTTTGGTAAATGTGAAGTTGGCCAAATTAAATTCGACTCATAATTTGCGTAGGCTCAGAAATGCAGACAGAAGATTTTGCCAGAGAATCACAAAAATATTTCCACTTACCAGAGACACTGACTTTGAAGTCCCCAGACTATCTTTAGAGTGGGCGAAATCTGGATCCTGGTCACTTACACTGAATATAGACTTTCTAATTTTCTGACAAACTCTTTTCAGTAATCAAAATCTTAGTTTCCTTTTCAAAGAGGGTGCGTTCCATAATAATACTGAAATAAAACTAAAGGTTGAGCTTGTTAATGAAAGTTACTTTTTATTGTGCTCTTATTCTGAATGAGAATACTCTGAAATGAAATTCTGGACTGAAGAGGTATCTTAGCTATACAAAATGTATTCAGTTGAAATTGTGATTTAAAATTAGGTACTAAAAACAAGTCCAGAAATAATATTCAACAAGTACCACTCTCATGATTCTCTCTAACGGAAAACTAAAATGAACTGTTCGTTTTCTGAAACCTCTTAGAGTGGCTTTTTTCGTGTTCAAATTTATAAACGGATAATATCTGACGAGGGTTATAGTCTGGGGGCTAGTGTATGAGTCAAGTCAGATTTTAATAAAAGACAAATACTTGAGAAGCTAATTTACGACATGTTTTCACTCACAGGGAATATTCTCATTCATCTGGGAGTGCATTATGATTTTTTGTGGCCCATTCGGCTAGACGATTGACGGAAAACTCGGGTTAAACAGTGCACTACCACTTACCTCTCAACTAATTTAACATTGTTCTAATCTATATAATAAAAATCAATCTCGATTCATTGTAGCGATTTGGATAATTTTTTTTTTACGTGGTCTTAATATTCCGAATAAGTTTTTAGGGAAAGAATTTTTGAATAGTTATTCGAAGTTTCTCCGTCCTGGAAAAATCTTCAGGAAGATATAAATAATCTTCTATATAATAAAAATCAATCTCGATTCTTTGTAAGCGCAAAACGTGAGAACGGCTGGACCAATTTGGCGAATTTTTTTCTGGACAACGGGATAATGAAAAATCGAGATAACTGGAAAATAGGATAACTCGGTAACAGAAAAACGGGCAGAGTCAAAGGCATAACCTAGATGGAACAACACAAATAAAAAACAGAAAAAATAAATTCTACGCGGACGAGAGTTTTCAGGAAAACAAATTTAGGGAATATAGAAATTTGGACAGGACAACGTCTGACGGGTCAGCTAGTGTCTTATATTTGTTGGTGTAGAAAATCCTTCATAACAATCATATTTCATTTACATAATTTTTAGAATAGATTCTATTCATATTTCCTTCTGAAATTTCATGTTGCTCCCTGAGCGATATTCAATGTCTAACCGAAACATGGTCGTAAATAAAAATTGGTTATCATTATGTGATATATCATGATGATATCAAACAGCTGATAAAACCTCCGTCCACGAAATAATCAATACTGTAAATCCGGAAATCACACTCAATATCAACGAAATGAAAGCCTTCAGATTAGGACGTCATGATGTAACTTCGAGCAGACCCAGACCCATAAAACTCCTTTTATCTTCTCCAAGCGATGCCTATTCGATTATTTCTAAATCAAAAGCTTTGAAAAATATGGAGAAATTCAAGAATCTCACAATTACGAGTGACAAAACACCAAATCAAGTAAAGCTATATAATGAAATCAAACAAGAGTTAGTAAACCGTATGTGCCAATGGGGAGTCCAATCTGCGAATTAAGTATATCCGAGGGAACCCAAAATTGTAAAAAACAATAAAACTGTCTAATAAGGAGACCCACTCCCATCTATACTGCTACTACCAGAATGTACGAGGACTAAATACAAAACCCACGAATTCTACAAAGCTTCACCATTGCAGACTATCACATAGTAGGAATTAGTGAAACCTGATTCAAGATAACATTAACAACTCCAACTATTTAGTGACAATTACCTAGTGTTCAGATCCGACCGTAATCTCGAAGCAAATGGAGTGTCTCGAGTATGGGGAGTTCTAGTGGGAATTAGATCAGACTGTATTGCAACTGAAATTGACCTCTCCAGATATCGACAGTCGTTTTCACTCTATAGAAGTAGTTGGCTGCAAAGTAACGCTTTAAACATAAATCTTATTTCATATTTGTAGTATATATTCCACCGTTAAGTACTCAACATGTAATTAACTTTATGAGACGCTAGAGTCTCTTGGAAACCTATATGGAAGTAATTTGATAATTTTTGGCGATTTTAACAAACTTAGCTTTATAAATGAAGAAGACAACTCATCTGCTACTCTCTTGGCTCTAAGAAACCTTATCAGCTTTTTTTAATTGAAACAGCACAACACAGTTCTCAACAGGTCAGGCCGTACTCTAGATTTAATTCTGTCAAACATCAACTGCTCTGTTGAAAGAGACGACCTACCCTTCATAACGGAGGATATGTACCATCCTGCCTTGAAATTTTCTATAATAATTACAAATCCATCCACTAATTTCACCTATAATGAGAACTTCTCTCACTATAACTTTCGTAAAGCTAACTTACCTTTATTATACTCTCTACTTACAAACATGGACTGGCTACCTCTTAATAATCTCTCTGATGTCAACTCTGCATTGGAAACATTCTATGACATAATCAACCCAATCTTAAACCAATGTGTTCCGATGCAAAAAAATTATACAAATAAATACCCACCTTGGTACAACAAAAATATAATACGTGACATAAAAGCCAAAAATAAAATCTTGAAAAAATTTAAAACTACAAAATTAGAAACCGATAATAATCAATACAGATCACTTCGAAAGTCAATAAAATCACAAGTCTCCAACGCCTATAATGAATTTAAAATAAAAGCAGAAAACACAATTAAATCTGACCCATCGAATTTTGGTCTTATATTCACAGCAAAAAGGTTCATCAAGAATTCCAGGGTTCTTCATCTAGAGTGTGTGGAATTCTATATCTCTCACGAAATAGTCAATGCCTTTGCAACCTTCTTTGAGAGCGTTTTTGTTAAAGTTGACCAGACTTCCATACATAATGACAATATAATAATAACAAATAACCCAACTATATCAGTCAGATCATTTTCGGAAACTGAGGTAGAGAGTGCATTGAAAAACTAAAACCAAAACTCACCTGTGGAGACGACCAACTGAGGTCGAGAGTTTATTGGAAATACTAAAGATTGTGCTTGTATATTCGCTGAACCACTTACAATAATCTTCAATTTAGCATTGACAACCAATTATTTCCCAGATATATGGAAAGTATCAAAAGTCAGTCCAATATTCAAGTCAGGGAAAGTAAACGATATTTTGAATTACAGACCAATAACTCTCCTGTCAAACTTTGCAAAGGCCTTTGAAACATGCTTGTATAATAGAATATCTCCTAATGTTAGAAACCTTATTACCACAAATCAACATGGTTTTATCAGCAAAAGATCGACAATAACAAATTTGATGTGTTTCACTCAAACAATACAAACGTTTCAAACGGTACACAAGTCGACACTATCTATACAGACTCTCAAAGGCCTTTGACAAAATTAATCACAAAATATTACTGAACAAGCTGGATGTATTCGGTCTAGACGAACCACTCTTGTCATTTTTGATTCCTACCTCACAGACAGAAAATTATATGTTGAACATCGAGGTCACAAATCATTCACCTTCACAGCATCTAGCGGTGCACCCAGGGAAGTGTATTAGCCCCATCCTTTTTTCCACATTCATAAATGATATATGTGAAGAATTTTCTAGCTCCGTAACGTATTGCGAGATCTACCTGAAATTATTTCACCCATTTCTTCATTGGACTGACTGTCTAGTACTTCAGAATGACATTGATTCCCTATACAATTGGTGCAAAGTTAATAAGCTACCTCTGAACATACAGAAATGTAAATACATGATCTTCAGTCTAAAAGCAAATATTACTCTTTATCCTTACCAAATAAACAATCATATCCTGACTCAATGTTCAGAAACCAAAGATTTGGGTATCTGGTTCGACCCTAAGCTGAACTTCTCATTACACATAAATAAAATCACTTTACAAGCCAAAAGAATGCTAGGATTAATATTTCGGACCTGCAATGATTTTCAAAATATTGATTGCTTTACTAAACTCTTCAACTCATTTGTAAGATCAAGACTGGAGTATGGATCTCTAATATGGGCCCCAATATATAAGCGTGAAATACAAGCTGTCGAATTGTGCCAAAGAAAATTTATGAAATATATGATATTCAAATTAGACGGTGTTTACCCCAGCAAGGTTGCTGCAACAAAATACTTCTCGATAGGTTCTCTTTCCTATCTTTAGAAAATAGGAGAATATATTATTCATGTATTTTATATTTAGAATTATACACGGTTTGATAGACTGTCCTGATATTCTGTACAAACTTGATTTCCACTGCTCCACCAGAGTAGCAGAAAAGAGTCATGCTTCTACCTACAATCATATAGAACAAATCTATTCACCAAATCACCAATACACACTGTATGCAAAAGGTACAATGAAATTTGTTCTCCTACTGACGTCTTTGCAGATAATCTTAGTAATTTCAAAAATAAAATTAAAGCACTTTTACTTCAAAAGCTGTAACAATAATTAGTTGATTTATTTTGTTCTAATCTATCTTTTTTTTTTTTTATTATTCTCATTACTCATTCTTTTTCAGTACCTTTACTTATTTGTAAGAAATTGAAATGTAAACTTATATACATATATAAATTGTCTTGTAATTGGGATCTCTCCTGTTAGACAATAAACCGATTTTTTTATATACTACTTCCATTTGAAAGGCCTCAGTACAACAAATATCAAAGCGGAGCTAGATTCTACTCTGGGGGAGTCTGCTCCTTCGTTTGGCCATACGAGCTGCCAAAAACATCGCAGTGGTCAACCAAATGAGGTGACTACACCAGAAATGGTGAAAAAATCCACAAAATGGTATTGGGTGACCGTCAACTGAAAGTGCACGAGTTAGCAGACATTTCAAAAAGTGCTGTATATCACATTATTCACAAAAAATTTGGACATGAGGAAGCTGTGCGCAAGATAGGTGCCGCGATTACTCACAATGGAACAAAAACAGTATCGTGAGGATGTTACAATCGAGTGTTTAGCAAAGTTTTACAGCAATAAAGCCAAGTTTTTGCGTCGATTCATGGATGAAACATGGGTCCATCACTTCACAACTGAGACGATGGACTGAAAGGGAAGAACCAGCTCCAATGAAGGCGAAGATAGTTCCATCAGCAGACAAAGTAATGGTGTCAGGTTTTTGGTATAATTTTCTTTCATTATCTTCAAAAAGGAAAACCGGAGTATTATGAGAACTTATTGCAGCATTTGAGTGATAAAATCAAGAAAAAATGGCCGCATTTGGCGAAATTGAATGTCTTGTTTCATCAAGACAATAATACTACCAAGAAACCGACTGTGCCATCCTACGAAAGATGGTCTCTAGTTATATCCTGTTATGTTTCCTACTCCCAACTGTCTTTGCTTAATTTGTTATAAACATTTAAAAGCATTTTTTTTATAGTTTTTGACTTGAAACATGAAAACTAATAAAGCAATCTCGAGACTCTCAATGGACGAATTGTAGAGAATCTAAATGCAAAGAAAATGAGCCCTAGCACAACTCGATCGGATTATTAGTAACGCAGAACAATCTGCGTTTTTTTAAATTCATAACGCCACCATTTTTCAAGTTTTGAAGCAGGCTCTCCACTACATAGTAGTGATTGATATGTACTTCATATGTGAAAAACTCAGGCACTGTTGCATTATTAGTTTTGGCATAAATGCAATATGATTTTTTTAATGCACTTTTTTGCAGCAGACCTGGAAGCGTCGTAGGTGGTCGGATTTCAATAGTTCTCAAAGATTTTGAGAGTACTTCAAAATGACTATTCTCATTTTGCGTTAAAATACTGCGAAATACTTGCAAACATGACCGAAAACCAGCGAGTGCATGAAATCGGCTCAGGAGTGGGGGTAGAGCAGCAGATTCATAACGGGCGCAGCGCGCTTGTATTAATATACATACGCTTCCTCGCGTTTGCTGCTTTACCCCCACTACTCAGCCGCTTTCAAGCACTCGCCCATTTTCGGTCATGTTTGCAAGTATTTTTCACCTATTTTGCAGCATTTTAACGCAAAATGAGAATATACGTTTTGTAGTACTCTTGAAATCTTTTCGATAAATTGGAATCGGACCACCTATGACGCATCCAGGTCTGCTGCAATAAAGTGCATTAAAAAATTCAGCAGATTGCAATTATGCCAAAACTAATAATGCGACGCCTGAAACATAAAGTACATGTTAATCACTACTAAGTCGTGAAAAACCTGCACTAACTTGAAAATTGGCAGAGTTATGTTTTTTTTAAGTTGTTTTTTTCCGTTACTAATAATACAATTCGTCCATTGAGAGTATCGAGATTGCTTCATTGGTTTTCAAGTTACAAGTCAAAAAGGATAAAAAATCAAAAAAACTGCTTTTAAATGTTTATAACAAATTAAGCAATGTTGGGAAAGGAAACATAACAGGATATAACTACGAACCGTCTTTCGTATGATGGCACAGTCGGTTTCCTGGTAGTATTTTTGTCAATACAATACAATAGTTTATTGTCACAGAATCAATAGAGCAGAAATCTCTATTAATTGGCCTAATGGGCAAAATTAATAAGTTGAAGGTCGAATTGGTTCCTCACGCACCCTATTCGCCAAATTTAGCCCCCTCGGATTATTTTCTGTTTCCAAACTTGAAAAATGGCTCTGTGGTCGAGGATTCGCCAAAGATGAAGTGAGGAGGCCCATGAACAGGGTATCCAAGCTATTGAACATTGCTGGGAAAAATGTATCGAGCTTAAAGGAAACTATGTAGAAAAATAAAGATTTTTTTCTAGATTTTTGTGTTTTTTCTGTTAGGTCACGTACTTCTTGGACTACCCTCGTAGAAAGGGAGAGGTTGATTCAATGGGAAAATAAAACACATTCCAAGGTGCTCAAAAATGTATTTCGATTAGATAGTCATGGTTTTCAAAGTTTCAACATTCATTAAATGAATTGGTGGTTGTCATCACTAGAACAAATGAACACTTATAGAGTAATAGCCATCTAAGCCTAATGGACACATATTATGTAATAAAAACGGCGAAATATAAGGTAAGAGCATACATACAGTGCAGTTTTCAAGTTCCTTGAAATATTTTTTATAGAACAAAAAAATCGAGAATTTGTAGGTTAATTTATGGATTTCAATGTGTTTTTCTCTACTTGATGAAATAATGTATGACAACCTTAAAATTTCAATAATTTTGATGTTCAGCTAAATATATCGCTGGTAAGTTTAAAAAAGAAAATATTTTCCTAAACATTTCTGAGTGTGAACCATCTCAACTAAAACTGTTGGGATGAATAAACATTATGTGTAAACAAAATCTTGTGTCCTGAAATATAAAGACAAACAAAATATATAAAATAAAACAGTTTAATTTTTTTTTAGTTAGCTGCCAAACTATAAATTGCACAAATTAAAATTAAGTGAGAAATTTACAACCGACGTTTCTTGCAAATGATTCGGTTTAATGCGATAAATGAAATGTAAAATATTTATATATCAAGGCTTACTTAGGCCTCATGATTAGGTTGGTAAAAAAAATTCAACTAGTTCAACATAAATAAAATATTCAGGTGCATCCTAATCTAAAAAAAAAAACACTATAAAAATATATCAAATGTGATGGATTATATGATAAAATCGCTACAATTATCAACTTCTCTTAAGTATAACATCAACTAGGAATAGTTGAAAAATTGATGTTTAGCTTCAGCCCTACAAACTAACACGAAATATATGCGTTATAATCAACTGAACACTTTATTAAGATTCAACACTTACTGAAACTAAACTCCAATTTCATAGTGATGCCCCTCCATTACCGTTATTGTCAGATTTTCAAACATTTCACTTTTTCTGCAAGAGGTTGGCAACACAATATTACGCCAGTAAAAAAAGGCCAAACTCCCGTCTGAAGGTGGGTAAATTATAACAACAAAACGTGCCGTTTCCTTCAGGCGGGGAGTTCGATCCAGACCAGCTGGGTATAAGTAGCACTTCTCCGTTTGTGCTACATCAGACCTACATTGTAACAAATAGTCGTTTGTTTAACATATGTACGCTATCCACAATGTGTCCGTTTTATGTTTTGTTTTATTTCTCATCACAGATAGTTACGTTACACACAATAAGATGGCAACAGGACATTGAACGCTCTGTACATTAATCTAGGTAAGCGCAGCATGTTCGTCTGGTTTTTATACATAAAAAAAAGAAAAATTAAAAGTTTGAGATGGACAACAAATATAGTACCAAAAACACTCACTATATGATATAGCTACCTTTCTACATGCGAAAGTTGCCGTTTATGTATTGCAACTTGGCAACACTGGAGTTGGAGGATTGGCATCACACGCGAAAAAAACAGTAGATATAGCTGCAACAGTTCGGCGGAACTTTTCAACTTTTTTTTAAAGTACCAAGAATCTCTGGAAATTTCCTCTCCCATACGATTCTAAGTGTTGTAGAAATTCCCTAAATCTAGGAAAAAAGTCCAATCCTTGAGAAATCCATTCGGTTAACCTTCAAATTCAGTAAAAAATTACAGAACTCGAGCACCCTAAACAAACGTTATGTTCAAACAACTAACTTTGTGAAAAACCCTAAATCTAGGAAAAAAAATCTTTAATAAGAAATAATGTCAAAACACCATATCAAAAGTCAGAAATCCATCAGGTTAACCCCTAAAATTCTCTAGATCTGGGGAAAAACCATGGTAGTAACGGGCCTCGAGCTCGTAAAAATGGGTGTTCCCCAAGGATCTGATTTAAGGTCTCGATTATGGTTAAGGGTGAATATTCAAGTGCTAGTACTATGAAGTCACCCTTTTCGAATCTTAACGATATCATATCAACACACTGAAGATGATTCGAAACGACGAGAATCTGATGATGGCCTTATAAAGGTCGAAACATGTACACGGTCGCAAAATTACCACGTTTGGCCCTGTCACTTTTTGAAAATTTTCCTAGATCTAGGGGAAAATCACTATCTCCATCTCTTTCTAACACACAGGCTCGCATGGGAGTTTTCAGCGGAATCAGAGGAAATTTCCCTAGGTTCTAGGTACTTTTAAAAAAAGTGGCGCCGAACTGTTGCAGCTATATCTACTAAAAACACTGTGTGGACAACGATTTTGGATGCTGGAAGAGGCGCTTCATGCATTCGAAAACCATGTTTTGGACATACCTCATTTGCTACAGCAAGACTGCTATGAAAAATGGTTCCAGCTTATGCAAAAGTGAATCAAATATCGGCGACAATATTTTGTTAAACAATAAAAAAGTTTCCAATGCAAAATATTTGTTTTTGTCGGCTAGTCGCAATACCTAAAAGACAACCCTCGTACTTATAACAAAACACTGTAATTTTAATTTAGTTTATCTCTTCCCGAAGAAACTATTGTATAAAGAAACTACGAAGGCGTAGAAGGGCCAACAATAAAATATTTCTCAAAAACATTTGGAATTGCCACTTTGAACTGACAATTGTCACTTTGAAGTGACAAATTGTCACTTTGAACTGACAATTGTCACTTCAAAGTGGCAATTCCAGATGTTTTTTAAGTGACAATTTTGGAGTGATAATTGTCACTTTGAATTGACAATTGTCAGTTCGAAGTGACAATTGTCACTTCAAAGAAATTGAAGTTTGAAGTGACAATTGTCAATTCAAATTGACAATTGTCACTTCAAAATGGCAAATCACTTCAAGTGACAATTAAATTTAGAAAAATTTTAGTTGTTGGCCCTTGTATGCCTTTGTAGCCAACAACAAAATATTTTTCAAAAACATTTGGAATTGCTACATTGAACTGACAATTGTCACTTTGAAGTGACAATTGTCACTTCGAAGTAACAATTGTCATTTACAAAAACATTGGGAATTGCCATTTTGAAGTGACAATTGTCAATTTGAAGTAACAATTGTCACTTTGAACTGACAATTGTCACTTTGAACTGACAATTGTCACTTTGAAGGTGACAATTGTCACTTCTAACTGACAATTGTCACTTCAAAGTGACAATTGTCAGTTCAAAGTGGCAATTCCAAATGTTTTTGAGAAATATTTTGTTGTTGGCCCTTCTACGCCTTCGTAAGAAACACATGTCACAGATTTGTAAACCTAATTGAGTGAAAATCGTATAGGGAAGTGTTTTTGTTAACTTTAATAATAAAAAGCTATTAAATCACTGAGAAAGTAATATTTCCCAAGTTTGGTGAAGACTACCTAAGAAACATGTACAGAAGGTACAATTTTCCGCATTCTCACACACATTCACATACATATTTGAGATTTCTTTAAAAACTAATTTCTTGGACTAGTCGTGAGTTACAATAGCAGGTTAAGTTTTGCTATGATCACTTGTTTTCTTCAGGTACTAGCTTGATTTTAAAACATTCTTTTAATCCTTCTTTTAATCTCTCGAGTTATTATCGAGTAAATATTTTCATCATTATACACAACAGAAGTATGTGAATACAATATAGTTTTCAGTATATAGAATAGATATTATATGTACTACTACTACCAATAGGAGGAAAATTGTAAAAAGAAAAAATCTTGGAATGGTTGATTACTTTTCAATGAGATATATTTATAGAATCTCAATGTCATAAGACTGTGTCCTTTTTCCAAATATTCGGCACAGTTTCGAACATAACACACATTCGTTAATGATCTTAGTATAGGATGGGAGAAAGTGGTGGATTTTACAACACATTCCCTTTTTCAAAACAGCTGGAATATATCGAAACTTTTGAAGTAGTTTTAAAATCATTTTGACCACTTCAAGTTATCAATATTGCATCTGAATATCTTCTCAATCGGTCAGTTCCAATTCAACTGTCGTTAAAATCTTGTTAATATTGTTATAACATTATTTATAGATGTTATTTCATTACATCTAGGAAAGCGATATATTTCCAGAAATATTTACAAGCTGATCTTAGGACTAACTCAACAGTACGTTTTTCAACAATCTCATAATTATTTATATTGCCAATAATTTTATACCGGACTTGGCTTGGTCTTTGGTCAATATTTTGATATACTTAGTTTACTATCAATCTCTTCACGGTGTTTGTAATACTGATCGATCACTAATGGAAGATCGCCATTAGCTTTATTCTAACAAGGAAAGGTCAGTTGTTGATCATAAGTACGTTTTTTCCAGAGGAAAAGTTTTTCTAACCCAACTCTTTTTCGTTAATCCAAACGGATGTGACGCCAAAATAGCCTGGGAGAAACTTATCATTGCTTATTTGTGATTTCTTTAGATTTTTGTGTTAATTTATGCAACAGTATCACTATCATAGCCAGTCTCTGTTTCAATCATAAAATCGAGTTGAATTTGTGCATTTCAATGAGGACATTTATGCAATTGTTTTAGTTTTAGTCTCTTTCATTATCAAAGTTGGCAAATTTCAATATTTATGCTTGTGATTAAGACGACATATAGAACGCGTAATTGACAAATGACATTAAAAATTATTCATTTTGACTTTTGTTTCCGAAAAAAAAAGGGTCTGGAGAAAGGGTACTCTTATTGAAATTATTGAATAATTTCCCCATTTTGAGATAAAAAAGATTCATTTTTCAAAGACAAAATGGCCATTGGGAATTCGTGGAAAACAATTGCTAAAGACTGTGATGCATAAATATGAAAAATGCTGAAGACAACTGAGACTAGGATTGAGATGACAATGTTGCATAAATTGACCCTTAAATTATAACAATTTGAAACACCAGTAAAGTGTTTATATTCACTTTGTGTATCAACAGCCATATTGGATTGGCAAAAAATGAAGAAGAAAAAGCTAGGTTGGGTTATATATCGATAAGAAAAGACTCATTTGATCGAACAATGCAGAACCCTAGTCATTGAATATTACCACGAGATTCCACAATATTTATTTTAGGAACTTATTCTGGGATTTTCAATAAAAACCTATTATTGACAAATCTCAGATTTAGGTCTATCTGACCAGTTTTATCCTCTTGCGAAAATATTATTTTCAAACAGGTACATCAAGTTGTTAAGTTGGCAACAGAGGGAATTCCCAATGAGTTAATGCGACCTAACAAACTGATAACGTTGTATTTTGAAATGTTTATAAGACTACTTTATTTGTTCAGTCATTTTTAGGGTGTGTCTTTTTTTCCTTTGAATGGAACTTACTGTATATTCTATTAATGAAAATACTTTAGGTCTTATAACCTTTATTCACTGCCATCATTTGTTTGCGTAGCAATTTCTTGTTCATCTTAGTAACTGAACTGTGTCCTAAGATCAAGGTTTGAATTTGTAACAGCCTGTATAGATCGCATTGAATCACTGAGACGTATCCCGTTTATCGAGCCGGTTATTTGTGTTAACAGTCGTTGTTACATTTGCTTTTTTCAGTAAGAGTTTCTATATCACAGATGTTTTACTTCTTATCTCTACTTGTATCAATGAAAGAATATCATCAACCTTTGCATTGTAAGTCTTTCAATGGTTGGTGGGTTTACGATAGTTGTCCCGAAATATTCGAACTGAAATAATTCGAAACATATACACATATTCACAGAGTGAAGTTTGTTCGCTTTTCATTCAACTGTCGCGATGCCCGTTTCAATATTTTTGACTCAGAATTGGAAAACAAATAGAAAGAGAGCAAAAAATCTGTTCACTTGTACTTATAAAGAAGCGTTTACGTTAATAAAAACATAAGCATATTCCTACTAATGTTGTCACAAATGTTTCTAAGGATAACCCAGTTTCAGTTTTGTTTGTTACAATAGCTATTTAGGTGAAGATAAGCAAAATTACAATCGCAATATTTCTTTATAACTGTGTACAAAATATAGGTCAATCAGTACAGTAGCAAATGCTACTTTTGTTCTGCCATTGAAAAAACTGGTTCCATGTTCATATATTCCTTTCTTGAATATTATGCATGTTTGTCCCATGTAAAAGCTTGGACTAGTACCATAAGTTCAGATTGCATGGTCTCACCTTTGTTGTTTTTTAAGCAATATTAATATTATTTTGTCCAAAGAAACCTGAAATTTTCTCAGAAGATTGACTTTGGCACCTCTTTTTGAGTGAAGCTTTATTTGTATCTGACAGGTCTGAACTACAACTATTGGTAATTGCATAACCATTAATTAATAGGTTGGGCGCCAGGGCGGACACCCTGCCGAGAGGATATGCTTTTATGTAGTTTGACATGGTAACATGTCTGCTATGGCCCTGCACAGTTGAATGTGTATATCTAATGTAATAAAAATATTCGGGTGAATAATAGTTACGCCTTTATTTAAATATTAAATTAGGAAACAAAACTGTAATTATTTGTATATATTCCGAGATCGAGGTACAAGATGCACTAAATAGGCAATAATCCTGTCTAGCTAAGTATAATAGATCGTTGGCCACTTCGACAAATATCGTGTCCGCTTGATCCGAACGTCTCTGGCGGGCCATGACAGACCCCGGTAACCCAGTTCGCACGTTTTTTTTTTTTAATTATGTGGAAAAAAATTGGCAAAATCATAGAATATAGATGTAATTAATACTAAATGATAAGTATCAGGTAAAATAATATATTGGCCCAGGGAAATATTTCAGTGAAATATCCTTGGCGCTCAACCTATTAAAAATGAAACAAATTCCAATTAATGACAGTTGTAGATAACAATCTTTGGTAAAAACTTTCTAAAAAAGTTTTACAATGAGTTTTTGCAACTCAGACGACTTTTTTTAAATTTATTACATATTTCAGCTACCCGTCAGATTTTATTTTTATCACCAAATTGAATTAAACTAACACTTCTAGTGAATAACTTGAGAAAAACCGATAAATCTGAAGAAATAGAAATACGTAGGTCAAACAGGCAGAAAATTCAGGAAAAGAATAAAGGAACCTAAAATCAGTTTTATCATTGTTAAATTCAAGTGTTGTCAATGGTTTTAAACTATAACAATAGAAAACAAAGGACAAAAACCTTCCAGAAAGTCTGGAAATCAGAAACACCAAAAAAAAACTCAACAACCATTCATTCGATTGGATAATCTCCTTTCTATTCAATCTATTGCATCATCCTCAATTTTTATTTATACTATCTTCTTTATATATTTACAATGAAACATTGCAATTGTAATTCAGCTTATCTTTACCTAAGAAGGTTATTGTATAACGAAACATTTTTACAATTAGTGGAAAATCATGACAAATGTTTTTCACTGCTGCCAAAAAATTCAAGAAAATTGAATTGAAATGAATGGAGTGTAAAAAGCAAACAGATTTTTTAACAAACGAAATCATTGTTCTGAGTCAACGGATCAAAAGCGGATCGAATATCTTCATTTATATACAATAAATCAATACAAAAATGTATTTAGTCATTTTTCAGTTTCCCTTCACTGAATAAAATCTAATAAAAGTGCTGAAATGAAACGTGGATGTTTTGGGTTCGATTAATAAAACGTTGAACTTAACTAGTGCAAGTCAGCTAAGACTAGTGGCAAAAGGTATTCGTCGGAATCACCGTCAGTCGGGTTGCAGATAACGGGGTGGAGTTCGGACAATTCGACCGGCTTCCATGGTCTGTCCATGCTATTCGGAATGTCCTGCAAATGAGATAAATCGTTGGGCGCTGTGTGCGAAGGAGACAATTGAGATACCTTAGTCGCGTGTCACAATTTTTACCCCTTTCACTCTATATTAAAAAAAACTTACCAACAAGGCATTTTCCAGGTGCGGCTCGGGTGGATTTATGATATCAGGCTCGGCTATTTCTAGCCTTTTCAAGTTACTACCTCGAAGTCGCCCTATGGCAATGAGGTTTTCGTCCCAATATTTGTAACCGTACAGAACGAATTCTTCCAAATGTTTACACAACCAGGCCGTCAATACAAACGGATCCGGACTCTCGTCGAACCACGGTTTCACCAAAGTCCAGCTGTTGTCACTGTTACTCAGAGAGTCTACCCAAATGACGCTGCGTAAGGTATCGGCGTAGTTCGAAAGATTCTCGACCACTTGTATATTCACCTACAACAAAAACCAATCGCACACTTTTTTTCATAAACTTGAAAAATTTAAACTCACCTGTTCGCAAAAAAATACTTTGAGATGGGACAGAGGCATGTGCTGCCTCATCACAGTTTCGTGCAGAGTACCGATATCTTTGAAAGCGTGTATCACAGTCAAACGAAATTCGCATCCAGGATGTTTTTCGGTGAAATCGATCCACGCTCTATTCGTAGTACCCGGATGATTTTTACGAATACCATGTAAATGTACGATTAGTCTTTTTAATTCTGTGGCCGAATCCAGCTTTGACAAAAAATCATCGGATAGCTGGTCGTAATCAATGCTCAGTACCTAAAAAACCAACAATTAATTCTTATTCATGAAACGAATTAGTTTAAAATATTGTTATACCGGGTGACCCGGAACCAATTTACCCCCCTGTATCTTCGTTGTTATTTTATATGGATGTATCAAACCAAATGTGACACTTCTGGTTTGACCGGAAGCGCATCAAATTTTTATATTTCAAATGGAAAGTATATACTTTTTTTTAATTACGATTCGGTATAGAATTACCTTTCCAATGATATAACACAATCATACTTCCAATTCACAATCTGCTGATATAATTGAGATTTTATAAAAAATTACTTTTTGTATTCCCCTCGTAACGGAACATTTTTATGAAAGTATGCTATGGAAGATTGAACAATATCATGTAAGTAACAATAATTCATGGCCAAACTTTTTACACAATCAGTTTTATGCAGACTAACTATTTTTACAATTTGTTTTTCTTCATTTTTCAACATCAATACACTCATTTCTTTTAAATGCTAACAGGAATTTTTAAAGTTGGTTAGAAACTCCAATACATATTGAAATACAAAACATGAAAAACCTCCATATTTTTGTTTAATATTTATTTTTTATGTTAGTTGGCTATGGAATTAAATTTGTTGAATTGCTCTGTCATTGTGTTTATGCCAAATTGTTGACATTTCTAATGTTCTGAATTTTCTAAGATAATCATTTGTGAAATGAACAACTACTACCGATTTACCCAAACTGAAAATATGGAGAAGCAAGGAAAAATTCCTGTTTAGCCTTGCGTCTGTACCAGGAGAGATATCCTAACCGTCATCGACCTAGTAGTAGAAACTATTTTGCAATATTTGGAGTCACAGTTCAGGAAAGAACGGAATAATCATGATGGGGAACATGTTATTGTAAGCGAAGATACGGAGATCACTGTTCTAGCAGCGGTTGAAATTGATCCAAATACATCATTAAGGCAGATCGAATATGAGGTCGGGGTACCTCGAGAAACAGTAAGAAAAATTTTAAATATCAAATTTATCAATATTTGTATGAAAATGATGCGCAGAGGAGGATTGTGTATTGTAACTGGGTTATACGAAAAGAAACAGAAAATCCAAATTTCCATTACAATATTCTATACAGTGATGAATCACGCTTTACAAACAATGGTCATTTCAATAGAAATAATTTATGTTATTGGGCACAAGAAAATCCGAATGTGTTCAGAGAAGGAAAACACCAGGAAAGATTCAGATTCAATGTTTGGCTAGAAATTTTTGGAACCAAAATAGTGGGACCAATTATTTTTGATGGAGCTCTAACAGGTGAACAGTACCTACAAATTTTAAATGATAAAATCCAAAATTTTATTGTGGACATCCCCTTAGCGACACGTCGCGTTATGTATTTCCAACAAGATGGAGCACCTCCACATAATTCGAACGTAGTCCGAGGACATCTTACTAGAACTTTCAAAGACAATTGGATTGGTACTCATGGTCCAGTTCGTTGGCCACCAAGGTCACCAGACCTCACGCCAATGGATTTTTTTGTTCAGGCTCATTTGAAGAATAAAGTTTATGCTCATCATAGACCTCAAAATCGCGAGGAACTTGAAGACAGGGTAAGGAGAGCCATCAACAAAATTAATCCGGCTCAACTAGTGAATGTTATGCAGGCACGCTTCGAAAAATTAGATTAATTGAGTCTGTCATAGGTGTTGCATTTCTTTTGAATTGAGTTAGAAAACTGTATATGTTCCAAATGTCTACTATTTTGTAGAAAAATTATCGAAATAAATATTTTGTTGCCTCTGATTTTGCAGTTTCAAAAATAATTCCAGACCTATAGAAGAAATTCAATATCATAGCCAATTGAGATGAAGTTGAAAGGTGCAATACAAATGTAGGTATAGCATGGAAATTATCTTCATAAAAAATAAATATGAAACAAAAATATGGAGGTTTTTTCATGTTTTGTATTTTAATATGTACTGGAGTTTCTAACCAACTTTAAAAATTCCTATGTTGCATTTAAAAGAAATGAGTGTATTGATGTTGAAAAATGAAGAAAAACTAAAATTGTAATAATAGTTAGTCTGCATAAAACTTAATTTAAAAATGTTCGGTTACGAGGGGAATACAATAAAGTTATTTTTTATAAAATCTCAATTATATCAGCCGTTTGTGAATTAGAAGTATGATTGCGATATATCATTGGAAAGGTAATTCTATACCGAATCGATTTAAAAAAAAATATATACTTTCCATTTGAAATATAAAATTTGATCTTCCGGTCAAACCGGAAGTGTCATATTTGGTTTGATACTTGCTAAATTGTACATTCATAACATCAAATAGAAGTACCGAATTTAAACATCCATATGAAATAAAAACGAAGATACAGGGGGGTAAATTGGTTCCGGGTCACCCGGTATGGGTAAATGTAAGCCTATGCTACTCTTGGGCACTGAAAATAGCCGTTTGACTTTTGTTACGTGTTTTTGCTACCTGTAAACGAATCCGGAAGAAAAACGGGTCGCTCTCATACTCTTCCCGAGTTATAGCACTTTTTAGTTCTGAATCTCGTGATTTTCAAGCACAGTTTTCTCGCGCAAAAATCACTCGTTTTACCAGCATAAATTACAAACACTAAATCACTCATTTTCGGCACAAAGGGTAGCCGTTTCTATAAATCCTCCTTCTTCAACAGTTACAAACAACCTAACCTCTCACATCTGACAGACAAACTTTAGTAAATATCATTGGTTTATATGTTGGTCATAACAAATAAATCACCGTCAAATTTTTCATTTCAAACATGAATAGAAATTTCCATTCATTCAAAGGCATAATAAATTGTTGCTCAAGTTTGAAATGAAAAGTTGGCGGTCATTTATTTGTTATGACCAACATGCCAAAAGTAAAATTTACCAAAGTTTGTCAGTCAGATGTGAGAGGTTAGGTTATATGTAACTGTTGAAAAAAGGGGGATTTTTTTTCGATAGGGCCGGCAAGATTTTGTGAAAAATTGTGCCGAAAATTAGTGCTTGACTGTTTGTAGTTTATGCTGGAAAAAGCATCGAGTTATTTTTGCGCGAGAAAACACGATGCTTGAAAATTAGGCGATTCGGAACTAAAAAGCGAGTTTTTCGGTAAATGTAAGTTAGTCCACTCATGATCCCTGAAAATAGCCGATAGACTTTTCTTACGTGTTTTTGCCTCCTGAACACGAATCCGAATGAAAAACATTCATTTTCGGCAAAACTTGGCACAAAATACACCCGGTTATACCGAAAAAATCCTCCTTCAACACGTACATCCTAACCTCTCCACGCATCATCAACAAGCAACAACCTAACCTCAATCTGAGCCAGATGAAAATTTATTATTCCCAAGAAACTGTTTATAAAGTATTATAATAATGAAATCTTGTACAAAAAATTAATATGCTGATTTAAAAAAAGGAAAAGTATTTTTTTAAAGTATGAGTAATACAAAAGTTTTTTTTTAAATTTTTTCTTGGGTGCCATTATGCTTTTTTTAATTTCAAAGGAATCTGGTAAAGTTATCTTGGATTTACTATACATGAATGAAGGATGTATAATTGAAGGTCAATTTATGGAAAGCCATGTTGATATCACTCTCATGTCATTCTTAATTTTGTCATTTAATATATAATAAGTATGCTTTTGCTTCGAGATTGGATTTTTCATAGAATTTATGTATATAAGGAACAAAACTGGATCCAGTATTGATCCTTGTGGTACTCCATATAATTTGGATCCACTATGAACTATTTTATACAATTCATGTCTTGAGACTGAAATAATAATATTGTTGGAAGGAACAGTCTCTTTAACAGCAAAAAAATTGGGAAAATGGCTGAGTACTTAACACTTGTATACTATATTTCCAGTTGATTGCAACACATGTCATGTTGCACATCTTAATTTGTATGGTACTTTTGAACAAGGGATATTTACCTCTAATTTTGTGAAGGGAACAATGAGTTTCGGATCGAAATAGTTCGCTTGATATTTCAAAGGGTCGTCTTTGACAGACGCTAGTCCTAGGTGAGTTACTACGGAAGGATCGAGATGCTCCAAAATGTCCTCGAGGCAAAGAGATAAATCTTCTATACAACCTATACTGAATTTACTAAGACTAGGTAAACACGATCTCAACAGATCCATTAGTTCCCCGCAATCGCTATCACATCTGAAAAATATTGATCAGTGGTGGGATCTGAAAAAATCTGGAATTACCTCCATCAGCCTTCAATATACTGGATGACATTGATACGGGGCTAGAACAGTTTTTGAATATTTGCACATATAAACATATTCCAAATACCACTGTCATCCGGTATTTGAATCTCTAAAGAGAAATGGAAATGAAATACTCACCTAATACCAAAACGATTGCTGGGTGTTTCGAGACGACAATGAGTAGGTTTAATAATGAGACTTTTAAGATTATTGTTCTTCCCCAACTGTTGCAACAAAATAATGAACTCTTCAACACATTCACTCGACAAGGAGTTTACAATAATTTTTGCTTCTGTTACAATATTTGCAAAAGTATCTGTGTAAAATTTGGCCTTCTCTATGTTACTGTGTTCTATTCGAAATGTTACCGTGGGAAACCACCTGAAAAAACAATTGACTTAGTTTCAGTAACTGAAACGAAAATAAATTTTTGTGCTTGCCCCTTATTCTTATGCAACATTAACATGTTGAGGACGGCATGAGATCGTGCGGATGCTGCGCTTGTTTCTATACAGGGCGGGCACGGCATGAATGTGATGCCGCACAACATATTTTCACTCAGACGGAGTTTATCTAATCGAGACTCGCATTATAATGCTAAATAAAAGGATCGAGATTTATTAATAGGCGAGATCACTAATTTCTGGAAATAATACCACAATGTCCAGAACGATGAGAAAAGAGGATAGTTTCTTTTTCAATTTTTTTTCGAAGTAGTTATTCCAAATAAAATCGCACCGGGATGTGACGTAACAAGTTCAGGTCTGTCGCCGATTGCCGAGAGCGCAAGATAATTACATAGTTGCCAAGCGTTATTAATATTTCTTTACGATGTGAGCAGGCCGAAAAATAATGACCTAGCACTCGGATACATACATATCATTCAAGAATAACTAAATCAAGAGCAGCTATCAAATGACGAATCTTCATTTCAATATAACACATGCTGACACCGGTTCTGTTTCATTCATAGGATGAAACAGAATAACATTTCATCAGAAGTTTCGCAAAATAGTGACACCGGCAACTCGCCGATCGCGGAGTGTGCCAGGAATTACATCTTTGCCAAGCGTTATTCATAATATTTCTTTACAATAAGAGCAGGCCGAAAAAATAATGACATAGCACTCGGTATACATACATATTATTCAAGAATAACTAAATCAAGGACAGCTATACAATACAATTTATCAACATCAATCAAGATTACACATCCAGTATAAATATATAAAACATGTATAAACATATCAGACTAGTCCAGGACCTTAAACTAAACTAAAAGACAAACTACAAAATAAAATACATATCAATTAAGTATAGATGAAATATGTGAAGATTTCAAAAATTCAAGAATTCCTCAGTGCTATAAAATGCATTATCAATTAAGAACATTTTCAATTTGTTTCTGAAAGACATTTCTGTGGTAGCTTTTACAATGTTCATTATTTTATTATAATATTTAATTCCGTCGTGATTGGGCGAGTTCTGACCTACTGCTAGTCTAGAGTAAGGTTGGTGTAAATTTGATTCTGAACGTGTATTATACGAGTGTATGTCTTTGTTCTTCATGAACTTATGTTCATTATTTTACACACTTTATGTTAGCTTCACTTGTATGTTTGTTTGTAACCGACTCCTTTGGGCTTGATTTTCACTCACTTCCAGACGTCCGAATGATTTGAAATTTGGCAGGTGTACATAATTCCGGTGACAATACATTAAGAAATTTTTGTGTGAAAAAAAACAAAATGGCGGCTTCAATATGGCGGACGAGTTTTGTGATTATAGTCCGATTCGCTTCAAAATTGGTATCTGAGGGTTTTCGTGGTCGAATATTATGATTCTTTCGTGAAAATTTAAAAATTCAAGATGGCGGCTCCAAAATGGTAGACGAGTTTTGTGATTATGGTCCGATTCTATTCAAAATTGGTATGTGGGGGCTTTTGGGGTCCAATATTATGTTTCTTTTGTAAAATTGAAAAATTCTAGATGGCGGCTCCAAAATGGCGGGCGAGTTTTGTGATTATGGTCCAATTCTATTCAAAATTGGTATTTGGGGGTTTTTGGGGTCGGAGATTATGATTGTTTTGTCAAAATTGAAGGATTCAAGATGGCGGCTCCAAAATGGCGGACGAGTTTTGTGATTATGGTCCGATTATATTCAAAATTGGTATGTGGGGGTTTTTGGAGTCAAATATTACTATTCTTTCGTGAAAATTGAAAAATTCAAGATGGCGGCTCCAAAATGGTGGACGAGTTTTGTGAGTATGGTCCGATTCTATTCAAAATTGGTATGTGGGGGTTTTTGGAGTCGAATATTATGATTATTTCGTGAAAATTAGAAAATTCAAGATGATATATTGACAACGTTAAAATCTGTGAATGACTTCTAAAATCGAGATTTGACTTTTAATACAGCTGTACACATTATTGATTTGGAAAATAATTACAGTTACTAATAGTAATCACGGAATTAATAGTAGATTAGAACAAATAATAGTTTGAAAAAATAAAAAAAACACGCTCTTATAAATTAACTAAACTAAAAAGTAGAAAATAAATAATAGTTTGAAAAAACTAAAAAACACGCTTTTTATTAAAAAAAAACGAACTAAAAAATAAATAAATAATAGTTTTAAAAAACTAGAAAACATGTTTTTATAGAAAACCAAACTAAAAAAATAAAAATAAATTTTAATAATTTTGAATTAAGAATAGTGTAATTTTTTTTAATAAATATAAATTAATAATAATGTAAATGAGATTTTTTTTTATTTTATTTCAATAAAAGCGTGGGGTGCTTAATCTGAATCTTAAAAAGCACCCTTTTTAAAATTTTTTTTTCTATTTACATTATTATTAATTTATATTTATTAAATTTTTTTACACTATTCTTAATTCAAATTTATTTTCTATTTTTTTAGTTTGGTTTTCTATAAAAGCGTGTTTTATTTTTTTTAAATATTATTTATTTATTTTTTAGTTCAGTTTTTTATAAAAAGCGTGTTTTTTAATTTTTTTGAACTATTATTTAAGGTATAGTATCACTTGAAAAAGTTAAAGGCTTGGCACAGTTAATATTGTAGATTCTTTGAATAGTTGTCGGCAAGATGATGATGGAGCAATATTATACATTGCTCTCATTACTTTTTTTTGTGCTATAAATATCTTTTCTGAATGTGGTGAAACACCCCAAAGTAGTAGTCCTTATTGAAGTACTGATATCACTAGTCCAAAATAGAGTAATCTCAGGACATCTGTATTTCTTATGTTTTTTATAACGTAACAAGTGGTACTTAGTTTGGATACTATCGTGTTTATATGTGTTTCCCATGTTAGTTTTGGATCAAGAGTAAGTCCCAGGAATTTAAGAGAGTCAGTGCTCTGTATAGATTTACCATCTAAATGTAAATATAGATCATAGTCTGGTGATTTCGTTTTAGGTAAAATCTCATGAAATATGTTTTTGAAACATTCATCATTAGTCCATTTCGATCACAGTACTGTTTCAACTAGACTTTCAATTTCATCGCTTGACATTAAAATATTTGTGTCATCAGCACCTCATTTTGATTATTGTAGTACCATCTTATTTTTCCTTAATAATGAACAACTGAATGCCTTTCAAAAACTACAAAATAGGGCCATGAGAGCAATATTAAATTCCTATTGAGGAAATGTTAGATACCCTGTCACTGATGTCAATTAGAGAAAGAATAAACTATATGTCAGTGTTCATCTTCAAACTAAAAAATAACATGTTACCAAACTATATTTCAGATCAATTAACATACATAAGAAATATACATGAATATAATACAAGTAGACGAAACATTAATGATTTTTACATTAACCCAAACATAAAACCTGAAATATTATTCAGCAAAGGATTGATACTGTTTAATAATCTACCAAGTAAATTGAAACAAATATCATCAGTACATGTATTCAAAAATGAATGCTCTAAATATGTTAGAACTATAGTTCATGGTTGAAAACTAGGTTGTGTTATCTTTTTCATAAGTAGTTTTATTAGATATGTATATTTTTTATATTTTTTTTGTGTTAGTATTAGAATAGTATGAGAATTAGTCTTAGTGGAATGCGAAGAGCTTCTGCTAATAAAGGGTTTTTATATTTATATATATAAAGTATTTTTTGATCAGGAATAGTGCAGAATGTTTTTATCACTTAAAAAAATTATAAAAAATAATTTCTGGTGAGTACTCCATTTTGGAAAACATTCTTCTTTGCCTCATTCATCTTTATGAGTTCTTAATTAAGACTGGAATAGAAAATCAAATAACTATCTGAATGAAAGTGCAAATTTTCAAATTCAGATTTTTTCTTTTGAGTTAGGGCCTTTTCAGAATATCTATCAGATGTAGTTCAATGTCCAGCGTGGCTTTAGCCCTGGAAGTAGTTGTTTTCTGTTAGACATTCACAAAAAATAACTTCATTTTAATCGTGGATTTTTCAATTCACAGAAAAATCTTTCTATCTATATTCAATTGAGAATGTTTCCCTTTTCAGCAGCCTTAGCCTTATATCTGATTTTCCGGGGTTTGATTTAGTGCCATTGAATATCAAATACGAAGTCTTCATTTCAATATAACACATGCTGACATAAGTTCTGATTTAATCATAAGATGAAAGAGAATAACGTTTCCTCAGAAGTTCCGCAAAATAGTGACACTGGCAACTCAGAAAAATGCCAAATCAATGGACTTACGACGTCAAAAGAAGCGGCAATAACGGTGTGTTTGAATGTCTCACTGAATTTGAGGGTTTTAGAGCAGCGTTTATTCGAATATTACACAATATCTTCTAGGAAAAACTATGCATATATAATATTTTATCAAGCACATATGAAGCAAATTCATGAGTTTGTGATCTCGCCTATTAGGATGGTTTTTTTGGGAATCATAAAAAAAAACGAAAAATGATTATTGTTTATCATAAGAATGTAAAGAAACAAGGAACACATTACAAAGCATTACAAATGCAATACAAATATAATAGGCTAACATTTTAGACCCTAGTAGTATTAGCATGGTTTTTCTCGTAATCGCCCATTTTCAATAAATAATCTTACTTCTTCACTCGAATTACTGCATCAACTGAGCTTGAAATCGGCACCCGCCAGAAACCACGTGTTTGCGTTGTACAGAGCCACAACGATAAATTGTTTCTAGCCAATCAGATGACAACACCTACTGCATCATGTGACATTACATTGGTACCATGCCGGCTCAATAATATGATTACTTCTATTCAGACGGCGTGAGATCCACGTGATGACACAAATTAAATCATCCAAAAAACCAATTTAAATTCAAAACTTATAATATATATAAATATAAAGGGTCATATTTGGATAAAAGAGACCAAACAAATTTAAAAAAAATGCCGGTTGAGTGAATTTTTTTTCTTTGTACAGCCGTCCTCAACGTGTTAAATTTAGGCCTAGAAAATGTTCATTTATAAGCTACAAAATACTGGAAATTGTGTTGAAACAAGCGAAAATATAGATGCAGCAAATTCAGAATAAAACAAGAACTTTTCTAATATGTAGTTAACATTCTTAGATTTAAAACGGTATCATGATTGTGCACAAGAACCTCGAAACATGAACAACAAAAAAACTCACTTTGGATGGAAACTATTTTGTCTCCAGTGTTTACAAACTTGAGATGCGTTTAGTCTGTCTACTTCTTCTAACAGATTGAATATATCGTGTAGGACCACAGAAGGCAGGTGGGCCCAGTATGATGTGAATGCAACCTCTTGTGACGTTTTTGATTTTTTGGGCTTGGAGCAATCTCCATATGTATATGTCATATTCATTTCTGAAATAAGAATAGATCTGGAGAACAGAATGAGTTATCGAGATATTTCGGGTTAATCAACAGAAAAATAATTCGAGGACCAACTCACAAATTATATACATTAATCATAATAATAATCTTTATTTTCCTTTGTGACAATTACATTTATAGGAATGGTCAGGGAGTAAGTGATATGATATACATACACATAGTACATCAATAGAATGAACACAATATCCAATGAGACTACGTTTTTTTTATATATATAATAATAATAATAATAATAATATTTCTTTATTTCTGAATTAACCTTATATATACATGTATACATAAAGCTAAAAAAGCAATGACGTCAAAAGTATAGCACATTTCAGAAGATATGGTTCATATAGTCATCTACATTGTACGGTTCTAGATCTAGGAGCAATTTTTTAATTTTTGTTTTGAATATATAACTCTCACAGAGCAACCACTGTATAATATATTTGAAAACCTAGAAAAGAGACATTTATTGGTCAGGAACAATTTTAATTTGGAAGAGTAGAACATAATTTGGAACAGTAGAACAGAATTTCAAATCTTTGGGGAATTTATTGAAGAAAATCAAACCACCACTATCTGGTGATCGGTATGAAACTGTATACTTTATTAACGGGATTTGAAAATTATCTTTGCACCTTGTGTTTTTATGATCTATCTGCAAATTATTGTAGAAGAACCAATAAAATATTTGTGTGTATTTCGTGCGAATTATTTATTTTTTGCAGGGCACTTTCGACCTAAGAATCTTTGTTTTAAAAAATGTAAATGCACATTTCAAATATATCAAATCAACTCAAGATATACTTTATAGTCTAAGATAGTTTCTTGTTGACAAAGCTTTGTGAACGGGACATAAACAATTATTAATCATTAATAATAAAAATACTTACTCATAAATACAAATATATATATATATATATATATCACATATACATACTACACGTTAAAATTTTAACAATACTCAACAATTAAAAATTACATTTATACGATATATAAACTACATTCAGTAGTCAGAGGAATTACAATATAATAAAATAAATAAATGGGTGTACAGTGCTAGTCATACATAATGATCTAACTAAGGTTGTCACTATAGAATTCCTGAAGGTTGTAATAAAGTGAAGGTAAGGTCAAGGTATTCAAATTAACGAAAAGATCCTCACAACTATGTTGTCTTGATACATCAGAGATAGTTCTTATTATTCTATTTCGTTATTTTCTTGGGTTGACCAACCCCAAAAACACACAAAATACCTCAGCTATGATTCTATCTATGCCTAGTGAAAAAAACAACTATTTCCCTGACTAATGCCTCGACGGACGTTGAATGACATGCGATGGATAAACGTACAAAGTCCTACAAGGTACTTTGCAAATGTTTGTCTCAGGCTGACCACCTGTAGACCGGTTTCGGGGTATTTGCCCCTCATCCTGGGATTCAGGATAACATTCATTGGTAATGTTTTAGTTGCGCTAGTTGTGTTGAGATGGCATTAGCTCCCTCCGTTCTGCTAATTCGATTCCATCAAATGCTTTGAAATTGGATTGATATTGATTATTTCAGTCGGGTAACATATTATCCATCGGATGTCAATCAAAGTCCGTCGAGGCATTAGCCAGGGAAGTAGTTGGTTTTTTATGGATATGCGACCAACATACACCTATTGTATAGGTTTTTGTAGTCAGCTGTCTTCTGAGGAATAAGACATTTCTCATTTTTAATGATTTTAAATTGGTAGTTTTGAGAATTTAGATTTGCAACTAACTTTTCAGTGTGTTTTCCAACTTAATGTACTGTCAAAATGGACACCAAGATCAATATTCAGTTCAGGACAAGACTTCTGATAATTCTGGAATCTACAGAAGTGTTTTTTTTTAATTATTGTGGCTGAAAATCACTCATTCAACATTCTCAGAATGTCACTACAGTGATTTTGTAGGGATATTTCGTTTTTATGTGATACGATTAGAGGTATCAGCATATATAGTAAGAGAAATATCACATATTTAACTGTTCAAGTCATTGATATATAAAATAAATAATACAGGGCCCAATACCGAACCCTGTGGTAGACCAATGGAGATGTCAACTGTTGAGGACTTAAATTCATATTTCACGTTGTTACTGATATTTTGGATACTGGTATATTGGTGGCGATTTCTCAAAAATGTTTCTATCCATTTGTTTGCTAAACTTTCTATTTCATATTTTTGTAGTTGCAACAGTCTGTCATGATAAACATAGTCAAAAGTTCTACTTAGGTCAAAAAAAAACATCTAATAGCTTGATAATATTTTAACGAATCAATGGCAATTAAAGTGCTTTTGCTATTTTGAAATCCATGTTGATTTTCATAAATATTTTTTTCTTTTTCTAGATATGTATTAAGTCTAATCAAATAAGCACATTCAAAAGCTTTTGAGTATACTGATGGCATTGTGATGAGCCTATAGTTATCTGGATCATATTTGTCAACCTTTTTAGGAATTGGAATTACTTTATAATCTAGTTCCTCGCTACTAAGAGCTGCTTAAAAAAAGCCAAAGCACATGAAATGTTGAAAAAACTCCCATCTTTTACATGTGACTAGTTTCGAAGTTCATACAAAATCCAATCATATCACAAAGAGTGTTCAAAGATTGTCTGTGAGTGAATACACATTTTGGTTAGTAAATTCGTAAAGAATCATTGCCACGTTTCTGTTTGAGGTGGATACAATAGCCCTGTTCAACCGGGTTACTCTCAGTTCTGCTGGAAGAAAGTATTTTGACATGTAATTCGGAAATATTTTTCTTGATAAAGAGTACCCTTAAATTTTGTTGTACATTTGATGATTTAATCAGTAACACCCCTTATAGAAAAATAATCGGCCGGTATTATTAAGTACATTAAATTATAGCCTCTTGAATTATTCCAAATTCCTGAGATATTACAAGCAGACTTTCATCTTTTGTTCCCATAGAAGTGAAAATCGTTTATTCTATTACATGATTTATTGCAAATTGACACATTTTGTAGAAAAATAACAGCCATTTACAAATTTTCATTTCATATCTGCAATACTTCTGGAGTTGTAGCTCAAATTATCAAAATTCGGAGGTTTTTTTTATTTTTAGGGCCGTGGCATTGTGAAGAATTGCTTAATAAATACTTCAAACATTTAACTACCTAAATCCAGCTGATTTGTAATTTTTGTTGGAATTTGGTGAAATTTTGTTTTTATTTATTGATTATTAATTTTTAGAACTTCCACATGCCATTACAAAATGATACATTGATTAGTAAAGTTTAGGGTTTTGTCAATGAGTGCAGGGCATTCCTCACTAAGAAATTGGGAATTTCATCAGAGCCACATAATCCACTATTTTTCAGATTTGTTTTCAGTAAAAGGTACAGTAATTTTAGTGTACTCCATATAGAGAATTTTGAAGAAGATCTTGACTCTACAAAGTACAAATGAGTAAGAACAATTTTTATTAACATATATTATAATAATAATAATCTTTATTAACCAGCCAAAAAAAGAAAAATATATCTTATACACTATATGCAAGGGTGTTTGTTTAAAGTTTTTATTTAAAGTATTTTCTACTGCTAAAGGGTCAGTTAGCATTTAATTTAATTGTTTGATGTGGGGTTTTTAGCTGCTTTATTCCTATTAGGACTTATGTCATATCATCAGATTTTTGAAATATTCTAGATGAAGCAATTTTCTCGAATCAGTAGATAAAAACGACAATCTACTCAAAATGCCGAAAACAAAAAAAAATCTTAAAGGATTTGTAATCTACAGTGAAAGTATTGGATTCAGCATATGGGTGACCTTTTAATTATGAATTTGGAAATTTTGACACATAGTTACACATCCTCTTCGAATATAGTTAAAAAGTAATTTGTCAGAGATATAAAAAACAATTCTCATACCTGTATCATACCAAAAAAGTGTTGATGTTTTTCAGACGAATTATTTAAGGCGTAATTTCTAGTTGTAAATGTATGGACTGGACTGTTCCTTACCCGATTCTTTCGCACTCATTTCTCAAGGTTGTTACAATTTTACTTCCTTGTTCTTGTGTTATTACTTTCTCCGATTTCAGCACTAAACATATTAACATTCACACAAGAAACAAAGGATCAAGAATGAGAAAATTGTGAAAGGCTCACACAGCTGATTGACCTGCTCTATGACTATGACAGTCAGTGTTTTCGTTTTCAATCAAGGCAAACTGCGCAATTTTCAGGGTTGCCAAATGTCTTTGTTATTATACAATACGGCTCCATTCAAACAGTGCCGGACTGGCCAGGTGAGATCTCACGGGGCCCCCCTACTTAGGATTCTCGGGGGCTATAAGAACACACGGAAACAATACTTTTTGGGAAAAGCTAATTAAGAAAAAAAAATTGAATTGGTTATTGCATGATACATGCAATTTTTTACTTTCAACATTGATACACGAGTAGGTATGGTCGGCGGATTTGGTTCTGGCGCGCTGGATTCGTGTGCGAGATAGCGAAACATAGAGAGCCACGCTTAAAGAAAAAGATGACTGGAGAACTAGCTGATGACTTTGTCCAACCTCATCAGTACCTTGAAATTTGAAACTGAAGTTTACAAATCGATAATCAATCAAATTGTCACTAGTTTTCAAGAATGGTTTGGCCCAAATGAGCGGATTTATAACGATTTTGTATATCTGAACCCAGGAAATTTCGCGAAGGTGCTTGGACTTGTTCACAATAAGGAAAAATTGCTAAATGTATCAAATAGAATTAACATGGATCCAGATAAACTTTATACAGAACTTGAGACATTTTCAGATTTTTTTTTAAGTTTAGAAAAAATAAAAACGAAGCATACAAAGCAACAATAACTATACAGTGCTTCTCAAAAGTCCCCTCCCCCCCTCTTATTTTTGGAACGATGATACATAAACAAGTGAAATTTGGAAACTGAATATTAAAGGTTGTAAACTTCCCTACTAGTGATGATAGATGATGAAATCGTCAAAGATGACGTCACAAGGCCATTGTGACCAATAATTTTAAATGGAACCCTACGGCAAGCGACACCTCTTTTAAAAGGTATCGAAAAAACCTATTCAATGATTCTAATTTTGTTTGTGTTTGTGGCAGTTTTAATGGCTCATTAGTAAACATTAAAATTTAAATTCCATTCAGTATGATAATAATTACAGATTCAAGAATCAGTATCTACTGAAAGAAATTGCTCGAAGTGACCTCCATTTACTTCCTGACAATGAAATATCCTATTTTTAAACTCTTCTCGTACTTTTGCAAATGTGTCTGCGGAAACAACCTCACATTCTGCAACAATACGTTGTTTAAAACGTCAATATTGTCAGGTTCAGTGGCGTAAACCTTCGATTTAAGGTACCCCCACAGAAAAAAATCCAAAGGTGTGAGGTCCGGTGATCGAGCTGGCCATTTCGTTGAACCTCGTCGTCCAATCCATCTACCACGATACTCCTCATCCAAATACCGTCTTACTGCACCGTAATAGTGTGGAGGAGCACCATCCTGTTGGAATGTTATTTCCAAATTGCCGAATTCATCTGGATTATCTTCCAAAATTTCAAGGATTAACGGTTCTATTGCGTTTTGCAACAGCTCCAGATGAACCTCACCAGTTAAATTAGTATTTAAAAAAATAGGCCCAACGATGTGGTTTCCCAGGATACCTGCCCAAACATTCACCTTCTGGGGAAATTGGGTATGTGTTTCACGAAACAGGTGAGGATTTGCGTCACTCCAATACCTCACATTCTGTGTATTTACATTTCCATTTAGATAAAAAGTACTTACGTCACTAAAACAAATTGTTTTGACATAGTCTGGCTGTTGGTTAATTTTAGTTTCCATATTTTCACAAAATTCTAGTCTTCGGTCTGGGTCGTCGTCTGAGAGTTGATGAACCATTTTTAATTTGTATGGATGAAATTTGTTTTTTTTCAACACGCTGTGTACTGTACTTCGACTGACTTCACAGGTAGATGCAACGTGAGTTGTTGAAGAAGTAGGATTAACTATTACTTCTGCCAGTATATAAATTTTTTTCTCATCAGAAATTTGTGGTCTGCCAGATCGTTTCGCATCATTAATACTACCCGTTGTTTCAAACTTACAAAGAAGCTCCCTTAAATAAGTCCTCGAAACGGGACGATCGGGAAACCTCTCATCAAAAATGCGTTCTGCTGCATGAATATTTTGTCCAGTTTCACCAAGAATTAGGATCGCTGCTACTTTATCACCTAAAGCACGTACCATTTCGCTTCTTGAAGCACTTAAACGTTCGGCTCACAACAGTTTAACAAATCATTAAAATGCACAAAAATATTAAAGGTACCATAAGCTGCTAAAACAGTTAAATCGATCGATCAACAATACACAAATTATTAAATGTACAAAAACTTGGACAATTACAAAAACGTCGAATTAGGGAGACTAACAAAAACGTCAGCTTATTTGACAACTATCCAGAGGCGGAGCTTGAATTTGGAATATTAGTATTAACTGATTCAATTCATCACAGCTTTGAGTTTTTTAAAAGCGAGTTGCCAAAACTGCCATAAACACAAACAAAATTAGTATCATTGAATAGGTTTTTTCGATACCTTTTAAAAGAGGTGTCGCTTGCCGTAGGGTTCCATTTAGAATTATTGGTCACAATGGCCTTGTGACGTCATCTTTGACGATTTCGTCATCTATCATCACTAGTAGGGAAGTTTACAACCTTCAATATTCAGTTTCCAAATTTCACTTGTTTATGTATAATCGTTCCAAAAATAAGAGGGGGGAGGGGACTTTTGAGAAGCACTGTATATAAGTGTAATGGGTGCGTTCAGTTTTGCTTTGAGTTAATAAGAAATTTTAATATGCACATTTCAACATATACAAACATATATTTCGTGTCTTTCCATATATTATATCCCAGGGACATTGATAATGTACGAGATAATTTTATGTCAATCGAAAGCACGTTTCCTTATTACCAAAGTCAACGTGCTTTCGATTGACATAAAATTATGAGGAATTTGTCAATGTCCGAGGGACATATACATTTGCAAAACGAGTCTACTATCGAGTTTGACTGAAAATTTATTAGAAAGTTTTATTCTTATGAGATGAGTGTGGAAACAGAAACGTTGTTTTGTTTGAAAATATGAACAGGATGTTCATAAAATCAGATGTGTTCTGTAGACCCAAAAAAAATATTTTGTCTGGCTGCAAAAAAAAAATGTTATTTGGTTAAAGTAATTATTATATATTTGCTGTACTTTACCTTCATTCACTTTGTTTCTTTTTGGTGCCTAAAGTTTATTTATTAGGTATTCAGTTTTATAGTTTATTTCTTTATTTATTTTTGTAAGAATATTTTGTTGGTTTGTTTTGTTAAAGAATAAATATATTTTTGGAACGAAGTTCCTTTACGCGGCTTGCGGTAGGTGTTGACTGGTAGAAATCGTCACGTAAGAAAAAAGCGTTATGCCCCCTCCATGCGACTTTCTCTCTCTGTCTCTTTCTATTATATACGAGTCTGTGTGACAAGTGTCTAGCCCGGATATTATCGTTGAGTAGTAATACGTGGAAGATATTGTAACGTAAATAAACTTAACTTGGTTCCACTGATTTATTTCACACTTAATCTACAACTTAATTTATATTACTACTCCACTGGTATAGCTCGATCGTATGGGCTCGTTCAGACTGTCCGTGAGACTTGAGGGCTGTCTATTTATCTCCGTCACAGAATTCCCGATCTTTCGAATTCCGGCAGTTGGCGATCCAGCATGTTCCAATCGTTTCCAATATCGACCGTTGCTCTCCGCGGAAAAGCGACTGGATGGTTCTCGAATATCTCCGGGGATGATCTCATCGCTGTCGATGGCAACATGTGAGGCGACAGGTCCGGCCTAGGTTCGTTACATTGCCCCCTTCTTAAAGACATTTCGTCCCGAAATTTCATCCTTGGAGTGTGACGATATCTGCATGACTCCCCATATCTGCACCGTGAAGTTCGATGGAAGTAACACTCCACGGTCTTCATGATCGGTCGTGGAAGAGGGTTACCGCAAACCAAAATCTTGACGCCGCTGGATCTGAATATCGCCTCCAGCATACTTCTTATGACTCTCCAGTCCAACCCATCAATACCACAGGATGATTTTGGAATTGCTAGATCCACCAGATTCTGGTCCACCATAGTATCTCTTAGTTTGGTGAGACTCTTCCAGACATCTTCATAAGACGGTTTATCTTGGGAATGCCTCTTGGTGACTAGGTAGTAGATGTTTCTCTGGCCTTTCTTCAACTGTAGCACCCCACCAACTTCTGGATTCTGCTCCCGCAGTGTTTGGAGTTGACCAAATTTCTTGGAGAACACTACGGCGATGCCCCTGGACATTCGAAGATCTTCTGCCACACAGTGCGCTAGTGCGTAGTCAGCAGGTACCTCGAAAAGGTCTCGTGACTCCTCTCTAGTAACCCCATGTAGAACTTTCTGCCCGTTTGAATACAAGGACATAAACTTCTCGAACGTCATATCATCCTCCGGTGGCTTGAGGGTGCGAACTTGGTCATGGTTTCCAGCGTAAGGGGCCAACCTGTTGAAATGGACGACCCTTGGTTTCCCTCGGGGTGGCTTATGGATTCGGTACACAAGGTCGTTTATCCTTTTCACGATCTTATACGGGCCTTCCCACGAGTTCCGCAACTTTGGTGATAGTCCACGACGACGTTTGGGGTTGTACAGCCAAACCAGGTCATCAACCTTAAATCCTCCAGCGTCGGCCTTGATGTCATAGGTCTTCTTCATTTTATCGCTGGCACTCTGGATGTTCAACCGGACTCGTTCGTGGATGTCGTCCATTCTCTGCCGAAGTTTGCTGACGTAGTCCTCTCCCGCAGTGTCTTGTCCTGGCGGTATCCCAAACTTCAGGTCACAAGGCAGTCGCAGTTCTCAGCCCATTATAATACTAGCAGGAGTTTGACCGGTTGACTCGTGTACTGCGGATCGATAGGCCATCAGGAACAAATGAAGATACTGGTCCCAGTCTCTTTGATGGTCAGAGACAACCTTGGACAAGTGGCGGATGATCGTCCTGTTCATCCGTTCCACCATTCCATCGGACTGCGGATGTAGGGCCGTGGTTCTTGTCTTGCGGATGTTCAGCAGTAGACATATTTCTTGGAAAAGGTTGGATTCGAAATTTCTGCCTTGATCCGAGTGCAGCTCCATTGGAATACCGAATCGACATATCCACTCTTTCACCAAGACGTCGGCGACGGTGATGGCTTCCTGGTTGGGCAGGGCATAGGCTTCCGCCCACTTACTGAAGTAGTCCATTGCCACAAGGATGTATTTATTCCCGTGGTCGGATACGGGAAACGGGCCGGCGATGTCAATGGCGATTCTCTCGAACGGGCTGCCTACGTTGTACTGACGCGGGGTTGGGATTCGAGGTCCATTGCTAGCAGCGCATACAGCGCACTTCCTGCACCAGTCCTGGGCGTCAGCTTGACAATTGGCCCAGTAAAACCGTTGCCTCACTTTCTGCAGGGTCTTCGTCACTCCCAGATGTCCTCCGGCGAC
This sequence comes from Gonioctena quinquepunctata, assembly GCA_018342105.1. NCBI lineage: Eukaryota > Metazoa > Arthropoda > Insecta > Coleoptera > Chrysomelidae > Gonioctena > Gonioctena quinquepunctata. Next base: position 95,860 of record JAFIRS010002473.1, on the reverse strand, counting down.
TCCATCATGGATTTCCCGCAGCACTTCCTCTCTTCTGTTCCTGGGAACAATTATTTGGCGTCTGTCTTCCCCACCAATATCGGCCTCCAACACACGTTTCAGGATCCCATTGTCCAGAATAAGAGAGTTCCATTGTGCCCAATAGGACTTAACAGCCGGCGAGTAACCTGCGACTTCCTGCCATGATGGTCTTCGATTGCCCTTCTTCCATCTGACGACTAAGCCAAGGTCGGGGTCTCTCTCTTGGTCTTTCTGGATCTTGCTGTCATTCCAGTTGTCATCCATTGCCGCGGTTCTACAAAGTGTTGCTTCTTTCTCTTCTGCTCGTCGGCAATGTGAGCAATCATCTGGACATGGTCTTCGCGACAAGGCATCTGCATTCTTATGGCTAGTTCCGGCTCGATGTTCGATCTCGAAATCGAATTCTTGGAGTCTCTCGATCCAACGTGCTACTTGACCCTCAGGATTTTTGAACTGTAAGAGCCATTTAGAGGCTGCATGGTCAGTTCTCAACAGGAATCTTCTTCCATACACGTACTTGTAGAAGTGTTCCACTCCCTTTACAACAGCTAACAGCTCTCGCCTGGTGACACAGTAATTGCGCTCTGGTTTGCTAAGCGTCTTGCTGAAATAACCAATGATCTTCTCCTGTCCCTCCTGGATCTGAGATAGGACAGCTCCAAGTCCCACGTTGCTGGCGTCCGTATCCAAAATGAATTTCCCTTTGGGTAGGGATAAGCTCCAGTATAGGTGCGTTGATCAAAGCTCCTTTCAGCTTCCTGAATGAATCTTGACATTCTTCGGACCACTGGAACTTTGTTTGGCCTTCCGTGAGCCTGGTCAGTGGTTTAGCGATGTTGGCGAATCCCAGCACATATCGGCGATAGTATGTGCATAAACCAAGGAAACTTCGAAGTTGGTGAATGTCTTTGGGATGGGCCAATCCTTAACAGCTTTGATCTTCTGGTCATCCACTGCTACTCCTTCCCCAGAGACAACGTGGCCGAGGTATCGTACTTCTTTTTGGAACAGATGGCATTTCTTAGGGCTCAGCTCAATCCGAGTTCCTCAGTCGCAGGAATACTTCCTCCAAGTTTTTCACGTGGTCCTCGAACGATCTGCCGACCACAATTATGTCGTCGAGATACACTAGACACGTGTTCCATGAGAGTCCCTTCAGCACTGTCTCCATCAATCTTTCGAATGTGGCGGGAGCATTACAGAGCCCGAATGGCATAACGGTGAACTGCCACAATCCTGAGCCGATGGTAAAGCAGTCTTTTCTCGATCTTCCTGAGCGAGTTCTACTTGCCAGTATCCACTCTTCAGATCAAGGTTCGTGAAAATCGTGGAACCAGCCAATAGTGTCTAGGGTGTCGATCTATTCTCGGGAGTAGGTAACTGTCCTTCTTCGTGACATTATTAAGTTGGCGATAGTCTACACAAAAGCGTGTCGATCCATCCTTTTTCTTCACCAGTACGACTGGAGAGGACCAGGGACTGTCAGACGGTTCGATAACTCCTTCTTTTCCCATCTCGCTGACTATTTTGTCAGCCTCTGCCTTCTTGGCAAGAGGAAGTCTTCTTGCTGATTGCCGGATCGGTCGGGCACCCCCAGTATCAATCTTGTGCTGGACCACATTAGTTCGACCCCTTTTCCTTGTCCGGTATCGAAGATGTCTTGGTACTTTTGACTAAATCTCTTAGTTTGGGCTGTTGAGCTGGTTTTATGTCTTTGGAAGAGATGGCAACTAATTTCTCTAGTTCTGTGGGCAAGTTGTTGGGTTGGCTAATCGTACCTCGTACGCCCCGGATCACGGATGAAACTGACGAGCAGTGCCCCAAAATTGTTCCTTTCTTCAAGGTCACTGGGAAATAATTGACATTCATGACCCTTACCGGCACAAATTTGTCAGCACGCAACAAGGTCTTCCCTAGTGCAATCCCTCGTCCAATTTTCTCATCATGAAGTTTGGGCTCGAACATCACCACGTCTCCACTGCTCGCACTCCCGTCCAGGCGAGCCTCCAGAATGGTTTCAGCCCTCTCAGGTACGCTTACATCTTCAGCCAACAGCACACGGATCAACTCTTCACTTCTCCCATGAAGTACCAGCTCTTCTCCGTTGACACGTAGGACGCCGTCTTTGAATCCTCTCAAGTGCCTGATGTTTCACTTTAGTGTTGCCCAAAATTATTTCAATCGGTAGCTCGCCATATACAGTAGCTGGCTCCCTGTTGCTGTGCGTAGCTTCAAGTTGTCGGTTCAATCCGTTCCGGTGTTCTGGCAAAGGAAGGCCCGAGAATTGTCCTAGTCGCACCTGTATCTAGCAGCATGGTGCAAGGCTCGTTATTGATGAGACCGTCTACGAAGACACCCTTGTTCTGTCGTTGAAGCATAGCGACATATGCGTTGTTAACCGGGGCTTGCCGGACACATGCCGACGATTGCCCCTTCTCATCGACCTTCCTTAGTTTTCCTGCATCGGAGTCGATGAATGTTGGACATTTGCTACGCACATGTCCAATTTTGCGACAATTCCGGCATCTTATATGTCTTTTCTCAGGCAACACTTCCTTCATCACTTTTCTTATGGCAGCTTCCAAGTTAGCAGGCTCCTGTGAGTCTTCCTCAATCGTTTGAACTTTACTTTGCTTTTGCATGTCTTTTCTCAGGCAACACTCACGGAGTCCATCCAAGAATGCCTGAACCGCTAATCGCTCCATTACATTTTCCGGTATGGCTGGATATGCGAGACGAACCAAGCGTGCAATGTCAGTTTCGAATTCTTGTAAGGATTCGCCCGATTTTTGGCAGCGATTTTTCAGCTGGGAGTGGTATACGTGTTCCAAATGGGCGTGGCCATATCGTAATTCTAGATGTTTAATCAGATGATCATAGTCCTCCTGTTCTTGGGCGGTAAGAGTTTGTAGAATATTCGTCGCTTCTCCACGTAATGCAAGTGTTAGTGCTACAGCTCTTTTCCCTGCATTCCATCCATTTGCTTTGGCCGCTGCTTCAAACTGTCGGCGGTAATTTTCCCATGGAGTTTTTCCGTCAAATTGAGGCGGCTTCATGGAAAGCTTCCCTATTTCTGAAATGACCTTGACATCTTTTATACCCTCTTGAACTTTATCCACGTTCAAACTCAAGTCCAGCATTGCATTTTCGTTAACCATCTCTGTGGAGGACGCACTATTAATTTGTTTTTCCAGCTTACTGATCGTTTCCTTTATTTTGTCCATTTCTGCCTCGATTCCGTCTTTGATTCCATCGCTGATTATTTCCTTCATCTTGTCCATCTCTGCCTCGACCCCATCTTTGATTTTATCTACCTCCGTGTTCATTTGCTCCCTAATTTTATCTATCTCTGTCTCAACGGTTCCCATTCTTTCTTCTAGGAAATTAGCCACACCACACAATTCTTTTTTTAGGCCTTCTGTGTTTTCCAGGAACTTCTCTTCCAGGCTTCTTGAATTTTCTAGAAGCTTCTCTTCCAGATTTCTAGAATTTTCTTCCAGGCTTCTAGAATTTTCTTCCAAAGTCCTCGAATTTTGTTGCAGCTCTTCTTTCAAGGATTCTATTATCGGACTCAAATCACCTCCGGGAACTTCGAATAAAAATGTTTCGGGGTCCTCACCTTCTTGTATAAGTCCTTCTGCAAGTCTTTCCTGGAGTACTTGCTTTTTACCTGTTGTTTCCAGTTCCCTTTCCTCCAATTCCTGTTTCAATTCCGCTACCTTCAAATCCGCAAGGCGCACTTTTCTTGAACACATTTTGTCTTTGACGAGGTATCAGTCTGTTTCACACGAAAAAGTTTATCAGTTTGTTAAAAATTCACTTCGCGAATTCTTTTCCACGGGCCACCAGTCTATTGTCTGTTTCACGCGAAGAGTGTATCAGTTTATATTCCCACGCACAATTGTCCACTTCGCGAAAACCGGGCCACTGTCTATTTTGGGCGTACAAAAAGGTCTATCAATTTATTTTTCTGACTATCCACTCCACGATCACTTGTTTATTTTCAAAATCTCACTTCCGACACCAATTGTAACGTAAATAAACTTAACTTGGTTCCACTGATTTATTTCACACTTAATCTACAACTTAATTTATATTACTACTCCACTGGTATAGCTCGATCGTATGGGCTCGTTCAGACTGTCCGTGAGACTTGAGGGCTGTCTATTTATCTCCGTCACAGAATTCCCGATCTTTCGAATTCCGGCAGTTGGCGATCCAGCATGTTCCAATCGTTTCCAATATCGACCGTTGCTCTCCGCGGAAAAGCGACTGGATGGTTCTCGAATATCTCCGGGGATGATCTCATCGCTGTCGATGGCAACATGTGAGGCGACAGGTCCGGCCTAGGTTCGTTACAATATTTTTGTTTCTTTTATATATCTATATAACGTGTAGTTTAGATGATTATATTCTTTTTTGGACATAATTTCTTATGTTTTTTGTTTGCCGAAATAGGATTAATGGTTTACATTGAGTATGTGGCACGTCAATTTGATATAATATAACGAATAGTATTATTAGTGGTAGTAGTAGTAGTTTATTAAAAAATAGGAAGCATATCTAGTATACATAAAAGATCTTACATCACATTTATACATGTATAAAAGTAACAATATAAATACAAAAATGTCACAAGCAATTTATAATAATACGCTAGAAAATATTTAAATAAGATTTTTTCACAAAGATGTTATAAACACTCAAATACAATACCCAAACTTACAACTAGCATAGAGTTTCAACATACTTTGATAATGAAGATTTGAAAGAAGCTAAAGATACTTATGATATAATATCCATAGGTAGTTTATTGAATTCATTTAATCCTTTGAAAAATGGCGATCTCATGTTCATACTAGAATTTGTTCTGTGAATATGAAAGTCAATCCTCATTCTTGTGCCATAGTTATGAATTGCATCATTTCTTATTAATAATTCGTTGAAATCGGAAGGACGTAGGCTTTTGTTCAATTTATAAATGAAAGCCATACTCATGTAGAATAAACGAGTACTAACTGAAAACCATTGCAGTGTATCTAACATCAGTTTAATTGGATAGTATATCTATTACATTTCAGTATTATTCGCATTCCTCTATTTTGAAGCTTTTGCAGTTGGGAATTTCGGTTTTGTTTGAATAGGTAAATTATTGTTGCACAATAGTCAAAATCAGGTTTTATAATGGAATTGTAAATTTTTTCTCTAGCAAACATGGACAGCGCTTTTGCAACTCTTGAAAAAAAGTACATTAGGAATAAAATACCTTCTACTGTGGCGAAGGAGTTTGGAAAAAGGATATACAGTGCTCGTCTAAATGGGGAGGTGCCCCATCCTGCTAAAATATGATTTCACGATTTTCAAACTCTTTCTGATTGTTTAATACAATTTGTCTTATTCGAGGTTCAATTTCAGTTTCTAAAAGATGTATGTAAAGAACTCCTGTAAGATTGCCTCTGATGAAAATCAGTCCAACAACGCGATTGCCCAAAATCCCCGCCCAAACATTCACCTTTTTAGGAAACTGGGTGTGTCCTTCTCTAAAAATATGCGGATTGGTATCGCTTCAGTATCGTACATTCTGTTTGTTGACTTTTCCATTAAGAAAAAACGTGCATTCGTCTGCGAAACATACACGTTTTAGGAAGCCCCGTTCTCCTTCGATTGTTCTTGTTAACCACTCACAAAATTCAACCAATAGGGATGAAACTTTTTTTTTTAGAACTCTTTAGACACTTTTTGAACTTACTCCACAGGATTCAGCAACTGCAGACGTCGACTGAGTCGGATTGATCACCATTTCAGCAACAATTTCTACCTTTTTTTCTTCTGAAAGAGGCGGTCTTCCTGATCTTGGAGCATCTTTCAGCGTACCAGTTGCTTGGAGCTTATTTAAAAGTTTGCGCAAATATGACTTCGCAATAGGATTCTCAGGAAATCTATCATTATACATACGGACTGCTAGATAATAATTTCTACCAGCTTCTCCAAATATCAAAACTGCTTCAAATTTATCGTCTAAGCTACGAGCCATGATCACACTTTTCATAAAAGGATTTAGGCGCTCAACGGACTATTTGACAGTTAGCAGTACAGTTTGACAGTAAACAAGATGTTACCGCGACAACGATTTTTTCCAATGCAAACTTGTTTGAAAGCAACATTAGTATTTTTGGTTGGGTTTGAAACGACCAAAATGTCACTTTTCAAACGTTAATATTTCGAAAACAATTGAATTTAGGAGTAATAAAGTGCAATAGAGAAAATTGTTGAGAATTATGAGCAGATTTCGAAAATGGAGTAATATACGGGGTGTTCTATTTAAAAAAATTATTGAAGATGGCGCTCAGCCGCCATTTAAATTTTTTTCATGAAAAAGTAGGTTTTTATCTCCTATTTAAGCCCTCCAAATTTCGTTGCGATATACCAGGTGGTTCAAAAATTAGTAGGGGGGGAACGGACTTTAGACGAGCACAGTATAGGTATAGTATTGCATGGATGCAAACGCAAAATGGTGGATAAATGAGATTGATGGCAACATATTCTGCTACCTCGATTGATTTATTGGATCGTTTGGAACCATGGAGGGAGCATAACGCTTTTTTTTTACGTGACGACTTCGTTCCTGACGGGAGTCCCCCGACCGCTCACGATTTTTTATTTATATTGTGTTTATTTTATTTTTTAACACTAGTGTGGAGCTGATGCATATTACCCAAACTTAATAAGTAATGGTACGAATACCAATAATTTGTTGAAATTTCTGTATACGACCAATCCAAGGGAATGAGCCCGGCTCATTGGAAGCCCCAATTTTTCAAAATCTCACTTAGCTGAGATGGGCAAGTCCGGCACTGCATTCACAGATATTTTTTTTCGGAAATATTTCCAATATTGAATCAGAATTCTCAACGAAAATATTCATGATGGTTCTAATTTTCCAGACCAAGCTATGGATCAAAATTAAATATCAATACCTTCGAAGACATATCAGCACGTGGCAACGTCTCAACAAAATGTCAAATGTCGAGTCGATGAGTAGATTTTGTATATTTCAAATAATTGATAAAAGTGAACATGAATTATAGAATTTTTTGTGGATACTAAAACTGCAAAAACAGTGATTTTGTTCATCAATCAAGTCGTGATATAATAATATTAATAATGTAAAAGGAAAAGAAATTTGCTCCCCCATCTAGGAAATGATGTAAGATATAAATAAACATCTTTATATGGTTATGGAATATCCTTTGCAAGATTTTGATTGTGATCAAGAGACAACACTATTGCTGGAGTCTTCCCCATGTAATGAAAAAGAGATGGATGTACATACTGCTAGAAGTAACCGAAACACCAAACGTCGAAGGAGTTTAGGCAACATTATGTGCAGGTATTCACTCACCTTTAATCGGCTTGCTATCGGAATAATTACTGCTGTATTTTATCGCAAGGATCTGTAATTACCTGCAAAAATATCACTATATCACTCATGGTTGCAACTTGCAACAATTAAAAATAGTATTCCACAGTCAGCTGTTTCAGTGTTTGGACTTTCACACACCAAATCTACATCAGGTCTACTTGATTTATTTACCAACATATGATTCTGTCAGTTCATGAGATGGACACTAATGAAGAAAGTTCTGAACCAAGGTAAAATTAATACAGGGTGTCTCAAACTCAAAGTTGGTTGGATTATGGAAGATTGTGAAAGTCATATAGTAAATATCAATATCACTGTATATATATATATATATATATATATATATATATATATATATATATATATAATTATATAAAGGGTCTTCCATAAAGTCAGAGAAGACACAAAATTTGCATTTAAAAAATTATATATCATTTGAATTCATTCGTTTGTGGATTAGCCACATTAGGTTAGGTTAGGCTCCTTCCACTGCGACCTCAGATCTATTGTGGCTCGATCCCAATTAAATTAGAGTTCACCCTCAAGTCCCGAGCTTCTGACGAAGTCAATGTTGATGTTCGGTGATACCTTGTCCAGGTCTTTGGGCCCTAGCTGCCGTGATCCATACCGTACAATCTTGTTCTTTCTGGACTCTTGCACCTGCACAAGATGTGCTCTGCTGTTTCTTCCTCATCTTAGCAAAAGCGACACTCTGCGCTTTTCGCATGTTCATTTTAAGATGCTTTCGCAGTCTACAGTGACCTATCAGTAGTTCTGTTATGATCCTCTGGTTTTTCCTGCTCAGTTCTAACAGGGCTGCTGTTCTTCTTTTTGAAGGGTTTGATATAAATGCCTTCGAAGAGGACTTGTCCCATTGTTTCATACAAATACTCGCGTTTTTTTCGCTCGGTCCAGTTTTTGGTTATGCTCCTTGTAATTCCAAAGAAGAGCTCTGGTCCTATGAACTCCTTCATAGTTCCCTCTTTTGCCAGAAGGTCGGCTTTCTCATTTCCTTCAAAGCTTCTATATCCAAGGACCCATAGCAGAGTTATTCTGTTGTCCCTGCCTACGCCTTAAAGGGCTTTCACGCAGTTCCATTCAGTGCTGCTTGGCTGTCCGACATGATTTGATCCATTGATTTTTGGTGTTTCTGTTCAGAATTTCTTGCAGGCAGAGTTAGATTGCATGGTATTCTGCCTGGAATATTATGGCATACTGCCCCAGGTTTACATTTAGGTTTAATTCTATCTGTACACCATGTACTCCGGCTCCAACTCCGTATTCCATTTTGGAGCCATCTGTGTACCATTGTAGATTGACCCTTGTGAGTTGGCCACATTGTAGTAAGACCTATATGGTTTTGCCCACTTTTACTGAGTGAGTTGAAAGATATGAACAGTTTTTCAATATAATTTACAAGAATTCAAAGTCTCAATACTAACAAATCTTATGGAATCACTGACAGTTGTATTGAAAATATTTCCCAATTCATTTACAAAAAATAAGTAGCCATATGTGTTATACAGAGTTAGTAAAAAGTGATTCACTATTTGTTTTTTCAAATGGGACAGATTATTTTACTAAAGTGTAATTTTTGAGGATTGAACTGAGGCAGAGAAAAATTAAAATAAAATCATGCGTGTTCCCTATTGTTTTATTTTTATTTTCGCATTTCTATATGAAAAAAACGTTTTTTTGGGTTTCTACAAATATCATTACTTAAATCTTCGGAAAATATATCCAATTTTTTTCTGATTAAATTTCTTTAGTAGTTTTAATATTGTCGTGAATTGTGGTTGTTTCACGACTCACTAGGTAGAATTTGATCCTTCATTGATTTTAAACACTTTGTGAAAATATAGAAAAAGTTTAATAAAATGAATACAAAGATTGAATGAATAAAATACAGTAATAAATCTCTTCCAGTAGTTATAAATTTCCAATGAATAGAACCAAAATGTTACTTACAAAAATAAATCGAGAATAATTCCAAAAAAGCATAATGTTCAATTGAAAACAGGGCTTCTTAACTTTCCAACTCCCCCCATTGCCCTGTTGGGCACAAACACCCAACGTCGACTCCCCGATCAAACCATCAGTCGTCACTTTTAAAAACTCTTGTTTATGTTTCACACTAATTCGTGTTTTGCAGATTAACAATATTGTGACCCACATGAAAATGATACTGATTGATGATTTAGTCTACGGGGTGTTCGATACATTTTTGACAATATGGTTATTTATAATAATGAACTTACTAAAACCCTTGAAACTGTCCCCCATTTCTTAAGTTCTAAAAAGAGCAATCCTCAAAAAGGCTCAGTTATAAGTTCTTGAGGATCTCTGTGTCAGTGTGATAATTGGGTGTAAAAAAATAAATCCACACAACCATAAGATCCAATATAATTCAGTAAATGCAAGGAATAAGTGTGATATATATATTTAATTTCAATATATGTTGTACATATTACAGTAAGAAACTCAAATGTGTTTGGTTGAATATAGTAAAATTCCACTTTAAGGTGTTATGCCCGCATGGCATTTACTGATGCCTCACGAAGTACCCTTGGGACCGCGAGGTATCAGGGTATTGACACAACAACAGACCGGGAAGGTGCTATGTGACATACATGCTTCAATGTTAATGTTATTGCAAATAAAGACGCCCGGTCCCATGAGTAGATCGCTGTTTGTGGGTTGGGAAAATTTCAATATACAAAAAAGTTACATCAATTATTGTGTCTAATTGAATTATTTTAGCAAATAATAATTAATTATCAGAAATTACAATCATTGATTGAATAATACAATCATCGTGACAACTGAATATTTTTGTAGAATTGTTAGTTTTAGAAAAACAAGAAACAGTACATTAGAGATACGCCGTCCAACTGCCGTCGTATTTTTTTCCAGACCTAGTGACATCCATGAAATGCCTTTTTTTTTAAATCAGCTGTCCAAATTGGTTTTTTTTTGCACAAATTCAATGGTATCGGCAGTTTTTTGACAAAATCAGGGTTTAAAAAAATAAACTCCAGTACAAAAAATTACAAATTAATTCTCATAATAATAGTCACAGGGACCGCACATAAAATAAGTTAATTTTAGATTTTCGGCACTACCAACAGTATGGGAGAACAATACCTATAAAATAAAGCGTGTAAAAAGTAATAACATTTTATAGTAAATTTGGGACACCTATAATCTTTCTTCGATATTTCAAAATTGTCATTCCTTGATATGTTTGTTCATCTGTCACATTCAGCTGGTATCAGATTTCAAGAAGAGAAAGACGTATTACTTACCCGAATTAAAGAAAGATAAACTGTTTTCAAATAGCTAGTAAATTACAAACGAACGAACCTTAAGTTTGTGTTCAAATCAGTTAAATATAAGAAGAAGAAGAGAGGAATATGACATGCTGGTTGGGGTTGTGGTTTCGAGTTCCATGTTTTTCATGACAACATTGTGAATAGATTAGTGTTGTGGCACGATAAAAATTGACCTTTATATGCGAGATGTATTGTTTACCGAATATAAATTGTTGAAAATTTAATGTGAACTGTTCGTATCTAGTTGGGATATTGCGAATAATCTCAAGATGGAAAATACCGAATCTCAAAGCAGTATCCTTAAAACTAAAGAAGATATCCCCTTAATAACAAAGGCTCCTAGGGAATCCAACTGGGGGTAAATACTTATTTTTCTTTTTCTATATCCTGGAGCCAAGGCTCAGAAGTGTAGCTATATCTTCATAGTAAAACATGAAACAATGAGTTCCATATTTGGTATTTACAAAAGAGGATGAGTAATGCCAGTAGGAAATGTCAATCTGGGAAGTCTAAAAATACATTGTTTATTTGGGTCTTCAAGAAAAGGAGTATAACATACTGTTTATTTGGGAAAAATGCAGTTTAGGGAGAATCCACAGATTTGTAAAAAACATTTTTTTTGTAAATAAACAATCCTTCCTAACCCGCCAAAAAAAAAACAAGAAAAATCCGGCGATCAGTCTTAAAAACAAAGATAAGGAACGTTTTTAAATACATTATTTTTACGAGTTAAATATCCAGTAATTAGACTCGCACGATTTGTGACATGCCGTTTGGTGAAACTATTGTATTTTCTCCTGAACACAAATCCGAAGTCAAAACATGGCATTCTCAAATACTTTCCGAGATTTCAGACATACAAAAGGCCTTATTTTTCAGCTTTATTTTTGGCTACTGAAAATGACCACCATCCGTTCTTCTTTTAACAAAAACACACACACATCCTCATTCATGTGTCTTTATTAGCAGTAGTAAGCTCTTTACACTAAAAAAACCTATCACAATTTAGTAGTGTAAATCTTAAAATTAATATATAACAATAATAAAAAACTTGCATGAAGGCAACACATTCTAGTCTTTAATGCGGAATATGGGTTTCACATATTTACAGCAATCCTTTTAAAATGAATGTATTGATATTTTTTTCAATTCTGACTGTTAAACAAGATCAATCCTTTGCTAAATATTATTCCTACTTTCAAATTACTGTTGATATCAAATCATTAGTTTAATTCCTTTATGTATTATATGTATGTTGCTTATATAGATCAGCTGATCTGAAAGATAGGTTGGTAACATATAATTTTTTAATTTATATATGAACATTAACATGTAATTTATTCTTCATCTAATTGACATCAATTGGTGTTCACCTATTACAGTTTAATATTGCCCTCATTGTCCTATTTTGTAATTTTTGAAAGGTATTCATCTGTTCGTTATTTAGAAAAAATAAGATGATGCTACACTAATCAAAATGAGGTGCTAGGGACACATCTATATATTGTGAGTTTTGAAAATTCAAATACTTTATTATTAAATCTATAGAGGTAGTGTATATTTTTGTAACTTTCTTTTTTATGAAGTTCACATTTGCTTTCATTTTCAATTCTTGATCCAACATTACTCGCAGATATTTGCATTCCTTGACTTGTTCAATTTTCTCATTTTCGATGTTTATATGAAATTTGAAATTTTTATTTGTCACTTTAACTTGACATCTATTACCTATTTTACATTGAGCTTCAATCCATTATTTCATAATCACGTACTTATATCTGAAAGATCGGTATTAAGGTTGTTCTCTAAGTCATCTGCAGTTAATAGAATTGTGTCATCTGCGGAAAGTTTTATTTTACATTTCTTTATTTGTGTAGCTATGTAATTAATGAAGAGAATGAATATTTGACCAAGAATTGAATCCTGTGGCACTCCATTTTTTATTTCGAGCATTTCTGAGGATTGATTATTATATTTTACAATTTGTTCCCTACCTTATGAAACTGGTGAACCATTTCAATACATTACCAGTTATACCATATTTTTCTAATTTCTGTAATAGTAGCTCCACTTTCAAAAGCTCGGTGAAATCTAAGAATACAACACCTATTAGTTTCTTTTCAGCAATATCTACTTTCCATGAAGATATCAATAGTTGTAAAGCAGTTTCACACGAATGTGACTGTCTGAATCCTGACTGTTGTGTAATTAGAATTTTGTTGTTGTTGATATTCATCAGTAATTGTTCTTTGACTGCTAATTCCAATTGTTTTTCATATACTGGCAATGTATTGATTGGTCTAAACTCCGAACATATTACAGTGTGTTACTAATTTTTTGAATGGTATTTATTATAGATATCTTCCAGTCATTCGGAAATATTCCTTCACTCAGTGATACATTAATCATATTCAAAAATCAGTTTCCTGCTATCTCTATAGCTAGTTTATGTCCAAGTTTATTTCATTCCTGTCTGCAGTATTTTTTTTTATAATGATAATTTGTTTGAGGTCAGCCAATAATAACTGCATGAATTCACTAAAATTTGGTGGAAATTCTTTTACTTATTTCATTTACACTCTTGATGAAATTTGCATTGAATATCTCTATCATTTTGTTCAACTAACTTTTTCTTCAAATTGAATATAGGATAGATCTTGACTTTTCTTACCATTGAACAATTCTTTTAGTGATCTCCACATTGCTTTTGCATCGCTTCTATACTCATCAATTTGTTGATCATAATCTTTTTTTGTTTCTAGTCTTACTTTCACTAGTTACTTCATTCATTGTCTTTCTATATTGTGACCCCCCCCCCCAATTTCTAGTCTACAGCCTAAGACACGCCTTTGTCATGGATGTTTTTGAAGACCGGTCTGCACAAAAACGAACCCGGTCAAGATCTTTCGTTGAAAAAGGCAACACAACCTAACTTGGCTAAGTAACCTTGATATTGAAGTTAAATGCAAGCCAACCAACCCTTCGAAGTAACGCTCTGCTCGCGGACATTTCGTGAGAGGTTCCTTTTCTCGTTTTTTCCGACTTATTATTGAGGCCCAATAGTGACAAATCAGTCAAGTACACCCTACATCATAAGTCCACCGATAGACAACACTTACGCCAACTAATTGAAACCCCATGATTGGCTGTTTCTTCTTCAAGAAGGGACATTTTAAAATTAAATAATTTCTTCAAAATACGTGACCGCCAAGATTTTTTTTAATTTTCTCGCTGAACCATCACATAAAACAAAAATTTTGGTGATACGTGAATTCTTCCTAAACTGCATTTTTACCGTTTATTTTTGAAAAAGCTTCATTCTTAGGAAATTTTTGATTTCCCAACTATGACTCATTTTGTTGTATTCCAGTTGCTGGTGCTCCTTCTTCCGAAGATGTTGTGGTCCAAGAGAGCTGAGATCCCGAAATATAGCAATGGGAAAACCGACTCCTGGACAGTTTCCAGCAAATGCTATCAGAAATCAGAAATACAACATAATTACCTTCTTGCCCCTTGTCCTCTACCAACAATTCAAATTCTTTCTCAATCTGTACTTCCTGATAATGGCATTGAGTCAGTTTGTTCCTGACATTCGAATAGGATATCTATACACGTATTGGGGGCCTTTGGTAAGGATGTAGTTTCAGAACTAGGACGTTTATAACTTTTGTATTTTTTTAGTGTTTTGTGCTTCTGGTTACGATATCAAGAGAAGCTATAGATGATTGGAGGAGGCATAAGAGGGATCAAGAGGTTAACAACCAAAAATGCAAACGTCTATTGAACAATAGAGATAAACATTTTGAAATTGTGGCATCGCATAAATTGAAAGTAAGTACATTATTTAGAATAATTTGTTCTGTTTGAATGTCACTGTTTTTCCCAAAATTTTTTTTTTTTTATAGGTGGGTGATCTTATAGTAGTGGACAAAGATGAACGTGTGCCAGCCGATTTGGTGTTACTTCGAACATCAGAAAGCAGTGGGTCAGTCTTTGTCAGAACTGATCAATTGGATGGAGAAACCGATTGGAAATTGAGATTGGCTGTTCCTGCAACACAGAAACTTGCCTCTGACAGACAATTGTTCGAAATCAGTGCTACTATATATGCGGAAAAGCCTCAGAAAGACATTCACTCTTTCATTGGAACTTTCAGTAGGGTAAGTGAAAACATTTGGATAATGCGGTTAGGGAATTTAATCGTTGCTGTGACTACTACACATCATATAATGGCACAAATCAACTGGCACATTGATGTGCTAGTGAAACATATAGCGAGGGTCTTGATGACAAACTCAAGACATTGGCACTAGTCTTTGATATGAGGTAAGGCATTTGACCTAGTTAATCATGAACTCTTGATATATTCCCCTTTCATTTTTATATCCAACAACTTTGTCCATAAACACATTTACTTCTTACCAATTCCCAAACAAATATATTTTTGAAAACATGTCTCATGTTTAAAAGAGAAACATTCTCAATTAAATATTGAATAGAAAGATTTTTCTGTGAATTCACAATAAAAATGAAGTTATTTTTAACAACTACTTCCCCAGCTAAAGCTATCAGATGTAATTCAATATCCAGCATGGCTTCAGCCAGGGAACTAGTTGTTTTCTGTTAGATATTCACAAAAAAAAACTTCGTTTTTATTGCGGATATTGCAATTCACAGAAAAATCTTTCTATTCAATATTTAATTGAGAATGTTTCTCGTTTCAACATGAATACCCCCCAAGAGGTTATCTTGAACATTGTAAGATAGTGACTAAAGTTTATCTTTGGGTCACAGATGATTTTATGAATGCCCTGTTCATATTTACGAACAATCATGTCTCATTACATCGAATTAGTTACTTCAAGAGGAAAACTATAAGTATGCAATTCGCTACTCTATACCCTCTCAAAAATTATAGAAAAACTTATAAAAAAGAGAATGATGCAGTATCTAAAAAAAATATAAAATGTTCTCTCGGAATCAGTCCAGATTCCAAAAAATCAAAAAGCACAACCAAACTATAAGTATGCAATTCGCTACTCTATATATACCCTCTCAAAAATTATAGAATAACTTGTAAAAAAGAGAATGAGAATGAAAAATATAAAATTTTCTCTCAGGGCATCAGTCCGGATTCCAAAAATCAAAAAGCACAACCAATGCAATTTTCTCATTTTTCCAGAAAGTTTAACTGAGTTTGAATGATGATGATGAGGTGGTTGCGGCAGTCTTTTGTGACTTTTCAAAGGCATTTGATTGTGTAGATTAAAAAAGTTATATCATTATGGGTTGCCTTCAATTGGTTCGAATCATATCTTCTTGGTAGAAAAGAGTGTTAAAATTTCCAATGTAAGTTCATGATAATCAGATATCAGATCAGGAGTACCTCGGGGTTCAGTGCTAGGCCCTGTTTTATTTTTGTTATACCTAAATGATTCAACATGGCTACCTATCCCAGGAAAATTCACATTATTAGCAGACGATACCACCTTTTTGGCATGGCATGGAAAAAATGTGGACAGTCTAAAAACTATCATATCCCAAGTTCTACATGAGGTTATATCTTGGTGTAGTTCAAACTCTCTCTGCTTCAATATAATGAAAACAAATATTTTAAATAAGCAAATTCTGATTCTGAGACTTTTGATTTCTATTGCCGAGATAATGAATCGAAATAACAATTTTCTAATGACATTTTAAACAATGTTACAATGTAGTCAACTGTATTAGAACACTTTTGTAATGAATAGAAGAAGAAGAAAAAAGTTCTTTATTGTGCTAAAAACCAAAATTTTTTGTTTGACAAAGTATGTGATGTACTATGTATAACTAATATTAAAACTATAAAATCATGTAAAATATCATACACATGTACAAGAACAAAACTTAATGGAACATATATGGTAAAATTTATACTATAAAAAAGAAGATATTAAACAATTAGAAAATAAATAAACCAATTAAAAATGGACATACTTATTTAAATGTATCTTCATAAAATTATTGCAAGGTGTAATATGCTTTATTCAATAGTAGCTCTTTAACTGCTTTTCTGAAATTAATATGTGTTACCAATGAACGAATATCTGAAGGCAGGTGATTAAAAATTTTCTTGGCATTGTAAATAATAGATTTTTTTATTAATGTACTTCTTGGAATTAGTAGGGAAACCGTGAAGTTTTCATTCCTTATGTTGTACACCGACATCGAATGAATGATAGTACCATATTTTTTGTGGATCATACATACACTCTCTAGAATGAAGATGCAAGTCAATGTCAGTATTTTCTGCTCCACAAATAAGGGTTGACACGGTTCTCTGGGTTTAGCTTTGCTAAGATATCTCACAGCCCTCTTTTGTAAAATGAACACAGAGTTCAGTAGACATTGAGAATTATTTCCCCAAACACAAACTCCATATGTCAATAGTGAGTCAATTAGAGCAAAATAGACTGCTCTTGCTGCAGATGTATTCAACTCTGATGAGATGACTCTTACTGCAAAACATCCAGAAGATAATTTTTTGCATACATTTGTGATGTGAGTGTTGAATGCGATACTGTCATCCACATAGAGTCCTAAATAAAAACTTGATGATTCAGTACTTATTCTTGAGTTTCCCGAAAATATATCATTAAGAGTGCATCTGAATGTGAAAATACATGTTTTTGAAATATTGAATGATAGTTTATTCACACCAGTTTTTGACTACCAATATGTCATCAGCGACATAGTTACTCAGTTCTTCTTTGTTGTTGCTATGCCACAGTATTGTGGTGTTATCTGCGAACATAGTAAACTTACCTCTGATTTTGATGCTTGCTAGGTCATTAATGTATAATAAAAATCAATAATAGTTTTAAAAAACTAAAAAACACGCTTTTTATAAAAAACCGAATTAAAAAATAAATAAATTATTGTTTAAAAAAACTAAAAAAATGAGCTTTTATAGAAAACCAAACTAAAAAAATAAATAAATTTTAAAAAATTTGAATTAAGAATAGTGTAAATTTTTTTAATATATATAAATTAATAATAATGTAAATAAGAAAAAAAAATATTTTTATTAAAAAAAAATCGTGGGGTGCTTTTTAAGATTCAGATTAAGCACCCCACGCTTTTTTTAAAGTAATTTTTTTTTCTCATTTGCATTATTATTAATTTATATTTATTAAATTTTTTTACATATTCTCAATTCAAATTTATTTTCTATTTTTTTAATTTGGTTTTCTATAAAAGCGTGTTTTTAGTTTTTTTAAGCTATTATTTATTTATTTTTTAGTTCTGTTTTTTATAAAAAGCGTGTTTTTTTGTTTTTTTAAACTATTGTTTATTTTCTACTTTTTAGTTGGTTTATTTATTAAAGCGTGTTTTTTTAATTGTTTAAAACTATTATTTGTTCTAATCTACTATTAATTCCGTGATTACTATTAGTAACTGTAATTATTTTCCAAATCATTAATGTGTACAGCTGTATTCATAGTCAAATCTCGATTTTAGAAGTCATTCAAAGATTTTAACGTCAATATATACAGTGAGCCGCCATCTTGAATTTTTCAATTTTCACGAAAGAATCATAATATTCGACTCCAAAAACCCCCATATAATAACCACCATTTGGAGCCGCCATCTTGAATTTTTCAATTTTCACGAAAGAATCATAATATTGGACCCCAAAAACCCCCACATACCAATTTTGAATAGAATCGGATCATAATCACAAAACTCGTCCACCATTTTGGAGCCGCCATCTTGAATTTTTCAATTTTCACGAAAGAATCATAATATTCGACTCCAAAAACCCCCACATACCAATTATGAATAGAATCGGACCATAATCTCAAAACTCGTCCACCATTTTGGAGCCGCCATCTTGAATTTTTCAATTTTCACAAAAGAATCATAATATTCGACCCCAAAAACCCCCACATACCAATTTTGAATAGAATCGGATCATAATCACAAAACTCGTCCACCATTTTTGAGCCGCCATCTTGAATTTTTCAATTTTGACAAAAGAATCATAATCTCCAACCACAAAAACCCTCAGATACCAATTTTGAAGCGAATCGGACCGTAATCACAAAACTCGTACGCCATATTGGAGCCGCCATTTTGTTTTCTTTTCACACAAAAATTTCTAATGCATTGTCACCGGAATTACGTACACCTGCCAAATTTCAAATAATTCGGACGTCTGGAAGTGGGTCCAAGCACTGATCCTTGTGGGACCTCACACTTCACTGATTGAGACTTGGAAATTTTTTTTGTTCGGCGAGACTATTTGGGTACGCTCTGATAGATATGATTGGAACCATCTTAGTGTTACATCTCTGAAGCCATACATTGATTGATACAATAAAAACTCGTACATGGTTTGCAAAATCAGTTTCTTAATATTGTTTAACCTCTTTTCTTTCAGCTTGATTCTTTGAACACTGACGAAAGCTTGGATTTGGAAAACACCTTGTGGACGAATTGTGTGGTGGCTTCCGGACAAGCAACAGGGGTTGTTATATACACAGGTTAATATTATATATTTTTCGAATACAGTTGAGCACTTACTTTGGAATTACTTTGTAGGGCCAGAAACAAGGTCTGTCATGAATAACTCTGCACCTCGTTCTAAAGTAGGTTTGCTCGATATGGAAGTGAACACTATAACGAAGCTTTTGTTTGTCGCTGTGGTCGGTCTAGCTCTGATTATGATTGTTTTGAAAGGATTCAGCGGTCCTTGGTACCGATACTTGTTCAGGTTCATATTGCTGTTTTCCTACATTATACCTATAAGGTAAGATCCTGTTTATTATATATTTTGTACTGCTTCCCAGTTCTACTTGACTGAATTGGTGTCAGGTGTGAAAAACTTATTGATTTTGCAGAATTAACATAAGGGAATATTTTGTTTTAGTTTGAGAGTAAACTTGGATATGGGTAAATCCTTCTACTCATGGTCTATAGGAAAAGATCCAGCTATGAAGGGAACCACTGTAAGGTGTACAACAATACCAGAGGAACTCGGTAGAATCTCTTATTTACTCTCAGATAAAACTGGTACCCTCACACAAAATACAATGGTATTGAAGAGGTTGCATTTGGGTACGGTCAGTTATGCTGCTGATAGTTTTGATGAGGTAAATTCTCCAAAATCCATGGTTTCACACTATTCGGAAAGAACGCAGCAGTGTATTCTTCTGGAAATAGAAGGAATTTAATATACGCATTTTTTAGGTGGGTTCTGTTTTGAAAAGTTCATATACCGCTTCTGAGAATGTGAAACTGGGATCGGATAAGTTCAGGCGTTCTGAAAATACCAGAATCAGAGATGCTGTGCAAGCTCTAGCTTTATGTCATAACGTGACACCCGTCTATGAGGCCACCGACAAAGGAGACACAGGTATAATCTTTCAACAAAGTGTTACAGTCGGCAGGATTGAAATAGGAGTTGGGAGTGTATTGAGAGCCTGTATTTTTCTTCAGATTCTGGATCTTTCGCATTGGAAACAGAAGCAGACCAACAACACCTGCAAGTATCGGAAAGAGATGTGATGTATCAGGCTTCCAGTCCCGATGAGGTTGCCCTCGTGCAATGGACCCTAGAAGTTGGCTTGGCCCTGAGCCACAGAGACCTGTCTTCCATGCAGCTCAAGGCGCCAGATGGCAGGCTGTTGAATTACGCTATACTGCAGATATTTCCTTTTACCAGCGAGACTAAAAGGATGGGAATTATTGTTAAGGTAAGAAACGTCTGACGCGCTAGGGAAAGTATAATTTCATGTGTGTTTTTTTCAAGGATCTGCATACCGGAGAAATATTTTTTTATTTGAAAGGAGCAGATGTGGTTATGTCGCCGATTGTTCAGTACACGGATTGGTTGGAAGAGGAAGTTGGTAATATGGCTAGAGATGGCCTCAGGACGCTGGTCGTTGCAAAGAAGAATCTTACGGAAGAACAGTACTTTGATTTTGAGGTTGGCAAATTCATTAAAAACCACAAGTTGTACACACTTGAAACGTTATCGTTTATTTTTCAGGCTCGTTACAATGCCGCCCGGTTATCTACCACAGACAGGGTGGCTAGAGTGGCGCAAGTTGTTGAATCTTTGGAAAGGGAAATGGAACTGTTATGTATAACGGGCGTTGAGGACAAATTGCAAGATAACGTGAGACCGACATTGGAACTGCTCAGAAATGCCGGAATCAAAATATGGATGTTGACCGGAGATAAATTAGAAACTGCTACTTGTATTGCCAAGAGTTCTAGATTGGTATCACGCACTCAAGGTATTTCTTGTTTCGGTTTTTTCCTTTTTATAACATATTTTTTATTAGTTTCACTTGTATGTTTGTTTGTAACCGACTCCTTTGGACTTGATTTTCACCCACTTCCAGACGTCCGAATGATTTGAAATTTGGCAGGTGTACATAATTCCGGTAACAATGCATTAAGAAATTTTTGTATGAAAAAAACAAAATGGCGGCTCTAATATGGCGGACGAGTTTTGTGATTGTGATCCGTTTCGCTTCAAAATTGGTATCTGAGGGTTTTAGTGGTCGGAGATTATGATTCTTTTGTCAAAATTTAAAAATTCAAGATGGCAGCTCCAAAATGGTGGATGAGTTTTGTGATTATGGTCCGATTCTATTCAAAATTGGTATGTGGGGGTTTTTGGAGTCAAATATTAATTGAAAAATAGTTGGATGACATAAACCTAACATAAACATAAACCTAATTAGCTTTGTCGACAAGTGTTATACTTATGACAATAAAGTATATTTGATTTGATTTGATTTGATCAATTTAGAAAAAACTGTTCTCATGCTTTTCAAACAAAAAAATATAAAGCCAATAAAATTAAAAGTGACAATAAAGAATAAAATTATAACTGAAGTTGAAAAACACAAATATTTAGGTCTGATTATAGATAAAAATCTAAATTTTGAAAGTCATGTAAATAAAATCAAAAAATAAATTATCCCTCTAATTGGAGCAATTAGAAGAGTTGAATTTCTGAAACTCATATTCAAACACTAATATACAATGCCCATCATATTCTTTCTCATATCAGATATCTAATAACAATATGGTCATCCTGTAGTAAAAAACAAAAAGGTATAATTTATCGTCTTATGAATAAAGCAATTAAAATTATTTGCAAAAAACCCTGGGAAACACCTTCATTAGAATTATACTAATAATTTGACATTAGAAAATCTAATAAAATTTGAGAAAGCAAAATTTGCATAGAAACTGAAAAACAATCTTCAAAAAAGTAATACTCCAGTTGAAAAAAATTCAAAACTACACGATTATAATATTAGAAATGCAGATAATATCCACTTCAAACAATCAATCAAAAGTATGCTTTATTGTCGGAAGAACAAAAATTCTTATAGACAAAGCTATAATATCATACTCATACAAAGTTGCTAGATTTCACAGATAATTATAAAAATATATATATAAAACATTGAATAGATGTAAAACATTGAATAGAGTTGTGTTATAATTGTATAATTACATGTACATACACACTAAAATTAAGATAGAACTATATAAATGGTAATAGGCATCACAGTATAAGTTAGAAAAAAAAGTAAAAATAGAGTACAGTAGGTGAAAGTAGTTAGAAGTTGAAAACAGTTTATGGAATAAACTAATGTCATTAGGTGTGCTTATATCAAGGTAGTATGGAAAAACTCCTCTATTTCATAAATTACTAATTCTAGGAGAATTTTTTTAACAGCAGATCTGAATAGGTTATAGTTTTCGATGTTTCTTATGTTCAGTGGGAGTTTGTTGTATATTTTGGCAGCATTGTAGATCAGAGAGTTTGCGATTAACCTACTTGAGGGAATAGGGACTTACATAATATTCATTCAAATAAAGGGAAAAATAATCCAATATCTAGTTCAATGGAAACTTATAACAAACTTTCAAATGATCTGAAAAAATTTAAATCAATGAAAATCTTCTTAAAAAAACTTAAACAAAGTATGCTGTTATAAGGATGTTCAACAATACATATATGTATACAATATGTATATTTATGTTTGTTTACATTTTTATTTAAATATATGAATGTGTATATGTGTCTGTGTGTTTGTGTATATATTTAATTACAATTATGTGTATATGTATGTATGTATGTGTATATGTGTATATATATATATATATGTGTGTATATATATATGTACATTTAGTTAAGATTTGAATATGTATTATTACCAGTTAGTTCTAAAATGGTTGAAATGTATAATTGTAATCAATCAATTAACGTCCTTATACCAGAATTGTTCTGTTTGGAAGATGTATTGCAATTAATAAATAAAAAAAAAATGGTTGTTTTGTGGGAGTGAAAATTCAGATTTCGGAAAATTAAGAAATTAAGTGGCGGCCCAAAATGGTGGACGAGTTTTGTGATTATGGTCAGATTCTATTCAAAATTGGTATGTGGGGGTTTTTGGAGTCGAATATTAGGATTCTTTCGTGAAAATTGAAAAATTCAAGATGGCGGCTCCAAAATGGTGGACGAGTTTTGTGATTATGGTCAGATTCTATTCAAAATTGGTATGTGGGGGTTTTTGGAGTCGAATATTAGGATTCTTTCGTGAAAATTGAAAAATTCAAGATGGCGGCTCCAAAATGGGGACGAGTTTTGTGATTATGGTCCGATTTGTTCAAAATTGGTATGTGGGGGTTTTTGGGTCGAATATTAGGATTCTTTCGTGAAAATTGAAAAATTCAAGATGGCGGCCCAAAATGGCGGACGAGTTTTGTGATTATGGTCCGATTCTATTCAAAATTAGTATGTGGGGGTTTTTGGGGTCGGAGATTTTTACACGTTACACGCAATATGGACTAAAATGTTAAAAATAAAATTATAGTTTAAAAAAACTAAAAAAACACGCTTATATAGCAATAAGGACTAAAAAGTTAAAAATAAATAGTTTAAAAACGCTTTTATAGAAAACCATACTAAAAAAATAGAAAATAAGAAAAAATAATTATTTTATTTAAAAAAAAGCGTGGGGTGCATGGTATCAATAATTATATAGTACATCACACACCTAGGGCAGTAAAGTAAGAAATGTCTCAGATTACAGGTAATTGATACCATGCACCTCACGCTTTTTTTTAAATAAAATATATTTTTTTCTTTATTTTCTATTTTTTCAGTTTGGTTTTCTATAAAAGCGTGTGTTTTAGTTTTTTTAAACTATCATTTCTGTAAAAAATCGAACTGATTATTTCTGTTTGTTCATAGGCCTTCATGTGTTGAAAAAGGTTGTGACTCGTACTGATGCACATTTAGAACTGAACGCCTACAGAAGGAAACAAGACTGCGCTCTAGTTATAAGTGGCGAAAGTCTGGAAGTGTGCCTGTCCTATTATCAGCAGGAGTTCATGGAATTAGCGACTGCCGCTCCAGCTGTCGTTTGCTGTCGGTGCTCGCCCACTCAAAAGGCACAAGTGGTATGTTTCTCAACACAAAATTATATTTGATAGATTCTGCAGAGATATAGTGTTATCATAATTTTATTATTCATTCTTCTATTTGCTCATTAAATTGATATTCAGTGCTATATAGCTGTATAGCTGGGTGTAAAATAAAAAAATCGCAAAATGTTCAAGTGATACCGTAAGTAATGCAAAGGTTCCACTGTTTCCCTAATATTTCGTTTCGAAATGGCGAAGTTCGCGATAGGTGTTGAATATAAGTGACCCCAGAATGCTACCTTGTGACAGCCCAAATGTGACCACCACTGATGTAGGGCAAACTTCACAGGTACAGCTGATCCAGAAACACACGGGCAAACGGACAGCGGCGGTGGGGGATGGAGGCAACGACGTGAGCATGATCCAACAAGCAGACGCGGGCATCGGTATCGAAGGCCGCGAAGGAAAACAGGCCAGTCTGGCGGGCGATTTCTGCATACCGCAGTTCTCGCACCTATCGAGGCTGCTGCTCGTTCACGGCAGGAAATCGTACAAGAGGTCGGCTTCTCTTGCGCAGTTCGTCATTCACAGGGGGCTGATCATTTCGACGATGCAGGCGGTGTTCAGCAGCGTGTTTTATCTGAGCTCGGTGGCTTTGTACCAGGGCTTCCTGATGGTGGGCTATGCCACGGTGTATACCATGTTTCCGGTGAGTTTTTTTTTTTTTAACGATAAATGTTGGTAATTTTGTTGTTTGTTCCTGTCGAAATGGTGTTTTGGAATTAGTGTAGCAACTGATAATCAAATGCGACATGAAAAAGGGATGAATATGAATTGTCAAACCTTTTTTTTTGTCTGAAAATGTACCATAACACTTCCTCTTAACTATCTTAACTAGTTTAAAATTGGTCTCATGTCCTATATTTGTCGATGCAGAAAATCCTTCGTAACAATCATATTTCATTTACATACATTTTCGAATAGATTCAATACATATTGCCTTCTTAAAATTTCATACAGCTCCCTGACTATCTCTCTTCTGGAGCGATATTAGATGCCTCCCATCTGCTTAACATACGGACCTAGTCTAACTGGAACATGGTCGTAAATAAATCCATTCAAGGATTGAAAGGTCGTCCATTTGGCACCATTTAAAACAAACAAATATATATTTCTGTAAACTGTGTATTTCGGCGAATTTTTAAAAGAAATAATTTGTGTTTAAATAATCAATATGCATTTTTAAATAGTCAATATGCATTTTGCTTCCATACCTTTTCAATTTAAACAATAATAATAATAATAAGAATAATAAAATGTATTCGTAAGATCATCAATGATGATATTGAATAAGTCAATACAATACAAACGAATAAATCAATAAAACAATACAGTAGGCACAACAATAACAATAAAATAAATATTGCAATACCTATATAAAGCATTGTCAGTAAGAATTTGTTCAAGAGACTAGATAAATATATATGCATTATATTATCACATTTAATCATTCAAATATTCATCCAGAGTATAATATGATGTATCCAAGAGCAACTCCTTGATTCTATGCTTATAAAGTTTCACAGGCAGATTCTTGATTTCATTCGGTAATTTGTTATAAACTTTTATGGCCAAAGTCTAGGACAAGTTTCGGTTACTGTCAATCTGTGTGATAGAACTTCCAGCCGTTGCAAATTCCTAGTGTTATAATTTGTATTCCTGTTAAGACTCTTAAACCTTGTTATATCTGATTTAACATATTGCAATAGCTCATAGATGTATATACTTATGAGTGTTAAGATTCTCAGACATTGAAAAATGGTCCTACAACTAGTTTTTCTACTTACCTCCGCAATATACCTGTTAGCCCTTTTTTTAATTGTAAATATCCTGGTGCAGCCACTAGATGATCCCCATGCCACAATTCCATATGAGATAATAGAGTGAAAATGTGCATGATAGTAGATCAATAATAATGGTCTACTAACACTGCAACGCAGTTGTTGAATGCAATAGGATATTGGAGCAATTTTTTTACAAATCATATCTATGGGTTTATCCCATTTTAAGTTTTCTGCTATTTCCAAGCCCAAAAATGATGTATCTCTCTGTTGTTGAATGGTTCATTACAGATTTCACCAACAGACTGTGAACAATTGAATGATGGAATCTTAAAAGCACCGTTTTTCTGTCATTCAAAACCAGACCATTATCCGAGAACCATTTCTGAGCTTTCTGAATTTCATTAGTTGCTTAATCAACCGTTGATATATTATTTTTAGTTATCAATAACGATGTGTCATCAGCATACATTACAAAGTGGTCACTGTAAAAGTCATCAACATATATTATATATAAGAGTGGACCCAAAATAGAGCCTTGTGGTCCCCCATTAAAACAGGTGCTATATACAGACTTTTTAACATTTACCTCTACAGAGTGGTTTCTGCCCTTCAAATAACTGTCAAACCATTCATGAGCTACTCCCCTGATAACATACATTCCTTGAAGTTTTGCTAGGAGAATATCATGATCAACCAAGTCAAAATTCGAATTAAGGTCTAAGAAGATCCCCAAAGCCTTTATTATAAATATAAATATCTCTCTCTTCAAATCAAGAAAGACAACTAACATTTTGGAACCCTGACTGGTTGCTAATGAGGTGTCATTTGTATATTGTATCATTGATATATTCTAAAATTTGATTGTATACAGCTTTTTCTAAGACATTCTCACTGAGTGGTAGTGTATTGATAGGATAGAGTTCACTAGCTTTAATTGTATTTGTTTGTCAGTAATAGGAATCCTGCCATACTCCAGGAAAGTATTTGAAAGGTTCAAGAATACATGGTCTAACAGTTTTAGAACTTTGCAGTTCATTTTTTCAATGATACCATTATTTAGCTTATACTAATTAATACAATAAGAGTTCATATTATTAGATATCTTCTCGTATTACTATTTTTTGCTCCAAGTCTTTAAATTCAACACTGTTTGGTAAGTCTTTTGAATTCACGTCGATAATTTTTTTGTCTATTTTGTCAGGGGTGTCAAGTTCACAACTTTCAGATCACAGAATGTATCAGATATTACAAGTACCAACTATATTCGTTTTATATAAAGGCAGTTTTACATTTGATTAATTTTTCAATTTAATTTTTCAATAGTTCTCACCAGTTGAAAGATGATTTTCAACAAAATTTGTACATAATGAGTAATATTGGTTCCATAATAGTTCCTTGTGGAATTTCAACATTTGACGGTTGCCCTTACGGTTTATAATGTTTAATGCTGATATTTTGACTTTGGTTTGTGAGGAAGACCTCCACCAATTTTATGAAAACACCTCTTTCTAGGCATAGCCTAGAGCCAACAATTAAATTGGGTTATGTTTGAGTAGTTTCAAGTAGTTTGATGAACAAATTACAGGTTTTCAGTTTGGTACTGGATCAAGACGTTAGTCCAGAAATAGCACTCACCTATCCAGAGTTGTACAAGGAAATGGCCAAAGGAAGAAGTTTATCGTTCAAGACATTTTTCATGTGGGTGTTGATCAGCATATATCAGGGTGAGGTCTTTTTTCCTTCATCATCATAATTGGTTTTCAACGTGTTTTTCATTCCAGGTGGCGTGATAATGTACGGAGCCCTGCTGCTCTTCGAGGACGAATTTATTCACATCGTAGCCATTAGTTTCACATCACTCATTCTGACCGAATTGATAATGGTGGCCTTGAATATCAGAACATGGCACTATCTGATGGTTTTGGCAGAACTCTTTTCTCTTGGGCTTTATGTGCTATCGCTCATCATTTTACAAGACTATTTCGGTGAGTACTCACATTACAGTTTTATGGAGTCATTTGTTGGAGGCGTTTGATACATATGCTTTGTTGATACTATTCATGTGAACGAATACAATTGTTTTTTTTATTGATGTCCCAAAAAATTGTATCGTTCATAAAAGTTGATGCTTTGTCTGAAATCTATTTAGTTTGTTATTTTACTTCAAGTCAATTCTCACTTCAGGTCCAAAATTGTCGCTTTGAGTCGATAATTGTTACTTTGAGTCAACAATCATCACTTCAAATCGACAGTTAACACTTGAAGTCAGCATATATTACTTGGAGTCAAAGATTATGCCATTGAGTCAACAATTGTCAATTCAAGTCGACAATGTTACTTTGAGTCGACAATGGTTACTTTGAGTCAACAATTATCACTTCAAGTCGATAGTTAACATTTGGAGGAGTCAGCAGTTATTACTTGAAGTCAACGATTATAACTTAGGGGGGTCGAAAATTGTCACTTTGGGTCGAAAATTGTCACTTTGAGTCGACAATTATCACCTCAAGTACGCAGTTATCTCTTGGAGTCAGCAGTTATCACTTGGAGTCAATGATTAACACTGAGAAGGGGGAGGGTCGAAAATTATGACTGCGTCAACAATTGTCACTTTTAGTCAACAATTATCACTTCAATTCGACAGTTAACACTTGAAGTCAGCATTTTTTACTTGTAGTCAAAGATTATGCCATTGAGTCAACAATTGTCAGTTCAAGTCGACAAAGTCACTTTGAGTCAACAATTATCACTTCAAGTCGACAGTTAACACTTGGACATTTACTTTAGTCAAAATTTCACTTTTAGTCAACAATTATCACTTCAAGTCGACAGTTAACGATTTTATTACTTTGAATCAACAATTGTCACTTTGTGTCAACAATAATTATCGGTTCAAGTCGACAGTCAACACCTGGAGTCAACAGTTATCACGTCAATGATTATTATTTAGGGGTTCAAAATTATGACTTCAAGTCAACAATTGTCACTTCAAGTTGATAATTGTCACTTTGAGTTAACAATTATCAAGTCGACAGTTAACACTTGGAGTCAACAGTTAAAACTTGATTATCACTTGGGGGACGAAAATTATCAAATTAAGTCGACAATTGTCACTTTATGGTATATTTTGAAAAATAATTGGGTATGTGGTATCTCTGCCCCTTCTTAAACATCCATTAATTAAACTCTTGTGTCTACATATGTGTGAATAATTGGTATTTTTCAGATTCTGAATTCATAAGGACAAGAGATTTCTTCTGGAAAGTATTGGCGATAACTTTGGTGTCCTGCTTACCGCTTTATATTCTAAAGTTTTTGCGGAAGAAGTTTTCACCACCTAGCTATAGTAAGCTATCGTGAATAATTCAAAATATTGTGATATCATCGAGCACGCATAACAGATTTTTCACATGAAGTTGTATCCCGACTATTAAACTTTTTTCGTCTTTTCAGTTTGGTTTAAATTAAAGTGCCTCTTGTCAGAAACAGGATTATTCGTTATCATGCTTGAAATTTCACTAAACACTAATACGAAGGTTTGCTAATTCCCAGTTCTTGCTCATATCAGTAAATCGATGGATTCTAAATACTCTGTTCTAGTTGGAAAAATCTACAAATGTGTCCATGGAAAGACTGACAATTTTGCTTTCAATCACCCAATTCTGAGGAGTTGCTATTTATTATTTCAATCATTTGGCCTATCAATATGTATAGTGCAGCTGATTTCATCAGAAAAAATTAGGTTGTATTTTTTGAGTCAAGCACTTATCCCCCTTTTTTATGTATGAATTTTAATTTATGCTTCATTTCATCAGGTTTAATTAGGCAGGAGACTAATAAATCAACTTTTATTTGTAGACAACATAGTTTTAATTTATTGAACATACTGATATACATTTAGGGTCTACACAATTGTAGTTTATTTCAATAACTGTGGTTATTGTTTATAAAGTTTATTTATTAGAATTGTTTATAATATTATATATACAAAAATAGAATTTTAATTCCAGTAAGAGTGTTTTATTTCATGTTTGGGGAAGAAACCATCCGTGCAAACATTTTGGTACAGGGCTTTTGGTATGGAATTCGGCTCTTCCAATTTCCGTGAAATCTTTGGCGTTCAGCACTAGTAACCCCACATGGTTCGTGTCTTTCCCTCCCCAAACTATCGCTGACAGGACCACGCCGTCATCTTCAAACTGTGAATAAAAAAGCCTTTGTTGAAACTTGCTTGTTTCTCTGATTCAACAATTTTATAATTGGAGATTCTTTTCTAAAATATATTAAATAAACATATTTTTTTACCTCGGATTCAGGGCTTGGAACGAATATTGGCTCACTGGGGTAGCAGTTCTTTTCACACCAAGTTTTTGTTGACTTTGTGTAGGTGTCCACTTTTATTATCTGAAAAAAAGGTATAGATATATACGTGGTTTTTCAGTGACATTTTGTGTTTGGCTATGATTGGTTTTCATGCCAAATCAAAAATAAACAGTTTGATATGTAACCCAATGTTTGTCAAGGTATTAGCCAGGAAAGTAGTTGTTTTCTGATGGCTATTCGAACCAACGTACACCTATTATATAGGAAGTAGAAGTAACATTTCTCGAGTAATGTTTGTTGCAATTACGTAAGAAATGGATGAATTTTGATCATCTTATTCGGATTTGCAGACATTAATCAATGTCTACTTGATCTACCCTATTCTGATGAGGGGCAAATACCAGAGCTCCTAAGGTTGAAACTTTCAAAAATGTGATGAATAATAGAAAACACACATGAGCCCCTTTTCTGAAATATTTTGATTTGCATATGAAGATAACCACCTAGAAAGCTCAGCAACAAACTTAGAAATTGATAAAATGTTTTTCATAATTCAAAATTGAAAACGCAAATTTTTTCATCAGATTCAAAAACGTATACATCATTACTTCACACAGTTCAAACATTAACTGGTAGTTGCTTCGAACTGTCAACTATAATTTCATCTGTCTTCGATATGTTATACTGATATTTTTATTATCATAGTATTTTCAATTGTTACTGAAACATCACATTAAAAGTGAGGTCGAATTTATGTTTGGACTGTAAGAAATAGTATTGTCTATGAATATTCTTGAAATAACCACAATTGGCGCTAGTGTTTGGGGGAAGTTATTCAAGTGAAGGTCAAGTCGAGTTAGAATTTGAAAATTTCGACAAAACTTTAGGACAAAATGTAATTTTTTAAAACTGAACTGATTCAGAGAAAAAATAAAAGCATGCGTGTTCCCTATTATGGGTGCAGCATTGCTTAGAGCAAGATTCCTACACCCAACGGACGAAGCCTCTAATAACATGGAATGAAACCAAGAGAGCGCTGGACAAGTGCGCCAATATAGATCAAAGTCCAATAAATAGAGAGATTCAGCCTTTCAATTTTTTTCTATTGGTGTTATCCATATATTTATTTACTACGAATATTGATAACCGGCCATAAGAGCGATGAAATGAAAGTGAAGTCCAAAGAGAGTAAACGTTATCTGAGTAGGAGAGTCTATTCCCCATAAGACAATGGTGACACTAATAGAAAGAGATGTGTGAGTCACAGTGACGTATATGGACATGTCATGGCCACCATTCTCTCTGGACAGTGGCGGACTAGCACACTCTGGTATCTGAGAGTTACAGGCTCTTGAATGCATATTGGACCACTCTGTATATTCGAGGGCCACCTGTACTCATGTCCATGTACGTCACTATGATGGGTTGATGCTACAAGATTCTAATTGGCTAGAGCTTATCAGGACCTCCTATTCAGATAACGTTGGTCGTATTACACATCCATTTTCCATGATTTCACGCGTGAAAAACGGTTATTATACAATAAGCTGTCCTTCCATAGGCAAACAATATATATATAACTTTTTAGATTGGATTGCATTCAACTTGGATAGCGTTAATAATTTTTCGAGAGGTGAGGATGACCTTAGCGGTCTATATTAGGTTATGTTGGTGACTTGGATATTGGTTTCGTGCAAAGAGAGTAAACGTTATCTGAGAAGGAGAGTCTATTCCCGTCAAGACAATAGTGACACTAATAGAAAGAGATGATAGATCATTTGTGAGCCATAGTGACGTATATGGACCTGTCATGGCCACCATTCTCTCAGGACAGTGGCGGACTCCGCACTCTGGTATCTGAGAGTTATAGGCTTTTGAATGTATATTGGACCACTCTGTATGTTACGTGGGCCACCTCTACTCATGTCCATGTACGTCAGTATGGCGGGTTAATGCTACAAGATTCTTATGTCGCGCCTTCATTTTCGCACTATTATAAATACAGGGGTGCGTTCCAATACCCCAACTTGGTTGGAGCATGAGTGAACATTTTTACATATTGTGTCAATTGTCATTTTGATTCTTTTGGAACGAAACAAATTGAATTTTAAGATTTGGTTTAAGGATTTGACAATAGAAGGAATTGAAGGGAAGATTCTTGCCATTACTGGAGTACTGAAACAATTTGTAAATAATAAAATCAAATACTTTATTGACCCCATTCGACCACTTCACATACACTGTAAACAAACCTGCATTCTGTACTAGAGCAGATTGATTTTCACCCCTCACAACATTTCCTTTATCATCCACTAATAAAAAATGCGTTTCTGTCGTAATCATTTTGTTTTCAAGCACAGGCTTTGGTTTGAAAAAAATGATATATTACCTGTGATTAACCTTTAATCACTTCTAACTATAATGCGCATGCGGTTGAAATATAACTTTTTCACGGACTCTCGAGTTCGTGGAAAATTTGTTCAACCGATTAAATCAACCGGAGTATAGGAACCACTTTCACGAGTTATTAAGTGGGAATCCACCGAGTTTATGAACGGTTAAGATGAAAAGTTGGAGTATTTTGGAACGCGCCCCTGGTACTTGGTATACATCATTTTAGTGCTGACGTCAGAGCTGTCAATTTTTGGTGGATAAAGTTGGGTTATGTCATGTCACATGCATTATCCAAACAAACTTTTCTTGTGTGTCATGTGTGTGATTCCCTCAGATTAAATTGATCTGAGGTGATTCCTGTATAAGCTATTTTATTTTTGTGGATATTTGATTTATCAAGAATTTGAAGCGAATAACAGTAAGTATATTATGTGTAAATACGTAACAAAGTACCTATACTAAAATTTAAACATAATATATTTATAATTAGTTAATAATAATAGCATAATTAGGCACCTACATAAAAATCGCAAATTTTTTTGATTATTTTACTAGTTTCTCTGCACTAATTACGACAAAAACACAAAAAATATATCACATACACATAAATGCAAGGGTAAATACGGTTTGTATGGGCAATGGCCCGTGAACTTCCTGCGATTTTGTGTTAAAAACTGCAGACCTGATAATTAAATATGTAGAAAGAACATATACTTTTATGATTTGTTTAGGTATTGAAAAGGGATTGTAATATACCTATTTGAGAAAATCAGGAAATAACAACAACACAATATCTCAAAAAAATAAAGGAAATGATGATTTTGAAAATACTGCTCGAGTTAGTTTGATTCATGTGCAGATTTTAAACTTGGTGGCCATATTTTTAAAATGATTCGAACCAAAGCTCGCAAGGTTGAAAAGAATCAAATGCCATCTTGCATACAGAAGGACACTAGTAGCAAAAAATATATAAAGATTGATATTTCTGTTGGAACAAAAAACAACTGAACAACAAGCCATATTTTCGTTAAATATGTTCTTCAAGAAGTTTTTACCTCTGTGGGTAGGAAATAAATATGTTCATGAACAAAAATCACATACATGAAAAAAGTTGCTCAAAACAAAAATGTACTTTTGTGGAGAAATAATATTTCTATATAATTTTGGGGTAACTTTCCACATGGACAAGAAAAAATTGATTAGAAAAAAATATAGACCAGTCCCGGATGTTCATTTTGACGCACTTTCAAGGGTTTTGAAGTTTAAGCTTATGTCAGTATGTCCCAATGTATTAGTTGTTCACAGAGAAGTATATCTTATTCATATTTTCCAAATATTTATTTATAGGCAGATTAAGAAAATAACAAGTCGCTAATTGAATAAATAAATAATATACTCACTGTGCCTGGATTTTCAGCATCCACATCTGAACTGATAGCATAGAAGTATCTATATTGTTTACCTGTGAATAAAATGAAAAATTATTCATGTAGCTCAGGATGGAATATTTAGTACATCTTTTTTTCAGCAGTATCTAATTCCAATTGAGTTTCTTGAAAATTTTCAGCTGGAGTTTATGACCATTTTTGCAAAAATACTGATGAGTTATATAATTACTATGGGACCCACCAAGATAATTTTCATAGTTTATTCTTGGCGTCTCACAGCCGAGATTGCAGAGTTTCTCTGGTTCCACATAAACATCCCCATTTGACAAATAATGTGCCTTTGCCCTGGTATTTTTCAGCGTGACCAAGTTTTTTTTGATATCAGATGTCACGGGATCAGGTTTCAAAGGCAAAACAAACCTAGCTGGTCTTCCTCTGAACATTTTAGCATAATCTGGATTTTGTTGCATCGACTACAAAAAAGAATAAGCAGTTTTTGTATACCTTCGCAAATCTCTACTTCACAAAATGGTGACCTTGCTCAGATTCACCAGATTTGATACCCTTGATATTTTATGGGGTCAACACAATACTGTAGTTGAGTTATAAGTGAAAAATTACCTTCATTGTGTCTACGTACATAGCATCTAATATAGATGGGTCTTTGTAAATACAAATATCCAAGACGACATGGTTTTCTGTTACATATTGATTGATGGTGTGCAAATAGAAGAATGCTTCAGCTTGAAAAACTTTTGATAGTTTTCCTGTCTCTCTGGAGATTACACATATCCTTGTCTACAAAAGGAAATTCATGAGCAAAAAAATGATGAATGTTTTTATATAAATTTTGGATAACTTCTGTTCAAAATTATATTATAGTGGTAAATTCAAAAATACTTGGTGTATTAATCAAGGGGTACCATACTTACGTATTCTTCATGGTACCATCTGAAGCAACCAGCTATTGGTTCATTTTTTATTCGGGCGGTAACAAGTCCAGATATCGAAACACTCAAAGGTTGCTCTATGATTATGAAGTAATTCTCAGTGATGCCTGAAAAACGCATACATTTCAGAAATACAACTAGGTGGAATGAAAAAATAATCATTACCGAAAGAATGCATATAGGATGGGTTTAAAGGCCATCTAGCAGGTACAGATGCGACGATTTTAGCATTTTCAAACATCGAAACATCAGGATCTGAAATTATTAGAATATCTAATGATATATGAAGCACAGGAAGGTAAATGACCTACTATTGCTCTTCGAAAAACATGCGATGGTATGGTGTGGTCCTGTCGCATAAATGGACAGTCCTAAATTGTAAACGGTACCTGTAGAACATACATTCTGTTTTTATTTAGAAAAAAAAATCTAGGGTGTGGTTTTCAATATAATTTGAATTTTTGCGCAAGTTCTGCTCTTTTTTCCATATCAAAGTTTGCACCTGCAAAACACTCTCAAAAGTGCAGTATTTGCAAATTGATATTTTCAAATCGAGTTAAAGAGTACTAAACATGTTTTAGAGATTCAATATGACAACATGCCGCAGGATTACGCATCAATTTATCCATTTCCACTCATGAGATTTGAATTAATTTGTTTGAAAATATGAACAGGATGTGCATAAGATCAGATGTGGAATCATCTGCGACTGACAGATGAACTTTAGTCACTATCTTCCATCTTTCAAGATAACCTCGAATCTTGTGGGGTATTCATGTTGAAAAGGGAAACATTCCCAATTTAATAGACAATTTTTCTATGAATTGAAAATCCACGATAAAAATGAAGTTAGTTTTTGTGAATATCTAACGAAAACAACTACTTCCCCGGCTAAAGCCACATCTAATAGATATTGAAAAAGGACCCTAACTCAAAAGAAAAAAATCTGAAAGTATTTTTTTTTATTTTCATTTAGATTAGTTATTTGATTTTTTATTCCAGTCTTAATTAGGAACTCATATAGATGACTGAAGTGAAGAAGAATGTTTTCCAAAAGAGAGTACTCACCAGAAATCATTTGTAACATTGATTTTTTCTTTTGAGTTAGCGTCCTTTTTCAATGTCTATCAGATGCAGCTCAATGTCAAGGGTGGCTTCAGCCGGTGAAGTAGTTGTTTTCTGTTAGATATTCACAAAAAATATCTTCATTTGTATCGTAGATTTTCCAATTTATAGAAAAATATTTCTATTCAATAATCAATTGAGAATGCTTTCCTTTTCAATATGAGATTTGAAGTTTTCATTATTATTCATTCATTAAAGTCATCAAAATCAACGATAATTTGAAAATCATTTGTTTCCTACATTCCACATTGCATATAGTCATATAATTGTTGTGTTCCATTGTTCTACCCATATAATAAAAAAATATAACTGTTACCATCGTTCATAACATGGGGATGCGAAGTATGATTCACAATTGATATGAAGTCAGCCACATTGACCCTGCTTTCAGTTCCCAACGTTTCCTGGTTGATTTTATGGATTATTGGAGTTTCCGTGAAGGCGTACAGCTCATCTCCAAAAGGGTATACAGATATCATGGCATTGTCAGAAGTTTCTTTATTGAATATTGAGGCAATCCTGGAAAAGACTGGATAATTTGATTACATACAAAAATGTATCCGATGATTCACTCTGTGAGCCATTTAAGGAATTCAACAAAATGAAAAACACATTTTTAATGGATAGTGTCACCTTTGGAATATGGTATGGCAAGGATCATTTACTGACTTCGTTCCAAATTCAGTGAGAACAATTCTTCTCGCTGACCAGTTCTTCTGAAATACACGAGACTGCAAAAATCTACATTGATAAGTAACTTTACCGTTTTTTATGCCAAATCTGAAAAATCAAGTGTCATTATCAATTAAAGCACAGAATAGATTGAATGATCGGTATCCAAAATACCTGTGTAATAGTGCAGAACTATCGAAAAGATGTGTAAACTCCTCCTCTCCAACTTTCAAAGATCCTGGACCATTTCTTATTAAAGATCCATTCAACCATTTTGGTATAATCCCTTAATAAAATGTAGTGTTATAATTCCATTAGAAAATGCATGATCTCTGGAATTAATAATACAATAATATCTCGTTGAAATAAAAATATTCAATTTTTTGGATGCCAGGCCGTCCCTGTACTAAATCTCAAATAGACTTCCACTAAGTCCTGATGTCACAAGTAGGCGCGATAGGCCCCAATGATTATACACAATGAAAGGATGGCTTATATCCTATCTTCGTATATTGGCCAAATTTCAGCTGCATATGCGCGGATTTACATCGTCATGTGACGTCACCAGGGAACCTGGATGGTTAATCGGCCATAAGTGCCCATGTATTTTTCTACTTTTTCACAGCTGTTTGTCTTCCTGTTAATAAATTTTTTTTAGTTATGTCTGTTGAATCATTTCACTTTCGTTTCAATGGATTTATAGTGCAATAAGCATCTATAGTTTGTCGTGAATAAGTGAAAATTGAATCAACTCTTAATTGCGTGTTGGAGCCCATTTCCTGATAGGACACTTGTTTTTTAACTGTTTTTCGATTTATTGGAAATATTTGGGTTAAATATAGCTGTCAAAATTGTTGAAGGGCTGATTTAATTCTTTAGGCAGTGAGTTCCAGCTGTTTTTACTTCAGATCATGCCTGGAAGCCGTAGTTTATTGTAAGAACCATCAACAAGCTCTCAAAAACATCACCCAAATTTTCAACTCATAAAAATATCGAGACAACTCATTAATTCTTATTTATAATAATGGGTCCAAAGTTTCCACAAATATTCTCAATAAATAGAAACAACGAAGTGCCCTATCACGAAAGACGATTAAAACAGCATCACTTCAATGTATGGGTTATCCACAGACAACGTGGGCGTCTATACTACTAAAAAGTCAATGAAAAATAAAGTAAATTAAAACACTAACTAGAAACACCCAAAAAATCAACAGGTTTAAGTTAAAAATCCCAAGATAAAAGGTTTTAAAATTCGTGAAAAATGCATGGGCTCTTATGGCGAACCAACCGTAGTGGTGCCGCGGTGACGTCACGCTGCTGGCGGACAGCGGGAGGGAAGGCAGATAAAATCGACGAACTCGGCTATCATTTCTGGTGTATAATCATTGTAACTCCCCCATGCTCAATACGATACGTCCAACCATTGTCAAAAGGTATGTATCCTTAGACAATGGTCCAACCATTGTCTAAAGATACACTTTAGACGATGGTCCAACCATTGTCTACCAACTGAGAATCAATAAGCATAATTGTGCTACTTTGACTATTCAATTATAGATGGCAGTTCCGTCGCTGTGATTGCAAATTATATTTAAAAAAGACGAAGATTTTTAAAACTTAACCCTACTTTTCCTGTCGGTCGATTTACGATTTACTTGTTTCGTTGTTTATGTTATACAATTTTCAGTATTTTGGCAAAATGGTAAAAGAAACGAGTTCTTCAAGTTTGAAAAAGAAACGTAAAACAGCCAATACCGACAACGAGCCTGATGTTGACATCTACAAGAAAGTAGTTGCCTTCGAAGAGAAGGAAGCCGTTAATCGCCAAAGTGAAATTGATGCCAGTATCTACTTCGAATTATGCAAGGACATAAAGGAAACTTTGAAAGAAGTTTACGATCAGAAAGTTTCCGGCAGCGCCACGAAAAACTCGAACAAAGACCTACAAACCGAAATTTTCATCAAACTTTGCGTCATCAAGAAGCTGAACAGAATCGATAAAATCAAACATGTGTTCGGTAAAGACACGATGACGACAGAAAAACACAAATGCGACAGTATCAAGCTGAGTTACCAAAACCTAGTATACGAGCTGCATCACCTCGTTGCCGAGACTAACAAGTGTTTAGCTTTCAAATCCAAGGACGAAGATATCGAACTTGTTTCATTCGAGGATTTCATGAGAGACGCTCCCGAATCTTTATCCAAAAAATTCCAGAACTACGATCCCCAAGACAGAGAACAAAAACACGGTTTGCGACTAGCTCGTCTAGAATGGGAGCTCACTCAACGAAAGAATCTGGCTCAGTTGTGCAAATCTCTAATAGAAGAGCAGAAGAAACTGGGTCAAGATCTCGTGGAACGCAAGGAAAAGCTGAACGCACTGAGACCCCTTCTCAATAACATCATCAACTCCACAAAGCCGCTCCAAGAACACCTCGATATGTCCTTGAATGAGCTGAGAGTCGAACATAAACTAGCCTACCTCCTTCCCGATCAGCTTTATATATTTTACGTCAACGTTTTGTCGTACAAAAGCGTGTACGATCTCAACTTGAACGTTGAAATACTCGGGGATCAAGAAGAAGCGACCAGTGGAAAGAATCTGCCGACAACGACCTGCTTGACGATGAAGAATCAGAAGCCGAGGCGGAAGTAGAGGAAGTTGTGGAGGTGAAGAAAAAACGTCACAGAAAATCCGTACAGCAAGTAGACCCTCTGGAAGAGAAAAAGAAGGCGTTGTTACAAGTCCATCCTCTGAGCGTAGAGATCACCGCAAAATTGAGTAACGGCACCTCAATCGTAGCCACTTTTCGGTATCTCACCAAACTCAAAATCGTTGCTGTCGTTTCCAAGACGAATATCCCGCAGAATATAACGGGATATGCAGCCCGCGAAGTGCTTGCCGGAGAGAACATCCTCAACGAGTTGGTTAGAGGCGATCTGGGCTTGGAAAGCCCCAACCCGATTTCCCAGTTCCAAATAAAGAAAGTAGGAGTCTCCTCTTTTCAATGTTTAGTCCCCCACGTCGGACACGTATATCATTGGGCTCAGAGAGTGTGCGGAATGGATTTTTTGACCAAACAAATGAACTCCCATGATGTGGGGAGTTCTAATGTGGAAAACGTCATGAAAATATTGTTCAAACGTCTCGAAACGAAATACGATTTGGCCACTCAGCTTCAACAGTTGGAACAGAACGTCCTTCCTCAGGTACCGAATATAGAAGATTGCCCATCAAATCCCCTGAGTGTACTGACCAAGTGGTCGTCAATTTCTTACCAAAAATATTGCCAATTGGAATTCACCCGGCTGTATATAGAAGAAGACCTTGTTTCGCCTGAAGATCTATTTTATTCTGCAGAACTCTCCAGAGGTGGTGCGAGTTTGCAAGCTTGCATTGTGATAAAGAACAATTACCCAGAAATCGCCCCTTTATTCTCGCTGTGCCTCAACTTCAATGGAGTTCATCATTCTGCCAATAGTGATGAAATACGGGATATGGAAAGGCTGGTGAATTGCCTAGAGGATGAAGACGAAGCTTCGGCGTGGGTTCTCTCAGCCCGTTTAACACGTCTTTGCTCTTATTTAGACGTTTATCTGGAGTCTACTGATAGCAAGACATTCCCACAGACTGTTACTTTCATCAGGAGTATGTGTGCAAGAAACAGGAAGAGGCCATACAAATTTCGAAAAATGGGTAATGGTATTTTCACCCAATATTGAAATGTCTCTTTGATTATTATTTTTAGAATTGTATCTTGATTTATTCAATTGTATGTAATAAGTTTCGTTTTATAAAAAGGAATAAATTTGTTTTGGACAAAACTTTGGGGCTCGTTTATCAGTAACAGGTGCACTGGAATAAATTTGGGGTTTGCCTTGGTTAAATTCATTTTGGTATAAATTCCCTCCCATCCTGAATTTATTAAAACAACAATATTGTTTTTTTTACTGCCAACAAACTATAAATAATTTATACAGTTTTCCACATTTTCTCACACAAAGTTATCTTCTTGAAATATAAATAGGATCAACAAAGGCATTACAATTATCAACATATTACCTATATAAAAATTCGGTAAATATCAGGAAACAAAGCTAATTATGTTTGTTATTTATTCAAACATCATAAATTCGTGACTGAAGTTTTGAGTTGAAGTTAACGTTTTCTATACTATCCAGTTTAATCAGTATCATGCTTACTTATACTACTTTTACTGTATTACTTATCTGAAAATAAATACCTAATTTAGCGCACATATTTTACCGTAGCTTATTTCCTACAGTTTCTCTACACTGAAGGCTTATTTATTTTTCTACCTAACTACAGTTCGGTTTTCTTTTGCCTTGATGGTGAACATTTTTTAAACTCCGTGAATTTTTTCCTAAAATTAATTAAAAAAAAAATGTCAAAACACTCAGCAAATGCAATGGAAATTGTTTTGTATGGAAATGGATTATTAAAGATATGACACTAAAACGACAAATATATATGCAAATCTAAAAAATATACTAAAATTTAGAAGATAAAGTGAGGAAGGAAGGTATTATGAAATGAAGGCATTGTCATTTCATAATATCTTGCCTTCCTTATTTTATCTTCTTCATTTTATTATATATATATATATATATATATATATATATATTTAATTTGTTTCGTGTATTTTTTTGTTCATCTTTTCCTAGAGACAAATTATCATTATATTCTATATAAAAAAAAAAGTAACATCTGACCAAATTCCTAATAGAATAAACCAATAATTATCACTTCGAGGGGGAGATAAAATCCATGAGTAATGTGAAGTAGTTACTTCCCCCAAAAACATTTAGGCAGTGTATGTTTTTTTGTAGAGAACCAACCTGAAACTTGCCCTTCCAGGGGTTCAATGATTTCTTCATCACAGGATCTCAACCAGACATTAACATCACAGTTGGGATATAATTCCTTTGAATCACTTGTTGAACTTTTACTATTCTGAAAAAAAAAACTTGGGTCCAGCTTTTATCTCGAAGTGGAGTGGAATGTTCTAAGAAAACTCTTGGTCGTAACCCACAATGTTTATTACCCTCTTCAACAGAGATGGTACATGTTTCGGACCTATAAGTGTCCATCATCAACCAAAAACTGTAGTATAGTAGAAAAAACTAAAAAACACGCATATATGGCCATAAGGACTAAAAAGTTGAAAATAATAAGTAGTCATTGACAAAAAAAATTAATATGGGTGTCCCCCAGGGCTCTGTCCTGGGACCTCTACTCTTCACTATTTTTATTAACGACTTAAGTGTCTGATGTACGCAAGAAAAAATCTGAAATACCTACCCACTCCTCTGCACATGAACACAATACACGCAACAGCAATACTTTAATGGTACCTACACATCGAACACTAGCATATGAGAGATCACCACATTATAATGCAATAAAATTATATAATGAACTCCCACTGAAAATCAAGCAAATTCCTACTCAACTTAAATTCAATGCCGAGGTAAAAAAAACT
Source organism: Gonioctena quinquepunctata (assembly GCA_018342105.1). Taxonomy (NCBI): domain Eukaryota; kingdom Metazoa; phylum Arthropoda; class Insecta; order Coleoptera; family Chrysomelidae; genus Gonioctena; species Gonioctena quinquepunctata. Next base: position 53,438 of record JAFIRS010002473.1, on the reverse strand, counting down.
TCTTGTGAATAAATGTTTTTATAGCATACATGAATACTTGGATGATAACCAACTATCTGTATATTAGGTTTGAATAGTGCCTTCCTGTTTGTAAATGTTTATCTCCATCTATTGCTATTCCTATATATGTTTTTTTTATTTATATGTTTTTTAACCGACGAAACCAAAAAGGAGGAGGTTCTCTATTCCACGCCTATATATATATATATATATATTTTTATGTATGACCACCCATAACTTTTCACAGAAGAGGCCGATTCCGATGATTCTTTTTTCATTGGATAGGGTGTACTTCGAAGTTGGTCCCATTTGAATTTGAACAAAAAATCCATCCCTAAGGGTAGCAAAATGCAGGAAATTAATCCTTCACCCTCTGAATTTTGGTCCGTTAACCGATTCTATCAGGCATAACTTTGTAGTGGGTTTTCCGATTTGGATGATTCTTTTTTTATTAGATAGGGTATACCTCAAAGTTGATCATATTTCAATTTGGAATGAAATAATCCTCCCCGGTAGACAAATAGGGGATGATTGATTTTTCACTTGTGAACATTGGCACACATATGTAGTTGACATTGACAGATCCTCCTACATCCGTCACAATAATTACATTCTATGTTCTATGAAAGGATGGAATTATATACAAAGTGATTGAATCAACTAATCAGAACTTTCAAAAATAATTTATATTATCTAACAATAAATAGTTTAACCCGTTCACTGCTCATGGCACGGATCCGTGTCAGACTGAGTTTTCAGGCAGTGCGCATGGCACGGATCCGTGACGCATGAACATTCTCACTTTAATTGCCAGTAGGAACTGAGCGATAGTTGAAGGTGGACGTACGTTGACGAGCGTGTAGCATACTTATTGGGACTTACATCACTTAATCCAAAAAAATACTTTTCCAATAAAGAATTTTATTTTTTACTTAAAAACAAATAGCCGCTTTTGGGCATGTCTTCCAGCAAAATGTAGCAGTGAAAGTAGATAATCATATTATTTAACAGTTAATAGTTGAAGTAAGCTAAGTAAGTATTTTGGAAGTAATAAAAAATTAAGTGGGTAGTAATTAGATTTTCAACCACAAAAAATGGGAAAATAAAAAGTTTTTAACCAAAAATTAAACCGGCGAAAAAATCAACTGAAAAGCAAAAAATAAAATAAACCTTAGTCTTAATGATAATTGAGCTCCTAAACTAATGTGAGTAACTAATTTTGAGTCGGCGCCAAACAAACTAGCAATTGAATTAGGTAAAGCGTAAAATGACGGCAGCGGCGGCGGTTTGATTACTTCTTCAAAGTAATATAAAGATCTTCGATAATTGTTTGTTTGGCGCCGAATCAAAATTAGTTATTCACATTAGTTTAGGAGCTCAATTATAATTAAGACTAAGAAGGTTTATTTTATTTTTTGCTTTTCAGTTGATTTTTTCGTCGGTTTAATTTTTTGTTAAAAACTTTTTATTGTACCTATAGTACTTACTTATTTATTTCACCATAATATTCATGTTATCTATTTATTTATGACAATCACTTTATGACGTGCCATATATGTACTACCTGTTCCTGAATGGTTAATAAATTTCTATTCTATCATCATAAAAAGTGAATGAAGAGCACCCCACGCTTTTTTTACATAAAAGAAAAAAAAATTGTCAATTACTTTATTCTTTTATTATTTCCAACTTTTTAGTCCTTATTGCCATAAATGCGTATTTTTTTAGTTTTTTCAAACTATAATTTTATTTTTAACTTTTTAGTGCATTTCACAAGACAAAAATAGACTACGGGAGAAAAACTCTTCGATTGATTCATCCACATGAGAAGTTATTAATAACTAAATTTTGGCGAATATGCTGAGAACCAGTGCATTCTCCATATCTTTGAATTGTAAATTATGCTGAGAAAGCCTCAGTGCATTCACCATATTTTACTAGTAGCCACTGAAGAGTTTCACTATTCATCTCGGATCCTGGCTCCATCATCAGATCAGCTCCAAAAGATACTAAATTATAGTACTGGCATCCAAATACCACATACCAATTTTCATTTCGATACAACAATTAGAAGTAGGTTAAAATTGACTTCCAAGATTTGATAACATTTGTTAGTTACAAGTGAAGCTAATAAAAGCCATAATTACAAAACTCGCCGCGGCCATCTTGAATTTATGAATTTTGACAATTCATAATCTCCGTCCGCGAAAACCTCCATATGCCAATTTTGAATAGAATCAGACCATAACCACAGAAATCGTCCGCCATTGTGAATTTTGACACAAAATTCATAATCTTCGACCCCGATGAGGAAACCCCCACATACCAATTTTGAATAGAATCGGACCATAATCACAGAGATGGTCGGCCATCTTGGAGGCGCTACTTTCATTTTAGGAATTTTGACAAGAAAACCCCCACATACCAATTTTGAATCGAATTGGACCATAAACACAAATCTCGTCCGCCATCTTGGAGCCGCCATTTTGTTTTTTCTCTAACAAAAAATGCATTGTCACGGGAACTAGGAACACCTGCCAAATTTCACGTTTATCGGACAACTAGGAGTGGGTCAAATTTAATAAAGCTAATAAAATATGTTTAATATAAAAAATTAAATTCATCCAAATATAAGTTTGATTTGAAACTGGAAAATTGTATAATGTTATCCGATATATGTCTTTGTGTTTGGCTTTTGTTTTTGTAGTTGTTTTTATTTTAATTTTAACAAACATGAAAGACTTTTTTAAATTTTTTTTAAATATTTACTTTACAATTTTTCACTTTTAAATCCCATGCGAGTAATAAACTTATATTTATCTGAATTTTATTTTTTTATATTGACATTGGTGTAACCCTTTTTTGAGAATTTTAGTTACCGTTTTTGGCTGATGATAGACCGAAACATGTAGGTACCCCTGTTTAAGCGGGTAATAAACTTTTTGGGGTATGACTAATATCTTTCTTGGAACAAATAATAACTATGAAAAGGCACTAAACATGTAACACTAAATTATTTATCAACTGTGCAAAAATTAATTGATTTAATTGCATGAAACATTTGTACCATCCCGTATATACAATGTACTTCTGTTAGCAGGTTATAATACAAACACGTACCATACATTTGAATATTCTATTTGAGATAGATTTTTGGCTTCTCAATTTTTTTAAAAATTAAATTGGAAAAAACTGTTTTGGATGTAGAAATCGAAAATAGTTAAAATCATTTAAGTACAACTTTGGCTGAAAACAAGAAAATATGTGGCACATCAAAGTTCTTACATTAATAATTCTATACGTTGTGTGTATTCTACATCAGAAGTCATTGAAACTCCTTATGGAAACAAGTAGGTACTAATATAAAACATATAAGGCTGATATATGTATGATTTGATTTGATAATAATTAATTCTTAAGGTAGTACCGCCACGAGACTAAAAATATTATTTTCGACGGAATTAAAAAATTTCAAAGGACTTTTCGATTTGAAACGCGAAAAAAAAATTTTTTTTGAAGGGGGGCACTTGCCCTTCCAATCGACTCTAGAAAATATCTTCGTTATAGAAAGTCGGCGACTCAAAAAATTGATGTCCCCGAAAAGCGCAGCAAAAAAAATAATTCAGACCCCCCCCTCCCCTTCTCACTAGAAATTATACGTCATGGGAAAAAATTATCGTTTTTCGATAATACTTCAATAGACTTTTTTGTAGTACTCTTTTGGGGGGGAAGGAGGGGTATTGTTAAAATCGCTGGGGTCAACTAGGAGATGAAGTTGGGGTCAACTAGGAGAAGGAGTTTTTGCGTTCAGACCCTCAGATGGTCCCCCGTCCTTCTTTAAAAAGTCCCCTGGCACAATCCCCCCCCCCTTTAGGCCACGCTTCCCCGTGGACTATTTTGAATAACGAGAGTAGTTTTGATTATATCTGTCAAACTAGATTGTCAATCACTCTGATTTTTTTTCACAATATCTGTGATATCTTGCTCTAGCTCCTCCTCGTTTTTCATAAACTTAGTACTAACGGTAGGATTAATAATGTTCTGTTTGCCTATGCATGGTCCATATGTTACGTGTTAATTGAGTCAACTTCAATTATATATATCTCGGGTTCGGGATGGTGAAACTTGTTAAAATTTCATAGACGTGCTGTTCACATGTTAAACAATACGTGTGCCAAATTTTAATAATTTCCTAATTCAACTGTCTTGTGGCGGTACTACCTTAAGGAAATAAGAAGTTGAAACATGCCAAATTGAAATGGTGAAATCAGTTACAACTTCTACCTACCACATCAACAAAAAATACAATTTTTTTCTGGTTTTTCCCTTCGGATAAGCTTTTCTATGATAATGAAGATGGAAATAATGATGATAACTATTTGGCGGAAATGCAAAAGTCGTAAAAAATATCTTACTTTTCTCTCTGCGAAACCCAATATTTTCCTTTGGGGTAGCGGCGACCAAGATAACACCGGCGTGCTAGAACCAGAGGGGCTTTTTTCTTCCCCGACGTCGAGAAGTGTTCTATTCAAGGAACTCATGCTTAATAATATTGCCCCTGTGCGTTTGGCGATGCCATTATCATAATGAAATTATTATTCAAGGTCATAGTCGTAGGTAATCGGGAAGGTCAATTTTTAATCTAATAATCTTATACTAGGTAAACATGGAAAAAGTTAGGGGGTGATGTGCTTATAAGAATGAGGATAATTTTAATAAAGCTGTCGGTTGAAATGTGGAATTTCCAAAAATATGCTTCTAATAAATATCGATTTCCTCAGCGCTGTCCCTCCTTACCATTTTTTAAATTCCAAATTATATCAAATGAGATGTATTGGCCTTTATAAATGAATAAGGAAACGAAATATACTCTGAAAGCTGAGGAATATCATCCTATATAGGTATAATATTTTCGGGTTTGTAATAAATAGTAACCCGCCCGATTTAACATTATATGGCTTCTTTTCCATTTTATCAATGTTATATAAGTCCATACTTCTACAAAAAATGGATTGCCAATCATATACGGGGTGTAGCAAAAAGTGCGATAACATATTTCGGAAAGCTAAGAAATTTTCCTTTCATGAGGGAACTTGAGGTAGGTATACATATTTTAAAATTTCGTAGTATACAATAAGTTGCTTCGTGTGTACAGGGTGAACCATAATCGCTTTTTCAAATGAAATGCCCTGATGTATATTATTGTATTTCCGGATTCTACTTATAATTTTTGTTTAATCTGCATCAGGTTCCCTATTCCTAAAATCGACCGTTTATGAGTTATTCGATTTTTTTTTTATTTTGACGTTAGCACTATTTGGCAATCCATACCACGTGATATGGCGGTTGTTGGCACACAAACTAATAATCGCCATAAGAACATCATTGTCAGTGTGCTCTTTTGGCTAGTAAAAGTGTATTTTTGGTGATTTTCGGAGCTTTTGTGTTTTTAATTAATAATATTCAAATGGAGAGTGATTACCTGAAGACACTATTGTTGAAAAGCAGAGGCTTTGGTGAACGGTATGCTTGAAAATACATCCCCATCTTCTGTTTACATTTTTATCAATGTATTTGTTACAGGTATAAAATGAAGTTGAGGATTGATCAGTGATTTAGATTCTTTTTACACTGAATATTTCTGAACTGAATTGTTGATGCTCCTCCTGTTACGAATATGGATATTATTTCGTATTTGCTTTTTACTCAGCTTTCCCAAATGCAGATGAAGCCCTATACAAGTTTAGAATCCATACATACTTTGAATATGGCTTCGTTGTGATGGTGAGAACAAAAATTCAGAATCATTCATATATTTTAGTTAGTCTAGTATGTTTTTTCCTAGGCAGCAGGTTTTGTCTAATGGGTACATGTACAGTTGCAAATCTTGAGTCATCGAAGTGAATTATTATAAATTAGGAATAAGAAGCAATTTATAACTTCTGATCTGATCTATTATGTTCATTGCCACATTTGTTTATTATAAGAGACATTGATTTGATATTTAAGAATATTACTTCTCAACTTTCATAGTTCTTTCAAATCAAACTTTTTTCAGGTCAAGTATTCACAAAAGGCAAATTAAAAACCTTCAGATGTTTGGTACATAATTGAAAAGGATGAAAGCATTTGTACTGATCACTGTACTTGTATGGCCGGAAACAGTGAAGTAGGTGATCATATTGGTGCTATATTAGAGGCAATGTCACGCACAGATTTGGAAGCTGTGTGGCCAATGCCATCCAGTCAAAAAGTTTATTGGACGACTTGCCTCTTGCTCAGTTGTTTTAAATGAATATATATAAATAAATGTTTGTTTATTTGTTGTTTTACTGATTCAGTTGATTACTCTTAATTTAATACCAGTTATAAAAAAATGACACATAATTGATATTTGTATATAGTACAATTTCGATAAATATCACGATATATCCAATTTTTACTGTTAATAAATTACAATACCCTTTGAAGGTTGTAGACGATGTGGTAACTTGATTACTCTCGTTTCGGACGTCCATCGTCTTGATGTTCTTGAAAAGGTTTTCACGATATTTCGAATGTTTGTATCTGCAATCGTCTGAATACAGTATTCACATTCAAAACATCGTGAAAACCTTTTCAAATACATTAAGACGATGGACGTCCGAAACGAGAGTAATCAAATACAACACCCTTCACAAGACTTGATCGAGGCTTTCGATAATTGCCTGAAATATCTAAAAAAGGAAGGTTGAGATTGAAAGACATATTTCTAAATATTTTTATTTATTGAGTCACCAAAATCCTAAAGAAAATTTCTATTCCAGTAATTTAATAACAATACCTATAAGAATGTTTTTGAGGAGGTAGGTACATATATATGAACATTCATTTGGAGTTTTCTCTACTTTTGAAGTAGAAAATATATCAATTATCTATATATATATATATATATATATGAACTTTATTTGAAATGGGGCCTCCTAATGTACAATAGTTCAGAGATATACAAGTAGGCAAAATCATACTAGTAATCGTAGGAACAAATCAAATAACAAAAGTCTGAAGTTATAGGTATCCATGACGGAATGAAGGATATTATCACGAATGTGCACACAGGGTATGTCTGCTGCAGCCTCTCTGATACTTGATTTTCGAATTCGTAAGAACTTCTAGGTTGATTGCAGCTAACCATAGAGCTCTTCTCCTCCTCGATAAGTCATTTTAACTGGTCAAAAACTTATGATTTGAAACTGTAGACACCGAGTGAAACCCGACTCTATCCCTGTTATGACGGGACCCAGTTAACTACAATGCAAATAAGGGGCATTTTTCTTCAGTTGAAGCACGTATTATAATCCAAAATTGTAAAAACTACTCTAATTCGCACAGAAAATCACAAAATAAACACTTTTACCACTATGGTCGCTTATGACGAACGTGTGCCAACAGCCGCCATATTGCTTTCGTTTTGACAGGTCGATGGATTGCCTAATAGATAATTACTGTGTTGGCAAAACTGACATTTCCACAAACGTCCTTGAAATCTCCTCGATGGGGGAAAAATAGAACCAGTCCTATTTATTTTCATGCCTGAAACAATCAACAAAATAGTCTCGCGCGCATGCGTATTTGTTTAAAATTTCATCCACCGGCAGTCAGGCAGACAAATAGGAACGAAAAAGGCATAGTGTAATAAGGGTTTGAAATTTGCTGGCGAGAGATTCGCGTAATTTTTAGTCTCATAAGAAATGCATGGGGAATTCAGTGGCCGGATCGTAATTCAAAATTCCCGCCTAACCTCACTAATATTATCAAACACTGAAATATAACCGTTATAGGTTATATTTCAGTGGTATCAAAGGTGTTTTCTGGCGTAAAAACTTATTCAATCTTGCATTTGAATACCATTCTACGTGACGTCATTATTATCACGAACCGCAAGAATGCATAATTTCGTATACGATTCAATAATCAAACCTAAACTCAGAAATTTTCTGTTAGAAAGTCGGTAGACAATATTCTGATAAACTAACCTTGTAATTCATTGTAGGTTTCCAACTCAATTGTTAATATATAATTTCCTAAGTTCAATCTCTTTCATTTTAAACTCCCACGATTATTAGTGAAAAGTGGAATATGTCCCACTACCAAGATCTATTTGGTATTATTATGACAAACACAAGACAACGAATTATGTTTTGGAACTGAATTAGACGTTTCAAAACTATATGAATGAGTTTTGAATCGTTTTGAATATGACGTCATCGTTTCAACGCCAGAATGGATGTATTTGAATCACAGGACGAATACGTTTTGAATACATGGGCGCCAAAAAACAGCTCAAATTTGCGATTTTCCATCCAACCAAAGTCATTGGAGAAGCAGAAGTTTTTTTTTAAGTTGGCAACTTGTGTGGTGCTCCCCTATTGCTGCCAAACAACAAACTAACGAACCTTGGGAAAGTTCTTGAAAAGTAAGAAGCAAAATTGTGAACGCACAAGAGCGCACGTATTATTAGGATTTTTACATTTTACAAACATGTCCGTTTTCAGTTCAAAATCATGAATACAATGATCAGTGAATTGAACGTTCCAGGACAATTACTTGTGTTAGTATCAAAAGACGAGGCAAAGGAACTTCTCCAGCAAAAACTAGAAAAATTCGTAAATAAAAAATTTGTGAATTTTGAGAAGCTCCCCTCCGTCCAACATGAATCAGCAAGTGTGATATATTGCGAAATACACGAAGACAAGTACAACTCCGAAACAGTTTCACAATTGTTGAAAATACTGACACCAGGCGGAAAAATCTTGATCACAAAAGTACTACAAAAAGATAAAATCAAACTCCAACTTATCACAAAAGGTTTCATGAACCTGAAAATATTGGATGACGGAATCGTTGCAGAGAGGCCGAAATTTGAACTAGGCTCATCAGCAGAACTGAAACTTAATAAACCGCTTGCTTCGGTTTGGAAACTGGATGAATCTGTAGACGATGAAGTAGAAACTATTGATCCTGACAACTTATTGGATGAAGACGATTTGAAGAAACCCGATCCTGCTTCATTACGAGTGTGTGGCACAACAGGAAAGCGCAAAGCGTGCAAAGACTGTTCGTGTGGTTTAGCAGAAGAATTGGCCGGGGAAATAGCGAAAAATAACGAAATTGACACACAAAATGCTCCCAAGTCCTCCTGCGGTAGCTGTTATTTGGGAGATGCATTCCGTTGTGCTACATGCCCCTACTTGGGAATGCCAGCCTTTAAACCCGGAGAGAAAGTTCAGTTACAGTTGCAGGATGATATATAAGTTCCATCTCTGTTAGTGATTAACTTCCAACGTCCGGGTTCTCCTAGATATTTGATTGAAAATTTTATTTAATGTAATAGTTAATTTACCAAAATAAACCAATATAAATTCTTGTTTCTGATTTTAGATATGAAATTCTAACATGCTAATCCTGATTCAGCAAAGTGGGATCAATTATTCAATTCTCATTTTTCATTCCAAATTATGTTCCAATGTGACTGTATTTTATGATGTTATAGTTTATCTTTATCTGAGAACATAATTTTTAAAGATGAAAAAACTATAGGAGGTATTGTAATTGCAAAAAATCTAATTTAATATTTTGGTGTTACTCAGCTCTATATCATTCAGAGAGCCTATTGTAGCCAATAAAGTGTTGAAATAATCAAATCATAATAATCTTCCTGAACAGTATTTCAAAAAGGCTCGACTTAATACCGCCAACATTATAACAGGAAATACCTAGATTGAGTTTTTTGAAACCATATTTCTCGTTTTAATAATCCCTCTGGTGTATTTTATCGAGAAAATAGTCTCGTCATTTATTTTTCTCGTGTTGACTTTTCTTAAACCTTGGGATTGATAAAATGCCATTTTTTAAGGTGGAGGAAATAACTTGGGGTAGTGTGATTTACCCACTAAAACCTCCACCCCGTAGACTCATCTAGCCGTGGCCAATGACACTTGAGTCCAGGAGATCTCTGTTGATCTGCTTCACAATAGCTCTCCACTTGTCCCTCCCAGAACTTTTGTTTCACCATGTCTTATCCATGGTTCCCGATTAAGGGCCACTTCGAGGTCCCTCCTAGCAACTGCAATTACTGCCGTGGCTACCTTGCAGTGTTGAAAGTTCATCTGGATGGCCCTTATCTTTTGTTCAGTACCCTGAACTGTAGAACACTCGGTACCGTATCCTCTCTAGTTTCACTGTTTTTTTTGCACAAATAGGCAAAATTTCACTTTTTAATGTCACTTATTACCCACAAAATTACTTGAAATATCGGGGAAGATATTATAGGTGTATGTCTTCTTTCTTTCAATGCACAAAATTGTCTTGAAAGAAACTGAGAAGGCCTTTTAGTATTTCGGCTTAGTGGTCATTTGTTCCCACAAGTGAGTGATGGGAAAGGGGTTGGTCCAGCCCTGCGGTGCCCCCTGCACAGGGTTAAGGCTGATTACTCCTAGATTTCGCCATATTTCTCGGAGGCTTCGTTGCGACACCGTGTCTTTTGAGATCCCAGTGCCATACTACCGTTGCCATGGTGCTCACAGCTTCGATATAGGTCTGTTTGCTAGAGCCCCTTAGTCTACTAGGCAGAGGAAAGAATAACTTTCCTAGGTCTCATATTATAGCCATGCCCTATTCTTATTACTTTGATATATTCATTTTCTACTTTCCTCAGATAGAGTTATCCAAATGTCCTACCTAGTAATACAAATATACTAGTAAATAGATAAGGAAGTATAAAAAAATCATTTATGAATGAAATTACCTGAAATACATTTCATATACAGTGTCACACAAAGTTCGCAACATATGGAAGTTTTTTTTATTATTAGATATAATGGAAATTTGACTTTGCAGTTAGTTTGTGCTTGAAAAATGAGTAAAAAACAGCCTCTTTCCTTTTGTCATGTACTCTAACCTGTCAAATTTGACATTTTTTTCGAAAATACTCAAAAAATCTTCTTTTTTTTTGAAATTTCGAAAAATGCCAAATAAAAAGTTGCTCAGTTTCCAATTTTATACCTTTGCTCCAAATTTGGACTCTCTACTGTCACTTCAATTTTTTCCCTTTTTTTTTTTTTTTTTAATTTACCGATTTGAACGAAACATGATTCAAATTTCATAATTTTGATGAAAACGAGACTTCAATGTCATATCTTGCCCAGAAAATACCCACATCGGCCTGTTATCAGAAATAAAAATAAATGCACCTCCAGAAATTCGTCTTTGTTGTTGCAAAGTTCATCTAGTTTTTTCATTTCATTATGAAACTGATTCGGATTTTCAATGTATGGACGTTAATATGTCAGTAATCGAATAAACAAATTTCTTTTCATTCTTATTACACCCGTATTTCTTTTTTTAACATATTTGTATCCCGTTAGCTGCAGATGAGTTCGAAATATTTTTATGTAGTGTACACCCAACAGTGTGACTGTTGGATGTAAACTGTTAGATGTAATTTTCGAGCAAATAATAATTTTTCGCAATGTTTTTTGAATTAATTTAATAAATCTCATAGTCTTTATTTTCACCATTAGATGAGTAAAAATCATTAAACCAAAATAACTATTACCAAATTCACAACAAAACATCGTAACATTTATTGATTTATCTCAATAATCTTGTAAAGAACCCGAATTCATCATTCAGTATGCCGTCCTTCCCGTTCTATAGTCCTTTCATTCACATACTTTGTGGCATTTTTAATAAATAGGGGATTTATGTTAGCACAACACTCCCGAAAGGTATCCTCTAAATGTTCTTTGTTTGCAAATGGTCTGTGCTTATAACCCCATAGAAAAAAGTCCATTGGAGATAAGTCCGGTGATCTTGGTGGCCAATAATCTTTCCAATCTTGTCCTATCACTTTTCCCCTAAACATCTGACTGAGACACTGTTTCACTTCTACCGTTTGGTGGATCGGTGCCCCGTCAAAATGATACCACAAATTTCATCTAACACTTAGAGGCAGATTATCCAAAACTTGAGACAAATGATTCATAATGAAATTTATGAACATGTCTGCGTTCAAATTTTCTCTAAAAAAATATGGCCAATTATTTGGTTATGTAATAAACCACGCCACACATTCGTCTTGAATGAATATTAGTCACGGCATACTATTACAAAATCTGGATTATTTTGGGAACTAACTGTTCTGTTCGACGAGAAAGTTGCCTCGTCTGTCCATAAAATCCTGTAGGGAAATATGATATCATTTTCTCTCTCACCTTGGAACCAAAATGAAAATCCTACTCGAATATCGGAATCTCTTTCTTTAAGAGTGTGTATGAACTTTGGCTTATAAAGATGGAAATTATTTTCGTGCAAAATTCTTCTCAGTTTCTCTGCCATCCCCTGTATTTTCACTAATACTCCTAATACAGTTTTTCCGTTTTCAACAACGCTCAAACAAACATTGAGTTGTTCTTCTTCATTTACCTTATTGGATTATGTGGTTTCTTGAAACGGTTGCCCACAGAGCCAGTTTCTTTGAATGTTTTCAATATCCTTCCCACGGTACTAAAGTGAATATTTCTTCCTGGATGCCGGTGATTGAAAATACAAGCAACATCTGGATATGGCACATTCTCACCACACAAAAGAACGATTTCCACTTTGTCTTGTGTGGATAACATTGTAGATAAAACTTATTTGTGAATTATAAATGTACGAAAATCTGTATACAAAACAACTCGATTTATTAAACGCAATAATTTGACATTAACCAAAACTAAAAATTTGTTTCAAAAGCCTACTAAGGAAAAATTTTATTTCGATTCGATCAATTGTACTATTTTTATTCCCGAGATGTTGCATTAGTCTTGTATTGTTTAAAATCACGAAATTTTATAACATGTTTAGTACAAATCGGTGGAACTAAAGTCTTTTGAATAGTTATGAAACTGTAGGTCATTGTCATTTTTATAGAAAAGTATAATATTTCGGGTTTGTTTGTAACTGAATTATTGGTCAGAAAAATAATCAAACTGTATAAAAAATCTATTAAAAAAAGAAATACGAGTGTTATAAGAATGAAGAGAAATTCGTTTATTCGATTATTGACATATTAACGTCCATACATTGGAAATCTGAATCAGTTTCACAATGAAATGAAAAAACTAGATGAACTTTGCAACAACAAAGACGAATTTCTGGAGGTGCATTTATTTTTTTTCTGGTAACAGGCCAATGTGGGTATTTTCTGGGGAAGATATGACATTGAAGGCTCGTATTCATCAAAATTATGAAATTTGAATCATGTTTCGTTCGAATCGGTAGAGCGAAAAATAAAAAAAATTGGAAAAAAGTCGAAGTGACAGTAGAGTCCAAATTTGGAGCAAAGGTATAAAATTGGAAACTGAGCAACTTTTTTCTTTGGCATTTTTCAAAATTTCCAAAAAAAACTGATTGTTTGAGGATTTTCGAAAAAAATATCAAATTTGACAGTTAAAGTAGCACATGACAAAAGGAAAGAGGCTGTTTTCCACTCATTTTTCAAGCACAAACTAACTGCGGAGTCAAATGTTAATTATATCTATTAATAAAAAATACTTCCATATGTTGCGAACTTCTATGTGTGATACTGTATATTGAAATAATTGTATATATAATGAAAACAGTCGAAATTGTTATATACTTTATTGTCCGAAGCACATAAAGTTCTATTATAATACATGGAAAAAGTGAGTAAAAACCTGTCATACACAAACATATAAAAAATTAGCTCATATCAGTTTTGAAATGGACTTGATTTCTGAAATAAATATTTTAAATCCATAGCGATAGTATCTATTGTAACTTACTTCATGATCTCATTGATAATTCAACATTATTGATTATAACCATCCTTTGAAATTCAACCTAGGAGTTTGAACAACTAAAATTGGTGTCGATAAAATAATAATTTATTCAAACTGAATGTTGTTCAGATCTAAATACTCTCATACGTACACTATTCTCTATAGTCCACAGAATACAAAAAAAGATTTTTCATCTGCGTTCAATGAATCCTCGGTTTTTTCTCGGGCGGAGGCTTGATTTTCTCTTGTTTGATCTCAGTCTTTATTTCTTTGTTATCGGAAGGGCCGTTTTCTGATTCTTGCTTGATGGACACTACTGGCGCCATCTTCGGTTGCGGCGGAGTAGGCAAAGGAAATTTTCTAATCAATTCGCCAAGCAACATATCCACTCTTTGTCGCTGGAAGAGGGAACTGGGCTCTTCCCGCGGTTTCTCGTCTTTTTTCGCTTTCTCGGTGTTTGCCTTTTGCGTCTTGAAATCCCACGAGTAGCCCTTGCTGGGATGATATTTGGCGAAACTAGATGATTCCTCGAACGAGGACTGAAGGTGATGTACGGCGGAAAGCTACAAAAAAAATATTAATTTTTTCGTTACCGTCAACAATACACTTGCTTACCAAGCGGGAATTCAAAACGCTTGCCAGATCCGGAGCCTGGTACACAACTCCAGCGATGATATAGTAATCTGCTAGTGACGTAATTTGTTGAGGACCATGCCTATGTTGTTTTCGTATAACATACAAAATAGGCTCTTGGACATGCAATAAAATATACTCCACTCCCGTCATGTTCCTACAAAATAAACAAACTACTCCAAGTCGAACAGCTTTTCTCCTTACTTACTGCAGTTGCTCCGGATTGAGCCGTTGCATCTTGACAATCTCGTTATTACATGTTCTATCAAAAAATGGGTTTGATCCTTGCGAAAAGTAGTCCAACACATTTGTCGTGTTTAGGATGGGAATCCAGGCTGAATCATGCCAAGAAAGGCTCAAAGGGTTGTCTTGGATGCCCGGAGCTGACATGGCTAGTCTTCCAGCCATCATCTTGGACTTTCTGAAAATGTATTATTCAACTTTATAGGTTAGGTTAGGCTAAAAATAACATCACCTTATATTTCACGCTACTTCAAAGCAGTAAGTAAGTAAGTATTCGTAAATAATTTTATTCGATATGGAATATACCTACTTCTGGTAATAATGCAAAGAATTTGATAAAAGAGATGGCCAGAAATTTGATGGATTCCTTACAGGCAAGCTGTCTCTCTCGAAAATGGATACCTACTATATTTTTACATTTACCGAAAATAAAATAAATTTTAGTTTCTCTATAGGTATGGCTATTATCCCGAGATACGGTATGTTAAGCTTGATTAATTTAAACAAGAAAGCTAACACCCGTATCCGAGACAGACTAGGAAAAAAACTGTTTAATAACTGAAAAAAAAATCTGAATTGAAATTTCATCATTTTGGGTAAAGTATTTTAATAAAACAAATGGATAAATTATATTTGTACCTAAAATGTCTTTTAATGAAATTATTGAATAACAAAGAAAATGGGGCAAAAAAAAAGCATTCTAAAAATCTAACTAGAAATAGAAACAATTTCTTCGGTAACAAAAATAATGATTTTATTTACAAAGAATGATCAGAAAATATTATTAATGAAAATAATTGCACATTTAGTTGAAATCACCATGTGTAGATGGTTGATTTTGTGCATTTTCAGTAGTTGAAATATAGATTTCTTGAATCTGCAATCTGGACGTCATTACATTTAAAATGTTTTTTTTTATAGTTCTCAACTAACTGTTTTGACAGTGTTTCTAAAAATACTTTGGAATGTTTTTATATATAATGTAAGAATTAATGCCTGCTATATTTAATAGGCCATAAAAAAGAACTAGAGGCCATGCAGTGGCGTGTAACGCCTTTGGTTTTGTTATAGTCGATTATAATCGCTGATTTTCCTGTTTCCACATCAATGGAGACATCAAGATGCGTAGTTGAAATCATTTTTCTTGAATTTTTCGGGCTTCTTTATTATATCTGGTGTTGTTTGCGATTAATTTTTTCTTAAAGTGGCTATATACATGTCAGTTTATGCTCTTGGAGAAGAGTTTAAATCAATGAGATACTTGAAAAGAAGTTGTATTGTGAGATTACTTTTGTTTTTTAATTGAATTAACTTTTTATCTTTTTGTTTCTTCTTATGTTCTCAAAGTTAGACTACTGATTCGTTTTATTTTCTATATATACTTAATTTGAACTTGTAATGTCCTGTAAATGGGTTAAACTGTTGGGCAATAAAGCTATTATTATTAGATCCAGAAATTGGCTCGTATAATCTTGGCAGGAAACATGTTTGATGTATTTACATAAAATGGCCCCTGTGGTTATTTACAAAAAAAAAACATTTTAGCTGTATAAAACATTTTTGCATCTACTAGTGAATAAACTTGCAGTCCATATTTGTTGGGTTTCGATGGTATGTATACTCGAAAACCACATGGTTTTCTGAATGCCTATAACATTTCATCGATTGTTGTCATCCACACTAATAACTTCAAACATCCTCAAAACATTTCCTCGCTTCACAACTACAATATATGGTTTCGTTCGGTGAAAGGTTGACCAATGTAACATCAGGCACTATAAGAATTCATGATGTAGCAAGACCTTGGTCAACTTTTAAATCGACCTCTGCTTCTCTCACTGGATAAATGGATCCACCACCAAAACCTCTGATTGTGAGTGGTTTTGTCAGTGAATTGTATGCTAAACTCAAATTTTCAGCATACGATTGTCTCAAGAGATTGCATTGACTGCCAAAGTCTATATATGTTCTCATTGGCTTTCCACACATACATGAAACAAAGGCTTATCATCATTGTTTCTCGGAGGTAAATATGTGGTTCTTCTCTGAACTGTTAATGTGCTTCCATCTTGCATATTATTTGATGAATGGCAGTTTGACACATTGCCATTATCCCTGGTGGAACTATCATTTTTGTCATGAAACACATTCGTAGATTCTCGATTCAGATTCAAACGTTCCATTCTCAAATTTTCTATCAATTGATACTCATATAGGCCTTGTAGTAATTCATCTCTATCATTGTGGTGTCTGGAGAGCATTGAATCACTGAGATTCTTTGACCAGAGTCCTATCAACACTTGCTTTTTGAATTCAAGTTTCAAATCGCTGCATAACTTCACTTTCTCATGATAATAGTGCTCCAAACTTTCTCGTCTCCTTTGAGTTCTCTCCATCATTTTCTTCCATTTTACTGTACTACTCTCTTTATTAAGGAAGGTCTTCTTGAATTTTTGTACAAAGTCCTGCCAAGTTGATAACTCTTTTGATTTTGTTTTGTTAGCACCATCCATTCGAGTTCGGGCTATTTCCAACATGTAATTGTTCGGCAAAGAATGCAAAATTTGCGCACTGTTTAGGTTTTCTAAAAAACTTTTTGCCTTCGTGAGGTCTGCATTGAAATTCGGTATGTTCTTGAAAAGTTCGGGCATTATTGCATTTGTGTGATTGTTTGATATAGAGCTGCTAGTTCTGTTACTGTTTGTTTGGGAAACAGGGGAAAGGCGTTCAATAATTTTGTCCATGACTTGAAAACATTGAAAATAGTCTTTTTATAGTAAAGTCCCTTCCAGTTGCTCCTCCAGGAGGGCCTTCTGCTTGAAAAATCATTTCTTCAGTAATACTATCAGTCTATTTCATCATGATCACCGGCTCCTTCAATTAGATTTTATTTATTTCCATGGTCGTTTCTTTTGTTTAGGCTCATTTTGTCGAAATCTTCCAATTTTCGCGATTTTCTGTTTATTCTCTTTCACTAAACTGAGGCGTTTATCCCACCTCTGATATGTGGTAAAAAAAATTGCACTCTCGTTTTTACTCAAGTGAATAAATCTTTAGAACTCTTGAGTAACGTTTTCTTTACTTTTACAACTAATGTCAAACATCACTAACAAAAATGTCAAAATCTACAACAAACTAAAGGTGGTTATACTTAATACAGGTGGGTTCACAACAACTACATTGTTTTGTTGAAAATATGAACAGGATGTTCATAAAATCAGATGTGGAATCATCTGCGACTGAAAGATAAACTTTAGTCACTATCTTCCATTGTCACAATAACCTCGTGTGGGGTATTCATGTTGAAAAAGTAAACATTCTCAATTGAATATTGAATAGAAAGAATGAATTTTCTGTGAATTGAAAAATCCACGATAAAAATGAAGTTATTTTTTGTGAATGTCCAACAGAAAACAACTACTTCCTCGGCTAAAGCCACGCTGGACATTGAACTACATCTGTTAGACATTCACAAAAAATAACTTAATTTTTATCGTGGATTTTTCAATTCACAGAAAAATCTTTCTATTCAATATTCAATTGAGAATGTTTACCTTTTCAACTACATCATTTTCTGAATGCCCATAACATTTCATCGATTACTTTGAAAGGGAGAAGTATTTTGGTAGGTTATTGTTGAAATCTTCAAAAACCTCTCTGATCGCTGCTAATTTATCATATTCTTGTCTTTTGGGTCTTGTTTCTTTATCGTCCAGAAGATTCTAATCTGAATAAATAAGCGGTATTTTAAAAATTGCTCTTCATTACACTGCCAAGATATAAAAGACCCTGAAATGCTTTTAGTTCATCGATATCTGTCGTTCTCGCTGTTCGTTCTATATGTTTCAGGATCATTTTTTGCCACGATATCTTTGTTGGTGTAAGTGACAATATTGTGTAACATTGCATCTGTAATAAATAAACTCCATATTTCGATTGGGTTTTTAATTTCTTTGCTTTACCTTTTACTTCCAGTAACTGGGTTACGATATTATGAGCTCAAGCTCTCACACTTGGATATCACTGAAAATGCTTCCTGCATTTAGTTCCATCTTTTTCAATCATGCATGTGAGTTTCTATTTTTTGTTCACAGCATCCATATCCATTCAGTTAGTCATCTGTTGTCTTGTTCACTGTTTGAATCTCAATATCATCTTACCCCAAACTTAAATCGCTATCTTCCGCTACGTCTGTATCAATTTCATCCAACATACGTTGTAGCCTTTTTCAATCAACCATATTAACTTTAATAATTGGTCCTTCGGGCCAGATTTATATTTCTTTCAGTTGTATTAGTTGGAGCTTTTTGAATTGTATATTTGTTATACTTTTTATATATTGAATAAATGTTAGCGATTCAATTTCAGATGGATCTGGAAGTGCTCCCTCTCCACAAACATCCAGAGCATCTCTCGGATTGCTGTAACCTCTTAAACGAAGAATGGAAAAGATCAGACACTGCCCGCTTACACAGTTTACGAAGTTCCTGTGATAACTTACCTACCTCGCTCATTCTACTCAAACAAAAAAAGCTCATCGGACACTTGAAACTCTCAGTTATTCCCAGTATGAAAAACAGTTGTTTCTTGGAGTCCGTAGTGATAGATGGGAAGTTCCGAGGAAAGGGATACGGTTCAGTTTTAATGAAAGAAGCGGAAAAGTTTTGTAAACAAACACTAGGTCTTGATACACTTTATTTATCGACAAAAGGACAAGAACAGTTTTACACGAAATTGGGGTACAGTGAATGCATGCCCGTATCTATATATGGAAATTATGTACCTAGAACTATAGCACCACAACATGTAGTTGAAAACGACAGCGAGAAATGTATCGTTGGGAATGGAAATGCTCCTCCGCCACCACCATTACCTGAGTCTAAGACGATAAATTGTACAAAAACTTTCATGGGAAAGATTTTATGATGATTGGTCACATATACTCCATTTATTTATTTGAAAATATATGTATTTTCTTTTATTTAATGAGTTTTAATTTATATGATGTAAGCTAGTAAAAACTTCGAGAACAGGACAAAAAAGATTATTTTCAAGGTTTAGGGAACTGTATAGTTCCAAACGTAAAAACTGTCTAAATGCGTTTTGGGGAGGTAGCAAACAGGTTTATTAGTTTTCTCTTCCCCTGAAAGTAAAGAATTATATGTTAAGAAGGGCAAGATTTTTTTTATGAACATATTTTTCCTTTCCGGAACAACCTTTGCTCACTTCTTCAAAAACCAGGAAATATCTCCAGCATTTGAAATATTTATGCAAAAAATTTTCTTTTTGTTTCATGACAAGTTAACTTCAACTCATAAAACCCATAAAGGGGGTAAGGTTTGCAAATTGACAGATATCTATACAATTTTTATTGTTAAAATAAATTTAATATATGTTAATTGTAGAAACGCTTATTCACTTCAGACTTTTAGAGTGGGCGATAATTCCTTTGGCCTAGCTACGACTGCAACAGTTCACACTGTTAAGCTACCAGGCAAAAAGCCCAGAATACGGAAGTATAAAAAAAATAAAGAAAAAACCCAGCGAGCACAAATATCCCTGATATGTTTCAAAAATGTAAACTCAATAATGTTTTTGAGACGCAATATGTACTATCCAAAGAAGTATTTAATGGATATTGAGAGTTTTGTTCTTCTGTGGCATGTTTTCACTTGGCATAATATAATTGGCGCAATCACATAAATCGCTAGTGTTGAATTTTTACTTCATTTTGCTTCTAGACCTTGACCTAGTAAAAATGTGACAAGTTTGTTAGAATGAAGTGAAATGTATGGTCATGTAGACAATATACAGGATGTATTTTGTCTCTTGCACAACTGTTAACAGTTGATGGTCCATAAAAAAATAAACCGAGTTTTCCTTTGAAATTTTTACGATAAGTCGTCAATAAGTCAGAAAAATTTAAAAAAAAAAAAAAACAATTTTCTACCAAAACTTTGCTGTTTCGCGGGTCCCAAATTTTCAATTACCATTAATTCGTTACAAATGCATTATACATGTATTCACGGTGTGAATTTGTTTCAGGTTATCCAGAAAGTATACTACCGAATAACCTCTGAAGCTCTTATATGTGGATTAGCTAGTAAAAAGCATCAATATCATAATAAAGGATCAGATTTTAGGTTTTTTTGGAGTTTTGATATTTTTTTTTGACAGAAAATAATGAAATGTTTATTGTTAAGGTTCCTTTTTTAAGAATAATATTCATTTAAATTTCGAATCCCAAAGTATGGATTATTTGTGGATAAAAATGTTAACGATATCTTGAGATGTAATGTAAAAATGAATTGAAATTAGCTTCACAATATATCAAAAACGCATATGGAAAAGCAGCAAAAAAACGTGAAAAAATGTCCCAGGAACATCCTAAAAATCACCTCATGTGAGGGTCATTGGCTGTTTGCCATAAATTATGTATGAATATGACAGCGCGGTGGAGATTTGATGTCTCATAAAAACTTTTTAACAAAAAATGTGACCGACGAAAAAATCTGCCTCGATAATCTGGTCACCTCTGGCCCAGTGCCATACTGAACGTATCCAAAAGAAATTCCTTCGCTATATATATATGTCAAATCAAATAATACATACCCCGACCTCATTTCGTATCAAAGTATGCTGGACTCGAATAGACTTCAAAAACTCTGTGGTAGAAGGTAACAACAATCTGTGATTTTTATATACTTCTCAATAAACAACATTAAATGTCATAAATGTACACTTATAAATTCTATAAACTTTTCTGTGCCAAAGTCAAGCTTAGACCCAAAGTGATAAACTTTTTAGTATTAAGTACCCATCTGACAATCCTTTAAGCCAAATGTTAATATTTTGTAACAACCTCTTCAAAGACAAGGATGTTGATTTCTTTAATACTGATTTGAAAGCCCTAAAGGAACTTACAATGTAACGCTTCTTCTCCCACCTCTCTTGTCTAAAATTTTACTCATCAACTTCTGTATGTATGTGTCTGTAATTCTGTATATACAGTGTGACCCATTTAAATTTAAAATAGAATACGCATTTTTCAATCTCAAACATGTTTTTTTTTTAATATTAAGCATCAAAAACTGTATTTTCACCCAAATTTTCATAACTTTAGTTTCATTTCCAAGGCACTCGATGGTTTTTTTTTCTTTGTCAAAAACGACAAAAGTTTATTAGGCAATTTTTGTTTTCAAATTGACTACACCACTGGATTTGTAGTCGCTATAAATAAAAACCATCAAAATTTCATAAAAAAATATTGGTTAACAACGAAGTTACAACAACTTTAATTTTGGAAACAAAGTATTTGATTATAATTTTTATTTAGATTATAGACATATTAAAAATCTGGCAACACTGCTGATACAAAGTAGATCACCAGTGAACTTGTATAGTGAAAATCCGAAGTCAATAGCCCATTCCGTTCTACAGTTATAACTCCTGAAAGTATGGTAATGTGAGCGATTTGAGGTTGAAGCGATTTTGTTATAAAAATCTGACTATGCCACTGGATTTGTGCGAAATTACACCTCAACAAATAAGAAATAGTGTAAAAAATATTCAGAAGGCATACGATAAATGTGTTGAACTAAATGCTTAATATCAAATATTTTTTTTTTGAGATTGATTGAAAAATGCGTATTCTGTAAGACTTTCATTAATTAAATGAATAAATAAGACTAAGGTTTATTTTATTTTTTGCTTTTTAGTTGATTTTCTCGTCGGTTTAATTTTTTGTTAAAAAGTTATTCTTTTTCACTTTTTTGTGGCTAAAATCAACTAATAACTATCTACTCAATTGACTCAGGTATCCATTATGTTGTAGTGTCATCAGAACTATCTATATATGTGTGCCAAGTTCCAACAGAATCGGTTCACAGATGAAAAATTAATAATCCCCTATTTTTCTACCCTTAGGGGTGGATTATTCCTTTCCAAATCCGAAAATGACCAACTCTGAAGAATACCCTGTCCATTAAAAAAAGATTCATCTGATTCGGATTACCCAGTACAAAGTTATGAGTGATAGAATCGGTTAACGGGTAAAAACTCAGTGGTGAACGATAAATATCCCCTATTTTTCTACCCTTATGGGTGATTTTTTTTTCAAATTCAAATAGGACCAACTTCGAAGTATACCCTATCCAATAAAAAAAGAATCATCGAAATCGAACTACTTTGTGAAAAGTTATGAGTGATCATACACAAAAAAAAAAAATATGCGCGTCGACTAGAGAACCTCCTCCTTTTTTTCGCGGTTAAAAAACTCACTTTAACATCTTTGTGATGTTTATGGTGCTCACTGGGTAGTCTCAATAAAGTTTATAAAAACTATATTGTACCAGTATTGAATGTGAATCATCGTCATCAAATATATAAAATACTCTAATACTACTGATAATACAATAATAGTACCCTTTTTTCTACAAAATAATCATAATTACTTTATTTTTTTATTCAAATAGGCTCTAAATGGGAATTATGTTTCTGCTAAAAAATTTTTCATGAAGAGCTGAACATTTCTGAAATTATTTTTTAGTCACAATTAATAATTCTTAATGATAATAATCATTCATAGATCTCAAAAATTATTATCTTAAAAAAAATCTTATTTAATGCAACCGCTATTTGAAGAAAATACATATTAAAGCAAACAAAAACACTCACTAAATGATTTTCACTAAATTGGGTTTACAAAACCACAACACGTGGTTCAACTCCACCTGAAGAAGCTATTGTATAGCAAAACACGTGTTTAAAGAAAATAATTTTGTAAAGTGAGTGTTTTTGTTTCCTTCATTGAAAAAGTTGATTTTATTTACTGGTTTGAATCCTCACAATTATATATTTAAGATATTTTCACTTATATTAACAAAAGGAAATAAAGGCGATATTTAACAAAAAATAAAATTTCTGTGACCATTTGTGGAGGCTTTTGGATGGAAATAATTGTTCTACAAATACACCGATGGTATTTTCCAAGAAGCCTGTGCAGGAGGATCCTTTAGTACTGGATTCAAACTAAATGCTTTTTTAAACAGAATATTTTTCCACATGGTCCCACAAAATATTATTCTTATAGACACATCTACTTTAGTGAAAAGTATTGGAAACTGGAATATACTATGCATACTTTCAGGACTCTTTCCTCAACGCTAAGATTTGGGATTTACCTATGGATTTGATTGGGACAGTTCGTGTTTTCTATATCAAAATCTAACTTCCTGACTAACAAAGTTCTTGACAATTCTACAGTTTGCACATTCATCAACAAGCACCATTCAGCTTAATGTAATGTGAATTTGATCGTTTTACTAACAGTGTTTTGTACAAATCCCCACAACTTTTCCATAATGTTCAGGATGTGTGAGGCAGTCAATCAAAAAACGCCCCAAATCATGCTTAGATATAGCAGTTCCAGGTGAGGCATCATGTTGTACCTGGTAATCTGTGCTGGGCTGATCTGAAAATGAATCAATTTCAATGATGAAGGAAAAAGTTCAAGAATATGAGACCAGCCCAGATTTTCACGAAATGTTGTTCAAAACACGATAAAAAGGTGGTTCAAAAC
The DNA here is from genome assembly GCA_018342105.1 of Gonioctena quinquepunctata. Classification (NCBI taxonomy): domain Eukaryota; kingdom Metazoa; phylum Arthropoda; class Insecta; order Coleoptera; family Chrysomelidae; genus Gonioctena; species Gonioctena quinquepunctata. Next base: position 29,156 of record JAFIRS010002473.1, on the reverse strand, counting down.
ACAATATAGCAAATTTTTGTATGGAAAGATAATTTTACCAAAACGGTTTTAGTTATATTTCATACACTTAATTTTCGATAAATTCAAGAAAAAGCCAATTACCACTTTTCATATAATTTTTCAAAATTAATGTAAAAATCAGAAATAAATTCGAATCTTGTGGATCTTGTCATTTTATTGATATGCAACTTTGCCTATGTCTCCAGAGAGAAATAAAAATTAGTTTGGCTTGGATATTTTCTCGTACTTATGCCAGCCTGGCATACGAGAAAAAAGCCAACCACTTTCTCAAGTAAAAGGAACACAACATAACCTAACTAAGATTGCTATCCAAATTGAATGCAAGCCAATCCAGCTTACAAGTAACGCTTCGCTTTCTCTCTCGGGAAACTTGCTAGCAGTGATTTTTCTTTTTCAAGAATTCCTTTGAAAACTATTGGCAACTCTAAAGGCCATTTATTTTTGAAGTAAAGTTGCCTCAATAATCCTACACTCTATATTGTTAAGATTGTTTCAACTTTCCAGATCACAAATATATAAGCTGTGAAAAGAAAAAAACGAGAAATAGGTGAATGAAAATGCAAATGAAGTACTGACAAAAAGAAAATGGCACCACGAAGGATAAGTTGAAGCATATCTAGACACTCCAATGTTGAAAGTGCGAAACCGCACTTCATGGTACTTTCAAGGAACATATATTTCAAAAGTGTATGTTCAGCACAAAAATTTCCATTTTTAAAATGTTACCATTTTGAAAATTTCGTGAAAATCCGGATTGGTCCTTTACTTGACTAGTTGGCAACATGGCATGTTAATAAAACGACAAGATCAATCAACCGTAATGTTTGATTTTTATATGAAAATTAAATGAAAATTGGTGTTTTTTCTAGAAATTAACGAAAATTGTGATTACTACATACCTAAAACTTAAATGATTATGAGTTACTGTTTTGGTGTAAAAAGGTATAGTCTATAGACAAAGTAATGTTCCATAATCTCTCTTTATTAACCTTCAAGGGCCCATATCTACTAAAATTATCGTTTCTGCGCAAAAAATTCGATTGCTACATTGTTTTTATAGTGGTTTGAATCCCCTGTGAACATTTCATGAAAATCCGGGCTGGTCTCATATTCTTCACCTTTACTAAATAGTATACTTAATCCAAAATTTTAATTACCTGCTATATGAGGTGGAAAGCAAGCGATATACTTCAAGTTTGAGGCTTTTAAGATATCATACATTCTCTGATGATCTGCGTTGAGATCTTTAAACATTGGTGGGACCTTGTCCAGCTCGCGAAACAAGAATGCCGACAAACAAACTGAAATAATTTCAACATTTAATTCCTTCATGGCATTAACAATGTTGGTCAATCCTTGGCTCATCACTGTAGTAGCTTTGAGATCATTGCGAGTACCCAAAACTACAACAACTGCAGTTACATTCTTGATGGCATTCAAGACATCTTTGTATTCCAATACATCCCCTTTGACTACTTCGACGCTGTTTCTCAAGTTATCGGGCAGTTTGGCGGGATCTCTTACGAAGGCCCTGACATTGAGACCTAGATATGATAAAGCAAAATTAATTTTATGGTTAGGAAACACTATGTAAATACAGGAAATTCCACTCGCCTTTTTGTACTGCTGCTTCTACAGCACATATTCCAGTCATACCCGTAGATCCGAAAATTACAATTTTCTCCATGATTTTAATATTCTTCCTAGGGTTACTAGATTATAGGGAAGATTCGTCTGATTTCTTTCTTCGAAAACCGAAATTGCTTATCTTATCAGTTAACACTCATTAAACATCTCTTATGACATTGCAATTCCCCTTTCCCCTGTACCGGGAAATTTTGTTCGTTTGTACCTTTCCCAGCAAAGCAAACACTAGGAAAGGACGATACGATACTGATGGGTATCGATGTTTTGACTTCGATATTTTGTTTCAACATCACAGTATATCGACTTTTTCCATTGGATATTGTATCATATTTTTATCTTAATTCCATCTGATTTTCCTGAAGTAGAAATAATGTGAGTTTAGATATCAGTCCCACAGAGCCACAGGTGGCCACCCACCAAATTTCTGGCATATGCAATTGGCGCTGTACTGAGTACTGTACTGTGTACTGTCTCACAGCTCGCAGAAACCACCAGTCACCACCCACCACCTACCGGCGATCATCGTTCGGTAATGACAAAAGACAGACAGTTGGTGCTTTCTTTTGGTTTCAATTTGAAGCATTGCTATTGGTCCCATAAGTCATGTCTCAACAAATCATGAAGCTGGAATTGGAAATCGGATTGTCCGGTACAGCACAAGGATGTACTTCTCAGTCCAGTAAGAATAAAAAAGTATCAAATATATTCGTTAAGAGGAGTGACTAGCCACATGATAAAACAATGTTATGTCGGTGGAAATGACTTCCTCTATTAGTCTTCTCTCTGAATGTCTGGCGAAATCATGAAGGGCTCATATATTTCTCATATAAAATGTGTCATTCATAGAGATTTTGTGTCTAAAAATGTGAACAGTTGATAGAGCAAAACAATGAAAGTAAAATTATCTTTCTGTGTCTACTGATAAAGAAGAAAACTTTTGAAACCCCTACACACAAGACATCTCTCAAATGAAAGGCAGATATATCTTTCAAGGACACTCCATCCTGAAGAACTGCTCCAGGAATATCTTTAGGGAGTAAAGTCGTCATATTTTGTGGAAAAAATATTGAATAAGAGAATTTACAACACAATAACAATGGAAGTCAAGCAACAAGATAAAATAAGTGCCGTTCCTCGGCGTCAAAGTTCAAATGGCATCGTGACAGATGACAGACGATAATGCACGAAGCCACGATTCAGATTGCAACTGGCACCAACACTAGAGATATAGACACAAAATTCCCTATTAATATAACTTTTTTATATACAAAAATATAAATACTTTGGGACTGAAAATGAATGCTCCAAAATATTCAATTTTTGAGATTCTCCACACAATAGGAAACAAGCATGTGCCCCTTTCCTGAAATATTTTGATTTGCACATAAAGATTACCACCTAGAAAACTCAGCAACAAACTTAAAAATTGAAAAAGAATATGTTTTTTATAATTCGAAATTTTTTCATTTCATTCAAAAACGTACTCCCAGCGCCTCTGATGGACGTCTGCATCGTTTCTTCTCACAGTTCAAACTTTTACCGCTACTAGCAGGATGCTAGTTGCATCGAACTGTCAACTATAATTTCATCTGTCTTCGTTTATATGTTGTACTGATATCTTTATTATCATAGTATTTTTGATTGTTAATGAAACATCACATCGAAAATGAGGTGGAATTTATGTTTGGGTTGTGGTGGAATTTATGTTTGGGAAAGTTATTCAAGTGAAGGTCAAATCGAGTTCGAATTGAGAACTTTTTAATTTGAAAATTTAGACAACATTTTGGGAATCAAAACATTCTATTCACAAAATATAATTTTTTGGGGCCAAACTGGTCTCGAGTGTTGGTGTCTGTCCCAATATTATTCGTGCTTTCGTGCATTATCGACTGTCATCTGTCACGATGCCATTTGAATATTAACGCAGAAAAACGCCACTTTTTTTGTCGCTTTACTTCCGTTGTTATCAGTTGGTTAATGTTTCGTGTTTATTCAATCTTTTCTTCACAAAATATGTTTTACGCTACCAACTGTTCACATTTTCAAACACCAAATCTCTAATGAATCATGGACGTATAAATATATATTTATTTATACGTCCATGTAATGAATGACACATTTGATATAAGAATTATATAAGCGCTTTATGAGCAAAAAGATTGAATTGGTATATAGAACCAAGGTCAAATAATTGCCATTGGAGAGTCAGAACTGTTGAAGGTTTTTTGAAGTTGGCAACTTGTGCGAGATTCTCCTATTATGCAATAAGAATTGCCAAGTGTAAGGCAGTTCTCAACTGTGGATTGATTGATACTGTTTCCTGATTGGCTGCTTAATGGAAGGCAATGAGCAGTTTTCATGCATAACGAATCAGGAAACAGTACGCAACAAGTGTAGCATAAACTGTCATGTGTGCCCAAGGCAAAGAGTAGAGTAGTAGAACAATAACCTTTGCCCAAGGTTAGTCCTTTCATTCCCCGTTTCTTTCACGTTGAATTCAGCTAATAGCATTTGATACAAGCGAACAAGTTCATCAGAGACACGGTCATTAGACAACCGTAGTTCAAATTATTCGACTTGTGTCACCCTCTCTTGACAAAATTCTGAAACAGAATAAACTTGCGTACTTTTGACTCTCATAACTAATCTCCCTTTCAAATAAAATTATTTCTCAAAATATATTCTTAATGTTTTCTCAATAATAAAAATATAATAGATTTTGAATAAAATAATGCTGATATTTGTATCTGTTCTATTTGTTAAGGAACCAATTTGTACCTACATTACAGTTGCTCATTTGACTCAAACAACAGAATGTCAATTTCGCCACGGCAACAATACAAATTCAAATGTTTGGTTCTCGAAATGAAATGATTCTGAATTTTGAACTTTAATCAATCCTTCTTATGAAAGCAAAGCTGTTTTGATACAAGGTTTCGGTGAATTCATCAAAGTAGTTCTTACCGAAATGAACAATCTTGATAAAATCGTGATAAAAGTGCATGAAATCTCAGAAAACGGGATAGTGATTTCCTCTGCAAGATTCGAAATGGACTCAGGTGCGAAGGAATCAGTTATGACCACTTACCTGCCCCCCGAAAATGTGAGTTTCGCATTGTCGTCTGAAAATACATTAAACCTGAATTATAGAAGATTTGAAGTTGACGAGAACGACGAGGAAATTTTGAAATGCTTGAAAGTGGATGAAGTCGATGAAAATATTTTACCGGTTTCTGGAAAACTCGTTCTCAATATTCCTACGATGATAAGGTGCCAAAATTGTGAAACCAACTTTCCCACTAAATATCAGTACCAAAGACATCAGTGCGAATTCAATGCAGAAAAAGTCGTATTCAAACCTGATGTAGATTCCGACAATTTGGACAAAAGCGTTCGCGTTAAATATATTTGCCAGTTTTGCGATAAACAGTTCGTCAGCAAAAGCAATCTGGAACGTCATCAGTCTAGCCATGAAAATAATAAGGAAAACGTTTGCGAGCATTGCAATAAACAATTCGTAAGTGAAAACCGACTTAGGATACACAAGGAGAATCACTGCAAAAAAGCCGGTGATATTTCGAAATTTTATAGAAGCGACGTTACAGTGTGGAAATGCAAAAAGTGCCACGAAGTTTTTTCTTCTCTGGTAACGGCAAATTACCACGTTTCAATCTGTACCGAAATCGTAGAAATTGTCGACTCTGACGAACACAAAGAACTTGATCTCCAAGAGGAGCTGATCAAAGTCGCATCGAATCTCTGCGAAAATGATAAAGAGAACCTAGCGGGTTTTGACAACATCGAGAAAATGCTGACTGAAATTTTGTTACAGTGCGAATTCTGCAATAGAACTTACGCTGAGAAAAATTTACTCTTGATGCACCAAAGAAAGCATACCACCTCGAGAAATTACGAATGCGTGAATTGTTCCCAGGTTTTCGATTCTTTCGCTGTGGCTGCTCAACACTGGTTGCGGAAATGCTCCGAATACGTCAGTCTCTTCTATCTACCCAAGCTGACGTATTGCGAATATTGCGATAGGACTTTCAAGTCTCACGAGCTGTTATACACCCATAAAATCAAGAAGAAGCATTACACTTCGAAACTACACGAAGTGAATGCTGATGCGGAATCTGAGCAAGTCAAAGAAGACATCGGTCCCAGCGAAAAATGCCCGGATAATAAGGAAATCTTGAACAAGCTCATAGAAGATGTACTGAAAACGCTGGATGTTCCTGTTAACAAGATTTCTCTTACGCATAACCCCGGTTCCGAGGAGAATGCAAAGAAAAACTTGGACGTTGAAGGGAATCCCATGATGGACATTGCAGAAATAAAGACCGAGAGTGATGAAACGGAATTCAACCAAAACGAAGCCGCGGAGAAGAAGAAAAGGGGTAGGAGACGTAAGTGGTCGAAGAATCAGTGCCCACGTTTAAAAAAATTCTGCTCCACAGTCGAAGGGGGCTTCAAGTATCAATGCGAACGGTGCGTCAAGGTTTTTGATAACACGGGAGATCTGGAGACACATCGGGAGAAGGAACACGCTTCCCGGTTTTCTTGCGAAGAATGTGGACAGGTATTTTTGTTTTATTTTGTACAAGTTGACTGTTTTTCAAAAATTAGAATTTTGAATCTATCTTAAATAATACAATAAGGTACTGTTCAATTTTAGTTACTTATTCCGCAAAAACATGTAGCCACGGCTTAATATTCGTGGTAGTGTAGTAAAAGAACTGAATAGGGTACAATAAAAATGAAATCAGGTAGTAGCGCTTTTTTCACACAATGTTCGGGATGACGTGGGGGACTTTGGTCAAGTTTTCGACCTCGGGACCCCTCCAGAACTTAGTGTCCCAGCCCAAAAACTGCAATAATTTTTTGGCACTTTTTCAGTTTTAGGCCATTTTAACCATGAACGAGTGGTTTTTCGACAATGACCATGGTTACCTTTGTTGAAGTGAGTTTATACAGCACGTAAAATAAAATAAAAAATAAAATAAAGTAAAATGAGAAATAATAATTTTCAGAGTGTTTATAGAGCTGAGTAAATTAATGTAAAAAGTAAAAAGCTGTCAATCGAAATTTGGGATTTTATGTTGAGGTTACCTCAATTTCAATGATGTATACTTGTAAAATTGATCCCTGTTATTGTTTATTAAATAAAAAATGAGCTACTGTTGACAACACTAACAATATTATAACATTTTCGTCATCTAAAGACATTATTGGCCAAAAACGAAATTAAAAAAAATGGCACTGAACATACCATTTTCCAGTTATGTAAGCAAAAACATATACCAGGACTGAATATCTATTATATCATGTCCATCTATCATCAACTTTCGTCAATTTTTCTAAATTATTCAATATGTACATATGCCTAACAACTAGTCAAAGTAAAATAAAATAAAAGATAAAAGTTAACCATCTTTTATTTTACTTCTTATTTTATATTACTTATTATTTTATTTTATTTCTGTATAAACTTGTTATGGATGTTGTGTAGTTTTAACTTTTTAAATTACTTTATTTTATTTCGTATTTTATTTTACTTGCTGTATAAACTCACTATTAAACGAGGTAGAATTTGCTAAATTCTTAGTTTTTTTTTGTCTCCGTAGACCCAATAGTTTCCGAGATACAGCTTTTCAAAATTTGGTATTTTTTTCAAATTAAATCGACGAAATACGGAACTGAAAAGTAAAAAATAAAATAAACCTTTTGAGTCTCAATAACTAAGCTCCTAAACTATTGTAAGTAATTTTGAGTCGGCGCCAAACAAACAAGCAAATGAATTAGATAAGGCGTAAAATGATGGCATCGAGTTGCGCGGTGACATTCTGATAATTTTTTTGAAGTAATTTAATGATCTTCGTCGATTGTTCGTTTGGCGCCAATTCAAAATTAGTTACTTACATTAGTTTAGGAGCTAAGTTATTGAGGTTTATTTTATTTTTTACTTTTCAGTTCCGTATTTCGTCGGTTTAATTTTTTGTTAAAAAGTTTTTATTTTTCACTTTTTTGTGGCTGAAATTTGCTAAGTACTACCTTCTTGTTTTTTGATTACTTCCAAAATACTTACTTACCCACCTTACTTCAACCAGTTAAATAATATGATTATCTACTTTTACTATTTGTTGTAGTATAAATTATTTTTGTTGTTCTGGTTAGTTTATTTCATCACTTTGTATATCATTCCATCCTCTCATTGAATATAATGATTGTGACGGATGTAGGACAACAAAAATAATGACATTCACGATCTGTCATTGTCAACTACATATGTGTGCCAATGTTCACAAGTGAAAAATCAATTATTCCCTATTTTTCTACCCGTAAGGGTGGATAATTCCATTCGAAATCCAAATTTGATCAACTATGAGGTATACCCTATCTAATAAAAAAAAAATCATCCAAATCGAAGAACCCAGTACAAAGTTATGCCTGATAGAATCGGTTAACGGACCAGAATTCAGAGGGTGGGTGATAAATATCCTTCATTTTGCTACCCTTAGGGGTGGATTTCATCTTTTAAATTCGAATGGGATCAACTTCGAAGTAAACCCTATCCACTGAAAAATGATCGGAATCGGACGTCTCAGTAAAAAGTTAGGCGTGATCATACATAAAAAAAAAAATATACGCGTCTACTAGAGAACCTTCTCCTTTTTGGTTTCGTCGGTTAATAAAATAACCATGGCCAACGTTCGGTATGTAAATTGTGACGTTATATTCGTTGTTGTAGTGTCATTCAAATATCAGGATGTAAATGTTCCGTACTGTATATTAATGTTGTGTGTGTTGTAAACAATGCTATTTGCATAAAAAAAAATACATTTGTTCAAACTCCACTCGATTTTATTTTCAACTAAATTCCCTATCGCCTGGGGATAAGAAATTTGTTAGCGGAAATTGAAATTTACGAGTCGTCAAAAGAAAGGGTTGCTGAGGGTGGGGTGGGGGGATTTTGATCACTCATCATGAATTTATTTTGTAGAGGCTCAGAGGCAAGTACTCGCAGTTGGGATGTTTCGAACATGCATATTCCCCCCCCCCCCCACACCTTTCTAAAATGTACATTTTGTAAACATTCACTTCGCTGAACCATATGAAAGTAAATTGTGTTGATGCGAGGGCGATTTTATGAAAAACAAGAGAAATTGCTGAAAATTTTTCAAATTTGAAAACAACACCAAACTTTGAAGAACTGTATCTTGGAAACTATTGGGTCTACAGCAAATTCTCTCTTGTTAAAGGTATTCATAGTCATGGTCGAAAAATCACTCCTCCATGGTCAAAATGCCCGAAAACTGAAAAAAATTCCGAAAAATTGCAGTTTTTGGGCAGGGAAACTATGTTCCGGAGGGGCCCCGAGGACGAAAACTTGACCAGAGTACCTCTACGTAATCCTGAACATTGTGTGAAAAAATCGCTACTACCTGATTTCATGTACGTGAGAATGTACTATTTTACTGTATTACAACATTTAATCGACCAAAAAAATGAATTTAACAATTGGATTTTTTTTATATATTTGCTGATCATAACCAAAATGGAAATATAACCATAGAAAGATATATCTCAGGAAATGTACAGTGGCGTATCTAGGAGTTTTGCTAGGGGAGTAATGACATAATAATACCTCTATTTATAGGTAAAAAAAACATAAGTATTTTTTTTCATACAAATTCATACAAAAATACAAAATGTAATAAAATATAATAGGTACAAAAACAAAAAATTCTTTCGTTAAAATAAAAATAAAATGAAATTTAGTCTCCTGTATTTCTTATTTGCAAACCTTTCAATAACATTTGACACATCTATTTGCACATCTCTATGAACATGAAGTAGAGCTAATCCAACCAACCTCTCCTGTTGATCGTTGATCGCAGCCAAGTTTTCAATCGCTTCAACGAAGAAAAACTTCGTTCTGTGGATGCCACACTAACTGGCAATGTATTTAAAATATGAAGACACTTTTTTATCGAGAGAAATATGTTAGTGTCACAAGATTTAAAAAGAAAAAGAATTTAAAAATTCAAAAAATAATAGTAACAGCTGAACACTTGAAAGAATGTAATTTCGTTGGAAAATATTTTTTTCATTGAATTTTGATAATGTTAATGGCTAATTAAGTAACTTTTTTGAAACTGCCGATTTTATTAAAAACCGAATAATTGTTCACAGAATGACTCCATAATTTTTTTTGCTTCCTGGAGTATATTTTACATGTGTACTCAATAATATCACGCTATAAAATTGTTTAAAAGTTGATTATTTTGTTAATTATAAATTTCTGAAGTTAACAAAATATGAGAAATCGAGTAAATATTGTCAATTTTTTTTATTGATATTTCACATTATTATCAGTTTCATGTCTGACAAAGGCATTTTACAACAATTAAAAAAAAATACCAATATGTTTATGAAAATACTTACAAACAAATGGATAAGTTAAATATTTTTCATAAATTATTTTTTGCTTAGGTTGCCAAACTTTTATTATGATTAAAAACATATTTTTTTTGAAATTGATTAAATAGTTTTTTTTTTATTATTTAAATAATATATTAAGATTTTTTTTTGAAATTAATAATTGGTTATTCTACTTACCTAATAAAAAAATGTTTTATTAATAATGTAATTGTTTATTTGATTAACAATTAAACAAACTTTGATTTGCATTATATTTTTTTTAATGGAACAAAAAAAAAACAAAAACAACCCTATACGACAAACTGTTAAAAAAATTTATTTTTCATTTCTCTAGAAAATTCTATAAAAATTAAAAACAAATTGTTTTGAACATGTCGTATATGGTTGTTTTTGTTATTTTTTGTACCATTCAAAAAATATAATGCCAATCAAAGTTTGTCTAATCAATTACATTATTCACAAAAAAATATTCTTATTAGGTAGAGAGGAACCAATTATTAATTTTAAAGAAAAAAAATTCTTATATATTATTTAAATTATAAAAAAATTAAAAAACTATTATAAACAAAAACAAACAACACGATTTTTTTTTCAATTATAATAAACTAATGCAAAAAATAATGTTTGAAAAATATTCAACTTATCCATTTGTTTATATATTTTATAAACAAATGTTTTTTTAAATGTTGTAAAATGCCTTTGTCTGACATAAAACTGATAATAATGTAAAATATCAATAAAAAAAACAATATTTATTCATTTTCTCATATTTTGTTAACTTAAGAAATTTATAATTAACAAAATAATCAACTCTTAAACAATTTTCTGGAGTCATTCCGTTTTTAATAAAATCGACAGTTCCAAAAAAACTACAAATAATTGAGATAGAGTTCCGGGAGTACAGACTTTTTCATGGGAAATTTTTTCATGGGAGTACAGACTTTTTTAAAGTGACAATTGCCACTTCAAAGTCAAAATATTTTGTTGTTGGCTCTTCCACGCCTTCGTACATTTTGCTTAATAAATTCATAAGGAGGTGGATAAATAGCCTTGTTCAACCGGAGAACTCTCGGTTTTGTTGGAAGAAAATAATTTGATATGTAATTCGGAGGAATTTTTCTTGAAAAAAGTCGGATTTTGTACATATCTCCAGGAACTGAGCGTTATAAAGAACTAGATCACGAAGGCTATTTTTCACAGATGATCTAAAGCGTTCAGCGTTCCTACTTTTCAATATTTTTTATGTTCTATGGAAGATGGTTATATATTTTTGAAGCCAGATATATTAATGAATTTTTGATTATATTGGACGAAGAAATGGGTAGTTTCAAGTTACCTCTTTGACGAGTGATTCCTTCATTGACTTCGTACAAAGATTTATTTTTGAAAACTAAACAAGCTGTTTTAAGGATAAACAAGGATGGAAGAGGTAACAAATTATTCTTTTTAAATAGTGACCTGCATGACACTCGCGGTCCTACCTTATATATGTATCGGGTGACACGTTTCTGAAGGACGAAGATTCAAGTTTTTCAAGTTATTATATTTGATTTGTTTGAAAATATGAAAGGATGTTCATAAAATCTTCTTTAGCCGGGGAAGTAGTTTTCTGTTAGACATTCACAAAAAATAACTTAATTTTTATCGTGGATTTTTCAATTCACAGAAAAATATTTCGATTCAATTGAGAATGTTTCCTCTTTTCAATATTATAGTTGAGCATTTATAAGTAGCCTTTCCTCAAAATTTTTGTTTCCATTGTGATGTACTCCTGTTTCTATTACAATTTCATTCTGTTGAAACATATTCTTTTCAGAATTATATGGAAGTGTCTAACTTCACGACGGCAGCCTAGTCGATTCCTTTTTTTTCCGAAAAAATAATAACATTTCTTATTTTGCAACAAATCTCGCAAACTTTACAAAGTAGACCCCACAAAGCCTATATCGACAAAAAGCTCTCGAAAAATGCCATGCAATGGTGCAATAAAATATAGGATGTTGCATTTGGAAAAGTCGAGTTATTGCCATTTGTAATTTGTCATTTTCAAAAAATCGACTCCCAGTTTGTCTGCATCTCCAAAAGATGCGCTAAAGCCTAAGGAATCGACTGGAAAAGTTGGTTGGGTTATCTTGAAATGTTCTGAAGATATACATTTTTCTGTGGGTCTATGCACGAGGCTATTTTGACATATAAATTGACATAAGTCAAAAACTATTGCAAATATGTTAAAGAAACCTGGGCGAATCCAAATATGTTACAAAAATGGGGGTTTGCCGTTTAAAAAATAGAACTCAGTTGTGTATCTTATTTTGGGACATCCTGTATATAAATAGAATAGTTATTTGTGCAATCAGTTGGAAAAAGCACTATTTTTCGTAATGAGCAAATTTCTTGAGCTCAAAAATTTGGAAAAGTTTGAAACTCCACACCTGACGATTTTTTTTTAATTTTTCACTTTGAAATTGAGAAATGATTTAGTTTTGGGATTAATAATCAAATAAAAAAAACATCTCAATTTCGATGAAAAAATAAAAAAAAATCGTCAGGCGTAGGATTCGAACCCTCGCCAGTTTTTGATATCAGAGCTTAGATCTTGCGCCTTAGACCGCTTGACCAACTGGACGATATTAACTGTCAAACGCATTACGATATTTCAACGTGAGTGAGAAAGTTTTTTATGTACTTTTTTACTTTTTAGTGCGTTAAAAGCGTGTTCTCATCCTTGGAGAGACTTTCATGGAAAAAACGAAAATTAATGCTACATAGAAAACTACGTTGTCAGCTGGTGTCAATATCACCAATTGTTCATATTATGTTATTAATATTTATAATTAGTTTTTACCATACATATTATGAATTGAATTCGAATAAAATTTAAACTTCATAATATGTACAGTGAATATAATAACAATGAAGAAGTACTTCGAGTAGTTTAGCTTAAAATTAAAAATTTTTTTTAAATTTTTTTAATTAAAAATTTAATTTTTCAATTGGTGATGAAAAGTAAAATATTTGATAATCAACTTTTTAAAAGCCTTCAAATAAATTACCTTTTTTCATTTATTAAATCATGCTTTATTTAAGGCATTCAGGGCGTATCTAGGAATTATGCTTGGGGTAATGACATAAAAAAGTTAAATACCTCTACTTATAGGTACAAAAAACATTCTCTTTTTTTTCATTCAAATTCAAGCAAAAATACAAAATGTGATACAATAAAAAATATATATACATATAGTTATAAGTAGGTACAAAAACAAATATTTCTTTCTTTAAAATACAAATCTCAAAATGAAATCCAGTCTCATGTATTTCTTATTTGCAAACCTTTCAATAACATTTGAAACATCTCTATGAACATGAAGTAGAGCTAATCCAACCACACTAACTGGCATTGTATTTAAAATATGGAGACACTTTTTTATCAAGGGAAATATGTTAGTCACAAGATTTAAAAAGAAAAAAAAAAAGAAAATTCAATAAAATAATAGTATCAGCTGAACACTTGAAAGAATGTAATCCCGTTGGAAAATAATTTTTTCAGTGATTTTGATAATGTGAGGCTATTGTTAGTTAAGTAGTTTTTTTTAAACCACCGATTTTATTAAAAACCTAATAATTGTTCACAGAATTATTTCAGATTCTGTTTTGCTTCCTGGAGCACATTTTACATGTGTACTCAATAAGTTAACAAACTATGACAAATCAAGTAAATATTGTCATTTTTTTTAATTGATATTTCAGATTATTTTTTTTTATGTCTAACGAAAGCATTTTACAATCATTTAAAAAAAAATACGCAATTTGTTTATAAAATATTCATAAACAAATGAATGAGTTGAATATTTTTTTAAAATTGTTCTCTTGCGATAGGTTGCTGAGAGTTTATTATGATTGAAACAAAATAATCTTTTTTTTTAAATTGTTTATAATGTTTTTTTTTGTTTTTATATTATTTAAATAATATATTAAGAAATTTGTTTCTTTAAAATTAATAATTGGTTATTCTCCACCTATTAATAATGTAATTGTTTATTCACTTAACAATATGTTATAAATAAACTTTGATTGGCATTTTTTTTAATGGAACAAAAAATAACAAAAACAACCATATACGACAAACTGTTAAAAAAAATTATTTTATAATTTTTCTACAAAATTCTATAAAAATTGCAAACAAATTTTTTTGAACATTTTGCGTATATGGTTGTTTTTGTTATTTTTTGTACCAATAAAAAACAAATTGCCAATCAAAGTTTGTTTAAATGTTAAGTAAATACACGATTACATTATTCATGAAAAAAATTCTTATTAGGTAGAGAAGAACCAATTTTTGATTATTTAAATAATAAAAAAATCCAAAAAACTATTATAAACAATAAAAAAAAATTTTTTTTTCGATCATAAACCATTTTTGTAAAATATTCAACTTATCCATTTGTTAATAAATATTTTATAAACAAATAGCGTACATTTTCAAAACGTTGTAAAATGCCATAAAACTGAAAATAATGTAAAATATCAATTACAAAATTTTACAATATTCTACTCAATTTCTCATATTTTGTTAATTTTAGAAATAATCAACAAAATAATCAACTTTTAAACAATTTTATAGCGTGATATTATTTGATACGCATGTAAAATGTGTTCCTAGAAGCAAAAAAATTATGGCGTAATACTGCGAATAATTAGATTTCTAATAAAATTGGCGGTTCCGAAAAAACTACTTAATAAACAATAGCCTCGCTTATCAAAATTAAATGAAAACATATTTTTCTAACGATATTACATTCTTTCAAGTATTCAGATGATACTATAATTCTTTTGAATTTTTAAATTTATATTTAATAGTATAAAAAAAAATATGTGCATTGCTCTCTCGAGAGGTGCTGTACTCCTGCATTAACGCCCACGTGGAGTCCTATTTTCAACGTTGAATTAAAATTATGAATACTTGAGATAGAGTTCCTCTTCATGAAACTGTTTTTTTATTTTCTCCATTATCAATAGTTTTTGAGCTACTGTCAAAAACCAAGTCCTTTTTATTTTATTATTTAAATATCAAATTCTCGTCGATGGAAAAAATGTGGAGTGTGGTGGCCATTCCATCAAATAAAAAAAAAGTTTCTTGGGGGGGAATTAACTCCATTACGCCCCCCTTAAATACGCGCTTGAAGGCATTATTATTTATATGTGCTCGTAATATCGTCAAAATTATAAAAAAATTTAGAATGTGCCGCATTGCCGAACCTATCGTTTAAAAAAATCAAGTTGATAGCTGGGTCACCCTGTATTGAAGTAGAGATGTCAACTGTTGAGTAAAACTCGAAGACATCTCCACAACTTTAATTGGGTTGGAACACGATTCGGATCTCTACTATATTATTTTATTTCAGGTTCTACATAGCGCCAAGTCTCTATTAATCCATAGTCGAGCTCACAAGAGCCTGAAACCTTATGTGTGCGAAACCTGCGGACGCAGCTATTCTCAAACTTCTCACCTTTGGCAACATATGCGATTTCATCAAGGTAATACTTACCAATAACCACTCGAACAACACTCGTGCCATGACATTTTTTTTATCCTAGGAATAAAACCGTTCGCCTGTCCCCACGAAGGGTGCGAAGCTAGATACACCATCAGACCCGATCTGAAGGACCACATCAGAAAAGTCCACACGAGAGAACGCCCTTTCAAGTGCAACGTTTGCGACAAGTGTTTTTTGACTGGATCCGTTTACTATCAGCACAGGTTGATACACACCAACGACCGAAGATACGCTTGTGACGTAAGTGATTGATTCCTTTCTCATGGGATGTGTTCAACCTTCAGTCAGTCACCATCTCGTCTAGTTTTTGACTACATCTTTCAATGACACCCAAAGTTTTCCTCAACTCCACTTATCCGTCCGCCTGTCTGTCGGAAACGAAATATTTTTGTGTACATTCAACATACTTCCACATGGTTTGGCTGAAAATACATTTGAAATTATCATGTATGGTCCACTAGTTGTACAAGTAGTAGGTAGTAGACCATACTCTTTGTTTTTTATAAAAATTATCGGGAAAGATATATAATTAAATTCTTATATTACTCAGAAAAATGGATACTGGTACTCTTTTTCAATCCCGCCGATATCACCAGTGTACAACAGGCCAATTGACTATTGACTGTTATTAGTTTTTCAATACAAGGAAAAACATATCCATACTTACTAACACTATCTTTCTCTGATGTGATATAGGCACACTATCTGGTTGTTTGTTTCTAATAATAATAAAATGATACATATAATCTTTTTCATATTACATGGGCAGCTGTCACCAGCGGAATGGCCAAAAATAGATTTTTCGACACATTCCACAAATTTTGAAAATAATTGAATTTACTTTACCAGATGTTGAAAATTCTTGCAAGGCACTGATTAATATTAGTCACCTGTCGTTCAGGACAAAAATTCGGCCACGGCTTAACATGCGAGATCTTTTTTGAATAACTTTTCTTTTCAATGAATAAAATAATACTTTTTCTTCAAGTGGAATTTCTCTAAATATACTAAAAAAATTAAATAAACTTTCCTTCTCAATCAAAATGACTTTTATATTTTATTTTTTTCTTTACTCTAGTTTCAAATAATACACAAAATAACTTTAATACTAAAATGAAAAAATAAAATCATATCCAGCTTTAGAAAAAGATTAAAGCCATAAATTTCAAAGCATAAATCAACATCAAATTAATTTCAAAAAAAGAGCTCATATTTTTATTTTCATAATTATCTTTTCATTATTAAAACAAATAGAATCCGTACTTTCCGTTAAACCTCGTATTTTATTTTTTCACCGATAATTCCCTAATATCAATGAAACTTTTTTTATGCATTGGCATCAATACGAATAATTAATGTATAAGTGGTTCACCTGCATAAAAACGCACGATTTTTGTACCAGTGGTTCACCCTAACAATAAAATTGAAGCAAGCGTTGAACTACTTTTTTCCTAAAAGCTTTGCACTCACCCTGTAAAATAATTGTTGTTTCCAATAACCAATTTTTCCAAATAGTTGTCCCAATTTTGTGCCCATGTTTCATAGACACTCGTATATATTCCCTTTCAATCTACCGACGCCATAAAAGTCCCCTATTTAAACACCACCCATTTTAAGTGAATACTCATATATATTACAGATATTTTTATATTGTGTTGAATAACGTGTTATATTTCAAACCATATATTTTTAAAGAATTATTTTAGTGCATACATTTTAATATTGTGTCAAGTTAAATATGTCTCAGACTCCATATTTTTAATTTTAGTGTTTTAACCTAGTGATGACAAATACCATGTCGAAACGTCGTTAAAATAAATTATATGAATTGACTGAATCGGACCTTTAGTATTAATCTTCAACTAAATTCATAAACTCCAAACCCGAAAACCCCTTTTTAAGCTCATTTTGATTTTATGAATTTTGAAAAAAAAAACATAATCTTC
Organism: Gonioctena quinquepunctata; assembly: GCA_018342105.1. Lineage (NCBI taxonomy): Eukaryota > Metazoa > Arthropoda > Insecta > Coleoptera > Chrysomelidae > Gonioctena > Gonioctena quinquepunctata. The sequence goes on along the minus strand of JAFIRS010002473.1, from coordinate 11,545 downwards.
GACCCTGAAAACCCCCACATATCAATTTTGAATCGAATCGGACCATAAACCTAAATCTCGTTTTCATGAATTTTAACAAAAAAATAATAATCTCTGATTCTGAAAACCTCCACATACAAATTGTGAATAGAATCGGACCATAATCACAAAACCCCTTTGCCATTTTGGAGCCGCCTTCTTGAATTTGTACATTTTGACAAAAAATTCATAATTTCCGATCTCGAAAACCCCCACATACCAATTTTGAGTCTGCCATCTTGAAGCCGCCATGTTTTTTTTCTCTAACCAAAATTTCATAATGCATTGTCACCGGAATTATGAACACCCGCCAAATTTCAGCTCAATCGGATGTCGACAAGTGCTCCAAAAATGAATTACAAATTGTGAACCGGAAATAATGACAACGAATTACATACCAACGAAGCAAGTTAAATATAAACTTGTAAAATGAGACTTTTGTTACATCTTTTGTACGAGAAATCATTCGAAAATCACATCAAAATAGCAAGCTACACATTAACTTCTACTGTTGAATCTTCGGTGAAACAAATTCAACAGATAATAATTATTTAAATTATTCTAAGGAAGTATTCTGACTTTTTGTTTAATATTGATCTCCAAACTTTTTAGAAGGTCGAGTTTACAAGCTTTCTTTTTAAATATAATATTTCAAACTCGTTAACAAAATCTACCTGCTATTTTGAACCTTTGTGACCCATTAAATAATAAATGATTAGTATTAAACACTTTCATTGGTTGTTGTACAAATTTAAAGCAGATTTGCTTGAGCCAGAAATTTTATGTGGATGGTACTTTCGACTACTGCACTTTTTTTTGCAGTTGTTAAACATACATGCTGCCTCTGCCCAGGCACATACCACACCACATCCGTGGTGGATTACGGTAATTTATCGCAATGTGCGGCCAGCAAAGTTATAAACTGGTTTTTACGCGGCCAACAGGTTTCACTCAATTTGGTCTGATATATTCTTTTTACGGGGGATCATATTTATATATCTTTCCATTTTTCTTCCTAATTCAACATTATAATATGTACGATTTTGAACGAACCCTATATTTTGGGTTGGAAATGAATTTATTCAGCTAAGAATGGTTATACTACTATATCTCCAATTTTTATCAATACTCTAATGTTATTCTTTTTCTTTCAATTACGCGGCTACTATATCTTTTTGAAAAGACAAATCTGAAAATGGACTTTTGGAACGTTACAATTTGATATAGTTCCAAAATAATTACATTTTTGTCTCTCCTGTAATAGTGACATGTTGTGACTTTAGCCATCGAAATCCATTTTATTTTCAGCTATGCCCGAAACGATTCTTCAGAGCCGATGCTCTGAATAACCACAGGAGGATCCACACGGACGAGCGTCCGTATCCCTGTCACGTTTGTGGCAGAGAGTTCCGACAAAAAGGCGATCGCAACAAACATTTGAGAACGCAACACCCAGATAGCTTCCTTGTTTGAAATTATCTATTATTTTATGAAGATGTTTTTGTTGATCAATTTTTTCTCTATAGTTCGAATCATCATATGACAATGTAAATTATAATAATTTTAATTTTGTTTTTACTTATACAGATTCCAAATAAAACGAGGGCTATAAGATTTCAGTGGTTAGAACAGAGATGTACTGGCCTAGGACCAGCCAAAATATAGCAGATATAAGCGATGTATAATCAAGTATTTAAATAGACCACTGTAGAATGTTTCCCGCTTTTACTGTTCCGCCTCGAGCGATAGCGCGTTCAGCTGTCTCCGTCTCTTTTAAATCGATATGGAACTTTGAAAATCGTTACGGAACTTTGGAAATTGTGATTGCGTCTGAGACTGGAAGCTGCAACGAAAATTGTGCTATGCCTCGAGGCGCAACAGTAAGAAGGGGAAACAATCTACAGTGGTGTAGATATCCATCGCGTAACTTTGTTATATTTTGTGCTGGTCCACTGGGTCGAGTACCTCTCGTTCTAACCCATTGTAAATCCTATCGTCAACAATTTTATTTCCGAATTTGTATTATATTCATATTTCTAAGGTGTCTTGTTATGATAAGTTATGAGACGTATTTCTAGCGTTAATATATTGCACATTACCTATAATCCAGTTGTAATGGTGTTATCAAATGAATGGTAAAATATACAAAAATACCATATCATTTACTTACATGAAACTGATTTTATTTTTTAGGAAACATTTGATGTGAGATAAGTTAAAACAATTTATTATTCTCGCTCTCTCCTACCCAAAAATCATCATTCCATTATGTTTATTTGAAGTTTGACGTTGCCAATTTTTTCCGTTTGGTTATTTGTTAAAAAAAAAGAAATTGATAAAAAAAATTGGGGGTTTTTTTCAATATTTCCGTCTCACAATCTTCTGAAATATCAACTAGACTTTCGATTGTAAAGTAGCTGAAATAAATTTTGAAAATAAATTTTTTTTTTTTTATACCTACCCCCCTTTAAAAAAAATAATAAAAAAAATTTTTTTAAAAAAAAAACATTTTTTAAAAAATTAAAAAAAAAGAGGAAATAAATAATATTTTGGGGGGGAAAAAAAAACACGCTTTTATAGGAAAAAAAAAAAATTTTAAAAAAAAATTTTTAAAAAAGGGGATGCATGGTATCAATAATTATATGGAAAATTTAACCTGGGCAAAGTAAGAAATGTCTCAGATCACGGGTATTAATTGTTCCATGCCCCCCCCTTTTTTTTTTTTTAAAATAAAATACTTTTTTTTCTTTTTTTTTTTTTTTTTTTTAGTCTTTTTTTTTTTGGTTTTTTTTTTAAAAAAGGTTATTTATTTCCCTTTTTTTAGTTTTATATTTAAAAGCGTTTTTTTTTTTTTAAAACTATTTTTTTTTTTTTTTTTTTTTTTTTGAAAAAAAAAGGGGGAAAATTTTAAAAAAAATTTAAAATTGTATTGTCATCGGTCCTCAAAAAATCTAAAATTTTTTGGGAAAAAGGAAATCTGATTTTTTAAAAAAGTGGGTCAAAATCGCGCCCAAAGGAGTCGGTTACAAACAAACATACAAGTGAAGCTAATATAAAGCGAAAAAAAGGGGGGTGCAAATTTTTTTCAAGAAAACGAATTATCTGGTTTTTTTCCCGGCCCGGGGGGGGAAAGGGAAATGGGGCCTTTTTAAAAAAGGTGGGGGAGGCCCTGGGGAAAAAAAAGGAGTGGATGCCCCAAATTTTTTTTTCAAAAAAATTTTTTTTTTTTTTTTATTGCGGAACAAATAAAATTATTTCGACACAACATGTAGGAAAAATTTAAAAATACAAGAAATAAATTAAATTCAGCGTAAACGAATGGATTTTTTCGGGGGTTTTTTTCGACGAAAAAATCACTGATGATTTCGGTCAAATCCAGCTTTTTGGGGAAAATCATTCTAAAGCTAAAAAGCGATAACTTTGATTGACGGTTTTGGTTTTCCCCGTAATTCTCCTTTTTTTTTATTTGAAAAGAGCGTTTTTCCCGAAATTTTTTACATCATCACATTCTCAGTTGTAATATCACAAGAGAGTGAAAATTATTCGACAGATTTTCAAAAAATTGTTGCCAGGCAATAGAAAAAGAGAGACCAACTGGCTCAGGGCTATTCCCCAAGTTTGGGGAAAGAAATCTAGATAATTATTTTCTACTATATCGAACCCCCCGGGGGTATTCTTTAGATTTTTTTTTTTATGTTACGATCATAAACACTTTTTCCCCAAAATTATATAAAAAGTACAAAAAACCCGGTTTTTTTATTCATTTCACACTTTTCATGCAAATTTGGGGTGACAGACGTCAAATTAAAAAAAATATTTTTTCCCCGACAAAAAAAAAAATACCTTAAATTATTCCCGGACAATTTTTAAAATTCCCCCTTTTCCCCAATGTTTTTTTAATTGAACGTTTCCATTGGTTTCTAGCAATGTCAAAAAAAAAATCACTGTAATTTCAATGTTTGAGAATGTAGCCTGGGAAAATTTTTGGGGTTTTTTTAAAATTTTATATAGAACATCTTTTTGATTGGTCTTTTTTTTTTGTCCTTTTTTTTAAAGGGTTTTTTTTTTTTTGCCCGGGGGGGGCATCCCCCTTTTTTTTTGATCACACTTTCAGATTTCGGGGATTTTTTTGCTACAAGGGGGCCCCTCAGCACCCCTTTTCAACACCAATAAATGGGAAAAAAAAGGGATAAACCCAAAAAAATTTGTAGAATCGGCGGAAAAAAGTCAACAGAATTTGAACTTTTGTTTTTTTTATGGAATGCGCAAAAGGGCTCTTATAAATAATTTTTTTTCAATCATATTCATAAATTGAAATATTATTTTCTTTTTTCTTATGATTATTGGTTTTATTTTTAAAACTAAAAACGCTTGTGTCTTTCGAAGAATACATCGACAGAAAATCCTTCATTTAATAAAAAAAAAAATATACTTTTTTTTTAATTTAAAAATTTTTTTTGTTTACAGCTAATTTGATACGATATAATATTTTTTTTAATAGTTGATGTTTTACTTGGTGATTGTTTCTTGCAAATACAATGATTCATCAGATCGAAGATTAACATTAACCATGGATTTTGGGCAAGAATACGAAACATGTTTTTTTAATGTTTAAAACCCATAGGAGGCCGAAGGAGCATAATTTGAGCTTTCGTCATCGAGACGAATTTGCCAAAATCCCCATCTAATTTACTGAAAAAATTGTGCTCCCCCCCAGTTTAGCAGTGATTTGTTCCACAGTGGGTATCTGAAAAATTTCGCGTTTGATAGCTAAATCCCAAATCACGTGGTTCTAGACAAGCTCGTAATGTTCCATCCCTTTTTTCACAATCACGAGGAATCCACCCAGTCCGTAGGTTCGTCTATTTTTCTTATTATTTTCGATTTTTTCCCAAATTTAGCCAAAGTATTTTTGAATTTTTCAACAGTGGAATAGGGACTTTTGGAGGAGAGTGCCTGACATTTTCTTTCAATTCACCTGGAAAAAAAATCCTAATCCTGTGAAAAAAAATCCTTATTTTCAATTATCAAATGATCATAATTTAATTCATAATTTTTTTTTAATGTTGTCAATTCAAATTAAATTTAATTTTTTGCATCCTTCTAGTCCTAATAGGCTGTCAACTTTTGTCTCCACAACATAAAACTCTAAAATGCATTGAAATGTTTTATGTTTCAATTTAGATAACATTTTCCCAAAAATGGCAAAGTGTTCTTTGTTTTGATTTTAGCGAAACGTTGTGTTCAACAATACATTTTTCTGGTACATTAATTTGTCTCAGTTTATCAATTGAAATTATGTTTGCCTGAGAACCTGTGTCTAATTTGAAGTATAGAAACAGACCAAGAACCATTCGATTTTTTTCCTTACTTGCTAAGCTATATACATATACGCAGTTTTCTTCTTTCTTCTTCCTCACTCGACTCAATTTCTCTTGATTTATATTTTTCTTGCGACACACTTTCTCACAAATGATTTTGCAACCCGCACGTTCGACACTGCCTTCCGAACGCCGGACACTGATTTTTTCCGTGAACATTTCCGCACTTTCAACAAAGCTGCCGATAAAGCCTGAAATTTGACTTGACTGCTCACGGGATTTTTCTACTGCCAGAAACCTTTTCACGGCATCTTCCAGTGTAATTTAATTTTCTTGAAGAAGTTTTTCTCGAAGATTCTGACTCTGCAATCCACATAACATAATGTCCTTGGTAAGACTCTCTTTGAGATCTCCAAATTCACAGATCTTGCTTTATTTCTTCAAGTCGGTGACAACGTCAATACTTTCACCGTCACGTTGTTCTTGTGAAAACATAAACCTTTCAAAGGACAGATTTTTTTCGGTAGAAATGGTCTTCGAATTTTTTTACGATGGTTTCAAGAAAAACTTTGTTTTCATTGGTGGGAATGTGAGGTTGGTTGGTTGGTTGGTTGGTTTAAGGCTGACAACCAGAGACAGGGCTGGCACTTAGCTTCCTTGACACTGCGACCAGCTGGGGTCTTTATCACTCTGTCGTCAGTGGTTCCTTATTCAAACAGGTTTATGCTCCCAATTGGGTTCAGAAGCCTGCCGATAAGGCCCCCGGGCTCATGCCCGTTTCCGGGCTGATCCTCAAAGATTCTGTGTCGCCCACTCTTAGGGCGTCACGTCGAAATTTAAAGACAAAGAGTTAGACCCGAGGCCTCCTCTTGTCTCTTGATGACAAGCCATTCTTCAGTATCTATCCCCATGTCCTGGGTTTTGATGAGCTGAAGAATCTTTTGTTTCCCTTTTCCCAAATGGCTTTGGAATCCACTTTTTTTCCCGGAGCCGAGGTGTTCGCCCACGGATCCCCCCCGGTTTGGGGTTTAAAATTTTTCTGGTGCCGGTGTGTTCAACTGGAATCTCCTCGATTTCCCCTCCCTATCGGTTTTGGGCCCCTTCTTAAAGGGGAATTTCCCCCCGGGGTTGTTTGTGGGGGAAAAGGGTCGCCCAAACCTGCGGTCCCCCCGCGCAGGTGTGGCAGAATTCTGGGGGGTCCTTTTCCCAGAGGTTTTTTTATACCGACTGGCTCGGTATCACCCATCCCCCACGGGTCGTTGACCCCTTTGGATTAACCATGTTTGGTGGATTTGGTTTGGATTTTTTGAGATCCAGGTTTTTGACCTTTTTGTCTTTCCCCCTGGTTTTTCCCTTTTCCCCCGTTATCCAGCGATCCACTTGGGTAAAATTTCCCAACCACTTCACTCCTAGGAGGTGAAAAGTTTTACCAAAAAATTTTCCAATGTGGGGTATTATAAATGGACATACCCCACCTGTAATGCAAAATAGTTTTTTTTCTTGTTCCCCGAAAGGGCGAATGCGAATTTCTGCGACAACTTCCCAATTTTTTGCCAAAATTTTTGAAACATTTGGTTTCTCTATGATCTCCCCCACCAATTCCAACCACCACCCAAACGCTTCCCCTTTTTTTTACCCCTATTTACTTTTAATTATTAAATTATTTGACGTTTCTAAACGGCTTTATTTCGTTCGAGTCGAATAGGTCAGCGACCTTCATTAAAAAACAGTGACAAACAAATGGTAGAAACGTTCACAGCGTTTATGTGAGGAGTCAATTAGACTGAATACGTTACAAGTTTGATTCATATCAGTTTCAGAATCAATAAATTAATTCCGAAATCTACTTTTCCGACTGGCCTCGCCATCGGGATGTAAGTTTTTATTTCTCTCGTAGCTTGTCAGCATAGGAAACTGTTTTCATCTAATATTCTGGTGGAGGAAATAGAATTTTTTTCGAGTACGCCTCTGTTTGAAACCATGTTGCGAGTCCATCCCTGATATATGCCCCAAAAATTACGTCTTGAACAAGCGTTTCAATACGGTATGGATGTTAAGACTTCATCCAGATCCAAAGAGAGTGACTACTCTGAAGGAATTTACTTGAATCTATATATATCAGGGGTTAAATGTTAAATAGAGTTGAAGAAACCTTAAAGGTATACTGTACAAATAAAGGCTAAATAACTCAATCGACCAAACCTAGAGACGCGCGCACGAACGTTTTATGCTGATAGCTAAAACCTGACAGCTGAACAGCTGGTAAAGTTTTATTTATGTTTTGTGACCGGTGTATGTGTGGAGTGTTGAAAACACCTAGTGATTAGTAATGTGAACCCAAGATCTTTGTTATTTTATTTTCGTATCCAAAGAGGCGTGAGTACGAATTTTCAACTTCCAAAGTAGTGAGCTGTAATAAATTCCAGTGTTGTAATTCTAAATGTAAAACAGTTTGATATTGGGAGTGGATAAGAGTTCGACTAGACGGACATTTAATTGAACATATTTGGAGACTTTTTGAACGACGATAAATGTCTTGGAGATAATGGGGATATCTAGGATATTTTTTTTCAATTGATGCGACGGATACTTGAATAATCCATTTTAAAGTAATAAAAAGACCTTTTCACTAAATACCATGCAAGAAATCCTAACTGTAAACTTTTGACTTATACCAAATTTTTTAAATTGGGGAAAAAATTTTCAGTTTTTCCTCCGGAACGAATCGGAACCCCGGAAATGGGGGCTCATCCGTTTCCGAGTTAAAGCATTTTAAAATAACCTCTTTTTTCAACCCCCGTTTTTGAAAAATTTTTCCCCCTTTTTTTAACCAGAAAAAAATACACCTAAACCCTTTTTTTTCGGAAAAATTTTTGTGGTTTTATAAAAAAATCCTCCTTTTCACAGTTCCAAAATTAAAAAATTTTGGTCCTTTAAAAAGGTTTAGTAAACTTTATTTTTCAGGGAAAATGAATCACCCCCCACAAAATTACAAATAAAGGGAAACCCCTTTTCACATTTGAATTCGGAAAGTTGGGGTGATTCACCTATTAAATAAAAAGTAAAAAATTTTCTTCTCAAAACCCAAATTATAAATGTAAAATTTTTCGTAAAAAAACGATATTTTGTCAAAAGTTTTGCCAAAAAAAGTGTTTTAAAAGGGTATTTTATTTAAAAAAAAGGTTCTAGGATTTTTTTAAAATTTTAAAAGGGTTAAAAAAGTGCAACTCAAACGTAAAAATCCACATTCCGGGGGAAAAAACTAAAAAGCCCATATTCAAAAATCGTAAGTAAACTGATATTTATCTTTTTTTTTATGAACTATTTATGCGACGCCCTTTGGATCAAAATATTCTACTTTTTTAAAAAAAAAGGGCCAATACTTTTTTTGTTTCTTTTTAGGGTTTTTTTTTGGGTGGGGGTTTTAAATTTTAATTTAAGTTATATCGATTAAAACAATTCTGGGCCCCTTTTTTTTTGTAGTATGCATCGAATACAGCTTTTCGAATATTTTAGGAGATAGGCCTTTAAATATCGTTTCTTTTCCTCCCTTTTTTTGCGTTTTCCCCGGGGGTAAAAATGAGGTTGTATCATTCTGATAGAAAAAAAAATTTTTAAAAAAGGACGTAAAAGTGCAGTTTGCATCTCTCTAAACTTCAACTGGGGAGTAAATGGTATTTTTTTCCCCTTCCCTCGTTTAAAAATAACTATTCGATATTTGAGAAGTCGTATTTAATAGAAGGGTATTTCAGGTTTAATTATTGATAAATGAACCAAACATTTATTATCTATGTGGAAATTTAACGGTAAATATCTGTTACATACGCATCAATAGGGGGGAAAAATTTTCTTAGTTTTTGTCGAAACAAACCCGGAAGTGGGGGGGTCTCATACCGTTTCCGAGTTGACTTAAAAAATCCCCAAAAACCGTTTTTTTTTCCAAAAATCAAAAATTTCCCCTTTTTCGCATAAACAATAACGCTAAATCCTTTTTTAAAAAAATTTGCAAAATTGGTTTTTATCGAAAAAAACCTTTCGGTTAAAAAGAAATTTTCGTTCCGCCAGAAGACTTTAGAATTTCCTCGAAAGAAAATGATTTTTTAACCAAAAAAGGAAAGGTAAAAAAAAGCTTTGGCCCCAAATCCGAAAATAATAAAAAAATTGTTTATGCTGGGAAAAAGGCATTTTTTAAACCGGGGTTAAAAATATTAATTCATTTTAAAAAATTTTAACGAGCCGCCATTCTTCCGGGGTTCTTTCAAAGGGGAAAAAACGAAAAATACCCAAATTTAGAATGTAAATTTTAAAAAAATTTACCCAAAAACTTTTAAAAAAATTTAACTTATCAATTGGGCCAAAAAATAAATAGTTGGTTCGGGTTTATGTTAAATGACGTTGGGTGTGATGATTCTTAAATGTTCAAGGTTTAAAACATAAAAAAGATGAATTATCTTCTTTGTCGAATGATCGGCTGAAAAATCGAAACAGTTTCCTTTTCCCACCGACAAAGGAATATTTTGAATTTTTTCGTGACAAAAAAATTTTTTTTGGGCCTGAAACCCCTGTCCATCTACGAAAATGTCCCTAGTTTTCCCCCTCAACATCACAACTACCATTAAATTTTTTATAAACATTTAAGAGCAAAAATCGTTTTGCCTCTATGGACGAACTGAGAGATAAAATGCGAAAAAAAATTCCTAACCGATTGATCGTATTATTAGTAAAAAGGGGAAAAAACGAATTTTTCAAGTGAATTTTGCCCGACTTCGTCGTCCGATTAATTTGAAATTTGGGGGGTTTTTAAAATATTGGGAAATTTTTTGTTAAAGAAAAAATTTTTGGGGCTCCAAGATGGCGGGACGATTTTTTGGATTAGGTCCATTAAATTTAAAAATTTGGGTATGTGGGGTTTGGGGTGGGAATTTTAAAATTTTTTGCAAAATTCATACATTCAAGATGGCGGCCCCTGGGGGGGACGAGTTTTGTGATTATTAATTGTTTCAAAATTGGTATGCGGGGGTTTTCGGTCCCGTTTTTTGAATTTTTTTAAAAATTTTCCAGCCCCAAAGCTTGGGAAGATCCCTTGTGATAAGATGCTCTATTAGGAAAGAACGATTAAATGAACTAACAAAATCAAAAATTAAATAACTAATAAAAACCTTTTCGTGCAATCGCATCGAAGTGGTTTTTCCCTTTTTTCCCCAAAATTGGAATTTTTTGCGCCATTCCAGAACCCACCCAAAACCAAAAATTTTTTTAAATTTCACATTTTCAAAAATGACAAGGAAAATTTTTTTTATTAATACAGCATTAATTTTAAATTAAACAAATACATACTTTTTTTTTTCAGGTTAAAAGGAAAGCGCCGATATAAAAAAAGATACTAAAATACCACTACGTATCGCATATTTTGGGTTTTGTCAAGCCCAAAAAATATTTTTTATATATTCAAACATACATTTCCATACAAAAGGACTTTGTTAATTAAATTGAACTGTTTTGATTTTAAAAAAAATATATTTATTTGCAATTATTTATCTAGTTTAAATTTTGACGTTCACGAAAAAAAGTGTGTAGCATGGGCGAAGTTTTGCGACCCTATCCTGCCCCCGGCCGGAGTCCCGGCGTAACTTTTTTTTTCGGTACGCTAAAAGGACCTATTGAGTTAGAGACAACTCCGAAAAAATTGATAAAAATTATTCCCTAATTTGGGTTTTTTCGCTTTTTTGGAAGAAAAAAAAATTTTTCGCCTTTTTTAGATTTTCGCTAACTTGAAGTTACAAAAAAACTTCCAAATTTTAATTTTTTCACAGTTTCCAAATATGATAATTTGCCGCCTTCGTACCAGTTAGGGGAAAAACCCTGTATATATCTTTTTTAGTTCTGAAGTATCCAGAATCTGCCGGTTTTTTTCGCAATTGTTGCGGGAAAAAAATGGTTGTTTTTTTTTTAAAAAGCGATGTTTCCAAACCCATATGAAGTTAGTGAAAAAACTTCCGTAATTTATTTTTTTTCCCCGTTCCAAGTATCCATAATTTGCCGCCTTTTTTTCGCTAATTAGTTGGGGAAAAAAAAATTTGCCCCATTTATAAATAAGGTTTTTTCCAACTTAATTAGCGAAACAACTTCTGTAATATCATCTCTTTCAGTTCGAAAATCCAGAATCTCCCGGGTTTTTGCAATAGTTCGGGGGAAAAAACCCTTTT
>JAFIRS010002472.1:0-211904 GCA_018342105.1 Gonioctena quinquepunctata | reverse complement strand
CCCAGCCAATGCCGTTGACGGATTTGGTTGACCCCCCATTTCAATATGCTGCTCGGCTGTTGGATAACGGCCGGCGGCTATCCCCCACCCCCCCCCTATCACAGCTCCCCCCCCCCCCACTCTCAATCCACACCCCCCCATACACAACATGGCTGCCACCATTCCGAAATCCGGGCCCTCCCCCCCCACCCCCCCCCCCACAAAAAACCACCACCCCCCCCCCACCATGTGGCGGGGTAACCATTCCGGGGGGGTTGCGCTCGTAGTGAAAAAACCCTTCTCCCTAGTTTTTTGTGATTTTTTAAAAAAAAAATTAAAAGTTCTAAAAAATTGGATAAGTGAAGGAAAAAAAAATTTTCTTATTCTCGTACATTTGCAACCTTTCCCCGAATAACGCTTTTTTTCAATTTACCGAACTTCTTCAGGGGCCCCCCCTTTTTTCAATACACACAAGCTTTAAAAAATAATTACAAATTTTTTTTTATTGTGGTTGCAAATGAAGAATATCAGTCTTAGTGGATATGTAACTTTAAAACCTCATACGAAAACGGAACCTATTATCCACCAATTTTTTTTGCATTTTACAACTTTTTAAAAAAATTGCATAAAGTACTAAAATTGCAATTAAAAAATACCCCCAAATTTTTTTTACGTGACAAAAAGAGATTTGTAACCGTCATTGTTCAACGGAACTTTTTTTTAAAAAATTTTTTTTTTAAATTTTTTGGGTTTTGCAAACATTGTGCAAATAGGTTTGAATATATATATATATATATATATATATATATATATATATATATATATATATTTTTCCTTTGGTTTCTTAACATATATATTTTCTTTCAAATTCTGGGGAAAAAGGTCTGATTCAGTCAATTCATAAATTTTTCCCCTTAACGACGTTTCGACATGGTTTTTGTCATCATCAGGTTAAAACAAAAATTTAAAAAAATATGGAGTTTGAGACATTTCAAACAATATTGAAATGTATGCACTAAAATAATTTTTAAAAAAACATATGGTTCGAAAATATAACATTTTATTTAACTCAATAAAAATTTTTTTGTAATTTTTTATGAGTATTCACTTACAAATTATTTTATTTGTTTTTGCGTTAAATTGAACGAAGGTTATTGTGGGAGTGTGACCCCCCCAAATTTTGAGGGGAATGGTTTGTTTTTTTTTTTTCCCATGTTTCCCCCTCTTCATAAGTAGGTACGGGGGAATTTTTATATTGAGTTTTAATATATGGGCCGGACTGTATTTTTTTTAGCATGTAAAGATCAGTTTTCATTATGATTTTTTTTAAACGAAGTTAAAGGGTTGTTATAAATCTGGCTTAAGTTTTTGATATCATTTCTATTGTTAATGCTAGGGGGGTTTTTTTTTTAATTGATCATTTCAAGGAATGTTCTTACTCTTGGATTCCTTTTTTGGGGGTCAAAAAATTTCAACGTTGTTGGGTGTTAAACTTATGTTTTTTTTTTCTTTTTCTTTTTTTTTAAAAAAGGCTGTAATGTCGGTTTTGAATATTTGTGGGGGTTGTACTCGTTTCTGCAAATATTTTTTTTGTTTGACCTATATAGGTATTTTTTACAGTTTTTGGGATTCTATATACTGTATGAGTTTGTTTTTTTTTGGTATTTCGGTTTAATTTTTTTTAATAAAGGTTTTTTTTCGAAATTTTTTAGTCGATGTGCAATAGTTATGTTGTTTTTTTCCATTGTTTTTAATTTTTTTTTCGATGGGTTTTTCTATGTATGGTAAAGGTATGTATTTTTTTTTTTTTCTTTCCCCTTTATTACCCTTTTTTTTGTAGATCGCATGTATTCTTTTTTTTTTTTTTTTTCTGCAAAGTGGCTGGGGTAATTATTTTCTTTCAATATTTCCCCTTTATTTTTCCCCATTTAAAATTTTTTCCCGAATTTTGGGTGACAAGCTTTATAGCTCTGTCTTTAAAAATTTTTAAAAACTTTTTTTTTTTTTAACTGAGGGGTCGTTTGACAAATAGTTAGTGTAACGTTTTTAAAAGCTTTGGTTTTTTAAAAACCAGTTTGTAAAATTTTTTTAGTATTGTGGGTTTTTATTGTTGTGTCAAAAAAAATTTGTTTTCTATTTCTTTTTTTGTAAAAATTTCAATCTAGGATGATATTTATTAAAATTTTTTTTAAATTTTTTTAATTTTTCAATGGGATACAGGTTAAACAATCGTCTACATATCTTTTTAAGAAATATTGGTTTTTTAATGTTAGTGATTTGATGTTTTTTTTTTTCAACATCTCCATAACCAGTTTTTTTACTGTTGCAGAAAAGGAATCCTTTTTAATTCCCCAATATTTGTAAAAAGTTTTATTTTCATATTGAAAGTATGTTGGGGTTAAACAAAAGTTCAATTCCTTTAAAAAAAATCTTAAAAAGGGTTTGTGTTGTGTGATTTTGTATTTCATGCCATTTTTTCTTATGATCTCTATCGCAATTTTTTTTTATCTATATTTGTATATAAAGAAACTATATCTAGAGATTATTATATGATTTTTTGGAATTTGTTATATTGCGGATAAATTCCACAAATTTCCCCCGGGGGGTTTTCACATTGGTAATTTTTTTTTCCAATAACTTTTAAAAAGAATTTCTGGGGGGAATTTTGATAAATTAAAAAGTGGCAGATTAAAAAATTGCTGACAAGGGGGGGGGGAAAATTCAGTTTTTGTAAAATTTGGGGAAAACCGTTATTGTTGGAGGTTGGGCGTTTTTTGTATATTGAGTTTGTTTTTTTTTTCCCGTCTATAAGGGTTGACGAGAACCAATTTTTACAAAATTTTTTTAACCCGCTTGAAGTTTTTTTTTGTGGGGGTTAATCTCTCTTTTCTATATGTGGTTTTATCCATTAGCAAATTTTCGGGTTTTTTTTTTTTTCCCCGATTTTTGCATAATTACTGTTTTTTTTAGTTTTATCAGCCCTGAGTATAAGTAATTCTTTTTTTCCCTTTTAAAAAAAATTTCTTTTTTTTTTAAAAATTTGTTGAAGAAAATTTTTTTTAATGAAACGGAAAAAATTTTAAAAAAAATTTTAAAAAATTTTTAAAAAAAAAAAGGGAAAAAACCAAATTTTTCCCAGGGCTGTCCCTTTAAAACTTTTAAACCCGGTTCTGAATGAAAAATTTTAAAAAAATTTTTTAAAAACCCATAAAGAAAAATTAACCCCGAAAAAAATAAACCAGTAAAAATTTCGCCCCTTTTGGGGAAAAACCCAAAAGAAACTCAAAAAACCGGGGTTTCAAAAAACCCAAAAAAGGGAATTCCCCCCCTTTTGTTTAAACGCCGTTTTTGGATGGGGAATCCTGGGAAAATTTTTAAAAAAGACTTTTAAAAAATTTGCCCGGGTTTTGGAATTTTTTGTTTTTCCCCCCAAAAAAAATTTTCTGAAAAATTTTCTTTTTAAAAAAAAGGAAAAACGAAAATAAAAAAAAAAAGGCGTCCCCCAAAAATTTCACCCCAAAAATTTTGAAAGGAAAATTTGAAACGGCCCCTATGAAAAAAACTCTCCCAAAATTCGGGGAAGGGGGGTTTTTAAAAGGCTTTTAAAAAAATCGGGGGATGACCCGGAAAAAAAAAAAAACTAAAAACCAAATTTTTCGAAGCGAAAAAGGGTTTGGGTGCCCCCCCGACGAAAAAAAAATTTAAAAATAAACGGGGGAAAAAATTTTAAAGGAAAAAAAACAAACAAAACAAAGGAAATACTAAAATTTTGGTTTTCCGAAATTGGGGAAAAAAAAACAAAGGGTTTTTTCCCGGGTAGAAAACCCCTTTTTTAAAAAGGGAAAAAAAAAAAAACCCCCTCGAAAAAAAAATAAACCCGGGAAACATGCGATGGGAAAAAAAACCCAAGAAAAAAAAAAATTTTTTTCCCCCCCGGGGGGAAAATAATAAAACAATGAGCGTCGTGAAAAAACGAAAACCTTCAAAAGGGGCCGAACCCCAAAAAAGAAAGCAAGACTCCCGGGGAAAAGACCCAAAGGGTTCCCCAAAAACCGGGGTACCCGCAATAAAACTGCGGAAAATCGGCTTTTAAGGTTTTGCCAAACGGCGGGAGGGTGAGAAAAATTCTATTAAAAAAACTGGGCCAACTGGAAAATTTTCAAAAACCGGGGAAAAAACCCTTTTAACCTTTTTTTTAAAACCCCTAAAACGATCTTTAAGCCCCACGTGGGAATTTTAATAAACATTATCCAAAAGGGGGAAAAATGCGTAAAAACCATTCATCACCGGGGGTCCCCCCCAACCCGTTGTGCCGAAGCAAATAAAAATTTGGGGGAAAACAAAAATTTCCCCAAAAATTTATAGGAAAATAACATTTTTACCCAAAATTTTTAAACCCGGGTTTTCTTTAATTTAAATTTTTAAACTCGGGCCTTTTTTTTTTATAAAATTTAAAAAAAGCAAAAAAATTAATTGACGAATCAGGTTTTCTTTTTAAAAATTTTTTATATATTTTTTCCAAACCCAAAACGGCGCATGGTTTTTTTTAAAAAAAAAACCCAAAACTAAAATTTTTAATACTCAAGAAAACCCAAAAAATTTGCAAAATGAAACGCTCAATCGCTGATGGCCTTTCGGTAAATTTTTATTTTTCCTGTTGGAATCTTTTGTTATAAAAGACTTGAAAAAACCGGAGGCTTCCGGGGAAACGTCGTCGTAAAAATTTTAAAAAACAGATTCTATCTTTGGGGTTTTTTTTTTTTATAGAAAATTTTCCCCGGGGAAAAACCCCCTTATTTATATATATATAATATAAAAATAAAAAATATATATATATATATATATATATATATAAAAGGGGGGAAAAATCTACAGTGGTCAGTTAAATTCTTGATTTTTTCCCTCGCGTATATCTTTTATATTTTTTTTCTTTTTTGATTGAAATTTTACCCCCGGGAATAATACGGTTCGGTTAACCTTAAAAAAAATTTGAAACTTTTTTTATCTCAGAAACAATTTTTTCGACTAATCAGCGAAAAAAAAATTTTAAACTAATAATTTTTTTTAAAGCAGCAATCGAAAAAAAAAAACAAATTTTTTAAAAATTTCTTTAAAAAAATATTGGAAACTTAATTTTTATCGCATTAGAAATGACATGCAATCATTTTTTTATTTTTTAAAAATTTTTTCTTGTCCCCAAATGACTTTATTTTCCCCAAAATTTTTAAAAAAAATAATCGATGCTCTATGGTGTAAGAATATCAAAACTTTTTTTATTGTTTTATCTCCAAGTACATAATTTTCATCCCAAACGGGGGGTTTTTTGAAAAAAAAATATTGTGAAATCGATATTACATCTCAAATTCAATTTTCACAGGTATGTATTTCTTGAATTGAATACAATTATAATTAACCTTTCCACACGACTTTCTTTCTCCAATTGTGGTTTCGCATGAAAAATTCTATTGAATCCGAATGGAGGGCTGAAATGTAATCAACACGTAGGAATCATTTTCTTTATTTATAAAATACTTAAAATAAAGAGGGAAAAACTTGTTGGTAGGCAATTCTTCTCCACCTGTAGCTCCAGTATTATTAGATGAATGTGCAGTGCAGTGCAGATGAATGTTTTTGGTTAGTTATCGAGTTGTATGTCATTAAAATACAATTGTCAGATTTCTTGTTATAAATTAACCTTCATTACTCTGTAGACAGAACATGTGACGTAACAAAGTTGTAGGTTAATCGTACTTATGTACAACTTCACGAGTGTTTTTTAAATCTCAATATTTCCTCCATTTTTTAATAAATAGAGAAAATTATAAAAATGTGTCGAGAGATTCACGATCCTCCATCAAACGTACTCAAGAGTATTTTTGTATGCCAATTCCTAATTGTAATATGATGTTTCGAATTCCTATCGAAAACGTTAGCTTTCAACATTGAATGATTTCACCAGCCGTTGACGAGCTTTTTCTTGGTCGTCAGTTAACTTGGTAACACAATTAATGTCATTTATTAGATATATACAAATCTTTATCATTCAGATAACACAGGTGTTGCAAAAATAATTTGTTTAAATTCCTAATGTTCCGCATTGTAACATAGTTTGCAAATTAGTATACTGCCACCAATTGGTAAAATGAGTTGTCTGCCCGATTCGCAAAACTTTTGCTTCGTACAAATACGAAAATATTTTTCTTTTGATTTTACCCTCATTTTCGTGTTGCAGACGAGGTTGCAAATTAATGAAAACATTCACGTCAGGACATCTCTACTTGCAACCATTATTTGAAACTTTTGTAATAATTCCGATACTTATTTCAATAAAAAAAACAATTTAATGAAAAAATATTTTTTCCGTTTGACGCAAGAGGTTGCAAATTGAAGTTCCTGTCAAAAACTTTATTTTAGTTATTTTTTCGAAATTGCAAAACTTTTGGAATTTCCATTTAAATTTAAATGAAATCCAATTATTAAGGATAAATGAAACTTTTTGTACTCAGTAACTTTAGAATAAACATATTGTTAATCGAAAAATTAGGACTAACAACATTTTTTTTCGATAAAACAGACATTCAGTTCTGTATGAGTGGTTGCAAACTCATCAGAGGATGTTATACTAATAATGTGGAAATTCATTAAATCCTGATTTTCAACATCTTCCGATCAGAAAAAAGGATTGCAAAATCAGACTACATATCATATGAAAGTCATCTTCACTCTACTGAAGTTTCGAAACTTTTGTAATTATAATTAAATTCTGGGAAAATCATGTCTATCTCTACTGACCTAAGTTTGAATATAATAAGGTTAGTTGTTTTCTTCACTTTGAAATTGAATATCTATATCAGACAGGTTGGAATGTATACATTTACACCTTCTTCATCTTCTACCTTATTCAAATGTCGAGTTAAATGTTTATTGCACTCGGCAATTGCAGAGGTTTTCCTCTAAGCAGGTCACCTAAAATTAGGCGAGTGGCTCTACCCAAAATTTTGTCGAATTTTACAAAGAACAAAACATGTTTTCAATTGTTTTTTTTTCAGATTTTCAACCATTGTAATTCGTTATAAAATGGCATTATACACTCGTCATTCACGGGTGTGCAAGAGGGTAGATTACACCCTGTATAAAATGTGAGGTTCCAAATTTCTTCAAAACTGGAGATTGCCACGTTAGCGTTGGCCATTCGAAAATGAAATTCGATTCAGTTTCAGTTTATACACCGAATTGTTGAAAACATTTTTATTTGAAGCCCATTCACACTCATTGGAAAAGAATTGATTCTTGCGAATCATTGTTTCCTTGGTCTGTGAGTCGAAATTATATTGTGTTTATTATTTTCAAGAATCTTGATTGAAAGAAATATATCAATGTATTAAATAGAAAAAAAATTCTGCCAAAAAAATATTTTCTTTTAAAAAATAAATACAAACCTAGGCTTAATAAAACTAACTCAAAAGTAACTTAGGACAGTCTAATTATGGAAGTAACGTCTACAAAGTCTGCTCCTCAGAGAAGAAGCCCAAAAACGACGGATATGGAAATAAAAAATGTGATAAAATACAACTTTAGCACTGTCAAAACAATAGCTATAACATCGAGAACCTATGAAAGATTCAGGGGACACATACAGTTTGAAAGGAACTCAAAAAAGCTAGCATAAATCGAAAAAAACTTAGTGAAAAGGGAAAGTGAACTGAAAGAAGCAGAATTTGATAATAAAAATTCCAGCGTCTGATCTAACGATGAAAAAAATCGTCTTTTTTACAGGACTGGCTGAAAAAATTGGTACTCGATCCTGAAATCTCACGAAAAAAATTATAGTTTATACATGAATACCATCCCATCTCAGCTCACGTTAATATGGCGGAAGAGCTTGATATAATAGTATATTAAAGTATAAGTGGATAAAAAGGGCTTTAAAACACGCGCGATTTTTCGAGCACGACGGCGCAGCCGGAGTGCTCGAAATAGAGCAAGTGTTTTTAAGACCAGTTATCCACGAATACTTTACGTTATTTTTTTTTATTGGTGCACTTTGAAATCATATATACTGGTATTATTACTACAAAAAATAGATATAAGAACTAATAATGCAAGAAGGTTGAATTCGTGATGTGACATCAGTATACCTTTCGTTGCCATGGAAATGAGAAAAACATTCATTTGCAATTTGTTACCAAAGATCAATATTTGTTGTCACCAGAGCTCAAAAATGAATTATTCTAATATCGATTTTTTGAATAGTGAGGCAGAATCGCGGTTAATACCGCGAAAATCCAGTGATATATATAAAAAAGAATATGAAAAGTTCATCAAATGGATGGAGGAGCACATATAAATGAACGAATCGTGAGTAATATTTTATTTGACGTTACAAGGTGTCAGTCAGATCAATAATCACAAATTTGTCATTTAGACTTCACGTTTCTCGATTTGTTGATGTTGTCATGGTTACCTTTAAAAAACGCGCGTTTTTTAAAGTTCGATTTAAACACGCTGGGGCGTGCTTTAAATGGGTAAAAAGGGGCACCAATAAAAAAAAATATATTATAGCCGGCGATCCATCAACAAAGAACATCCAGTATTTTCCGCACACACACCACAAATCTATAGATTTTCGAAAGCTGGGAATAATTTTCTGTTACAAAAAACCTGAGATGTAACGTCAAAGAATTTGTAAACTTTGTCAGCTTCTGAGCGATGTGTTGGATAAACTCAGTCCAAATTCTATGATGGAATGGGAAAGTGAGGTTATGGAGGTATAGCAAAATATATTGATCATAGAATTATCGCAATAGTTAACAGGAAGTGTGAGGATGTTAAGCATGTTGTAAGAGCTGAATCCAAAGAAAGTAATGAGGAAAATATGACTGTTCTATATCCATCAGCAAGTAAACAAGTTTTCAGTTTCAATAATGTTTTTTTGAGATTTAACATCGGCAAGCGAAGGAATTTGTTTGCTTCACATGCCTCGGATCGTCCCATCACTCGAAATTCTGTGTAAGAAGGATAAAATGTAATATAAATGTTTGTTTCCCAAACTCAATCTCGTACTCCATTCTTCAAGTTTAACTATGAAAAAGGGAACACAAGTGTTTTTCAAAGGAAGCATATTTTTCACGGTACTTCATTGACAAACTGAAAATTCTTCCATTATCATTTTCAAGATTGAAAATCCCAGTATCGTAACAAATTTATTAATTTAATTTTTCAGAAAAAATCAGAACAAATAATGTTTACCTCACTGGGACAGAAAAGGGGGAAGAGAAATGTGCTGCTACCTGCCCCAAAAACATTTAAACAGTAACAGATTTTGATTTGTCTATATGTCCGATATGTTGTATCATCCGGTACAACCCCTTTACTGAAAATATGATTGAATATTCCAAATTGCATAAAATATCTCAACAAATGTTGATGTTTTTTCGAGGCCACAATAGTGGTAGATTCAGTGTTTTTTTTTCATATTATCATACATTTCTATACTTAATTTGAGCTCAATCGATTTCTTGATGTGGAACTTTTAGATCATGTATCTCTTTGAGGTGAATTCCAAATTATTTTTCTTTTCAGATGGCTACTATCTTCCCGATACTCGATAAATATTCCTGTATAGCTACCAAGTGGTCCAGGCATTTGGGATTTTGTGTTACTTATACTGCACTATTGATGAAAACATGGAGGTAAATTTCCTTTATCAATGACCACCTTCTCTCATACATATTAGCTATTACAATTAATACATGTTGACTCGTGTTATCAGTAAAATATCATGTGAATTTGACCTAAATAAAACGAAAGTTACATATTGAACATAAATGAACTGAAAGCTACGAAGGAAGATGAATCGCTAACGTCGTTTTCTGATTTCAATGGACATTTTATGCGATATTCTCTGAGAGAAAAACATCAGCAATTTTTTTTTCAATTTTTCGTCCTTTTGAGTGATTAATTTAGAGTTGCTGTTCCGTTGCGCTCTTTTACATCGTTCCATACAGAGCAATGTATGGAACAAAATTTTTCAAATGACTCGCTGTTTATAATAAACCATTGCTCTCAATAAAAAAGTTGAGAGGTGTCAAGGGACACCCGGATGGAACGTAGTTCCTTTCGATTAATTAGCGAAGGAATTGTAATAATTTTTTTAAAGTTATAATGATATTTTTTTTATTATTAACAAATATAATGTGATATAAACTTAATCAGTAGGCTCAATTTTAGTACATACGCATTGATATTGTAATATTAAAATATTTATTTGCTTTTTAAATTTATTAAAGTTATGACGCGTACACTTGCTAAACACACAATAATGGAGAGATTATAACGCGTATGACTTCGTTAGCACAATAGTAAAGAAGGTTATATAATGCGTACTTGCTAAAAATACAAAAGCATTTATTATTGTCTGTATAAAATCTCTACTTGCCTAACTCTATCAGCAATATCCGGAACTTGTGCAGAAAACTGTCAGGATTCATTATTGTTATTATTTTTTATTATTTATTATGTACAAAAAACCTGTATACACTCAACAAAAATAATCGTCGCGACACCATACTGTTCAATGCAATATCCGGAACTTGTGCAGAAACACTGTCAGGATTCATTATTGTTATTATTTTTTATTATTTATTATGTACAAAAAACCTGTATACACTCAACAAAAATAATCGTCGCGACACCACACTGTTCAAGCGAAATAGAAAGACGAAACAAAATAACTGGCTTGCTTTCTATGAGAGAGAGAGAGAGAGACAGACAGAGAAACACGCGCACGATGCACGGCTTACAACTATAGCGAAAAGTCTCGTTACAACTTTTGGTCTTAATTTATTCCGTCTAGCCCTCTTTCGCAACGGGCGATAAGGAACTACGTTCCAAAAAACGAACACATTTCGGTAAATCTAATGAAGTGAATAACAAGGGTAATAACCAAATTCGTCCAGACAATTATGTAAATAATCGATGAAATAAAATTGTATTTCGTGCATAAAATAATCAATTAAAATCGTTGCAAAGCGCTTTTGACCGTTGGGTCATCATCAGTGCGTACCTGAAAGTAAGTAATATTGATAGAGAAAAAGTTTTTTTGAGAAAGAAAATTGACATATTTTAAATGTGAGGTATTATGTCAGGTGTACAAAGCAAAGAATAAAATTCATGATCAATGAAAGTTGTATAGGTTTACGTGACACACATGTTACCTATATAACTTTCATTGATCATGAGATATTTTATGGTCTTTTTGGCTTCTTGTACACCTGACGAGTAAGTAACCTCACATTTAAAATATGTCAATTTTCTTTCTCAAAAAAACTTTTCAGTAACTTATTCTCTATCAATATTACCTACTTACTTTCAGGTACGCACTGATGATGACCTAACGGTCGAAAGCGCTTTGATTTCAATAAAATATTTTATGCACGAAATACAATTTTCTTTCATCGATTATATCGATACGTGCACACAGTCATACTTTTCAATTATGTAAATAACCTCTAGTTGCAGCATACATCAAACGTAAGAGGTCTTGTTATTATCGCGTACCATCTACCGCAAACAATCACCCTGAAAGTGATGCTGTAATTAAGTCGATAGACTGTATTTATTTTATCAATAATATTATCATTCTCATGGAAACACCTCGTCTCTTCCGTAATTATTGGAGTAGAATTAGGAAATTTTCACGATCGTTAGATATACCAAGAATGAGTCTAAATCTCTTCTGGGGTCAACCTGAGTGACATACACTGCGCGCCAGGGGCGATGTATAGAACTATTTTTGCGAAAAATTATATTAGAGGGCAAGATAGGCTCAAATTTCTTACGGATTCGTGATAATGACATCCACTTTGGTAACCATCCATATTTTCGCTGAGATATTTTCAGTTCTGAAAAATCAGAATTTGTCTCACTTCTCATGGAAACACCTCCGTATATTCCGTAATTATTGGAGTAGAATTCTGAAATGTCCACGATCGTTATATATACCGGAAATGAGTCTATATCTCTTCTGAGGTCAATCTGAGTGATAAACACTGCGCGCCAGGGGCGATGTATAGAACGATTTTTATGAAAAATAATATTAGGGGGCAAGACAGGCTCAAAATTCTTACGGATCGTGATCAGGGCATCAACTTTAGTAATAATCTGTATTTTCTCTGAGAAATTTTCAGTTCTGAAAAATCCGAATCTGTCTCACTTCTCAGGGGAACACCTCCGTATCTTCCGTAATTATTGGAGTAGAATTCTGTATTCGAAATGGGATTTTCTGAACCTAAGTCAATCTAAAATTGGATGTAGAGCTGAAAAATATGGAAATATACAGGGTATTCCATTTGAAAAAATTGACTTTTACTCATTTTTTCATGTGAACAAAGTATCTGCATTTTTCAAAGACCCTGTAAGTATGAGGCAAATAAAAATTTGACTCGAAGTGAAGATCCTCATGGTATCACTCCACTCCATTTCGAATTTGATCGTCTTAGTACCAAAGAGTTCAAGATTATCAGCGTTTATAAAAGTACATGTTTTGTATAAAAAAAATCGAAATTAATTTATATCTTCTAAACGGTAACAAATAGGTATAGGGAAATAGTACATGAAGTTGTTGACATAAGAAATCATAATATGATGTTATATACAGAGTGTTCCATTTGAAAAATCAAAGTAGCCGCTACTTTATAGTAGAAGCGGCAACGCCGCATCGTCTAAAATATTTCAGGTGGGTAGATCATATCAATTTATGCACACTGTGAAATTTTCAGGATTGATCCGTTTATCTGGTTTGCCAGAAACGTCTAATTAACGCTCATCGTGAAAAGCCCTGTATAGTGCAGTTACTATTGTTTGTTCACCGTTTTGTTTACATTAATGTAAGCATAAACCTTTCTTCAATTGATATTGGCTGAGAATGACAATTACACCATGTTTTATCAATATAAACTTCGATTATACTTTTTTATATACCTACTCATTCTCATATACTGGAAAAAGAGTTGGTGATCTTTTCGTGAATCATAAAGTTGGTGAAACTCACCATAATAGCGTCGCTTTTTATAAGTATAAGTGTATATACTCTTTGATTTGTTTTGCGCGTGTGCCACTTTTGCAAATTCGAATTAAACAGAATATGTTCTTGATCATATGAAGAAAACGACGTGTTAACGTATCCGCTGACACACTAAAATTAAATGAAAAGGCTGAGAGGTGATGCTATGTGCGAGGCGCTAATGTGGACACTTTGTACCATGCTATGGACCAATCTCGGAGTGAGCTAACAGCCAAGCTATGTACCACGCTAGGTGCGGTGTGATGTGCGGTGCACCAATGTGGACATACCCTAATTTACCCTGGGAACAAACTACTGTTAAAAAACAATAACACCATACAGGGTGTTACATTGTCAGTTGTTAGGAACTTGTCCAGATTTTGCTTTTTACAAATTTTTTTATTTTTTTATTATTAGATATATATATAGCATTTTATACTCACTATCTGCACGTGAAAGGAACGCTCTATTTACTATCTGTAAGCTAACCCAAAGCATAGGGGTGAGTGAAGTGGTTCAAATATAATTGGATTACATCCAATGAATAATCGTACAAATCCTCCCCAATACAAAAGAGAAACATATTTATCAGTACTGTATCTAAGCCCTGAAACTGAAACTCGTATAGAGGTGGTCAACCGAAATGGATAGGTCAATGTCTCTGCTTCGCAAAGTAACCTCGTATTGGAAGGCTTCATCATCATCAGATGTAATGCAACGTGCCTAGAAATAATAACTAGAAAAACCGTTGTTTTCCGATGGATACTTGACCTATTTTACTAACCCCTCTAATTGGGGTTAACTTACAGTGACCTGTCCTGATTACATCATCATATTATAATATATTGATAAATGATTCATCGTCCCAAGAATTGAATATAGTTGGATTTAACGGGAATTAGGACCAATGAGTAAAATTAATTTTTTATCGCTGACGTTTCGGAATTAATTTATTCTTTTTTAAAAGCTGAAATGACAATATTTACGAATAGATTGAAACAAAGAACATATCTATGACCCACCTTTAAAACTGAGTTTTTCCTGCTCATGGATTCAACTAAAAAAACTGTTGAGTAGTCGATACAAACTCTGGCCGATGAAAACACATTGGCACAAATTACCCATTAAAAACATTAAAAAAATTTAAAATTGTATATAAACAAATACAGACACGTTGAATGAAACAACACACAACCGTGTATGGTCAATATGCAACTGATCATCCCACCTGAAATATTCCAGCGCTACATAGATAAAGAAACAAAAAAATAAAACAAAACAAATCTTTTGTGTATCATTGTTCAGAAATCTGTTTTTCTTTTTGTCCTTTCTAGAATATGGGGGTATATTTTTGTCAGGTTTTGTGTATAACTTTATTGGTTTACGCAATTATCATGGAGATTGATTTGTATCATTTCTCCCAACAATCTCTTTGAATAAGTCTTCTCTTTTTCCAAAATTTTTACTCAATCGAAATCAAAATTGCACGACGATTCAAAATGATGTGCAGCAGCAAGTGCTGTTTTTTCTTTTTTATTTCTATTCTTTTCGTGGCAGTCATATTTGTGTTGATATATTCTGGTTTCTAGGTATGTTTAGTTTGCCATATATAACATTTCCCACATTCACAGGGATTCCTATATATCACACATGAATCTGATTTAGCTGGTATCTCATCTTTTAACTGCGTGAATAATTTTCCTGTAGTTCTCAAATTGTAAAATGTAAACTTGTGAGAATCAGTTGATAATATTTTTTTAATTTTATATGAGAGTCCATCTAGATATGGAAATTCAAAATTGTAACACATTTCTTTCGGAAACATATCCTGCCTTTTTCCAGATCATAAGAGATAAGAATAGGAAATTACTCAGCAATTGGTTCATGAAACCTACCAATTCGGGGAGAATTTCGAATTACTTATGAGAACCTCTTTCAGCCAAAAGGTTAATACAGCCTCTAACCTATTTTCAAGGGTACTAACTCTTAGCGATAATTGTTTCCATTCGGAAAATTCAGTTAAGGCGAAGAACTTGTTGAAAAACAACAACTACCAAACGAAATTAATTAATAGTATCATTAATAAACGTCAAAGAACAGATAGGCAGGATATATTTCCGAAAGAAATGTGTTACCATTTGAAATTTCCATATCTAGATGGACTCTCATAAAATTAAACGATATTTATCATTTGATTCTGACAAGTTCGCTTTTTACAATTTGAATACTACAGGAAAATCATTCACGCAGTTAAAAGATGAGATACCAGCTAAATCAGATTCATGTGTAATATATAGTATTCCCTGTGAATGTGGGAAATGTTATAGGGCAAACTAAAAAATACTTAAAAACCAGAATATATCAACACAAATATGACTGCTATGAAAAGAATATAAATAAAAAAGAAAAAACAGCACTTGCGGCACATCATTTTGAATTGTCGTGCAATTTTGATTCCAATTCAGTAAACATTTTGGAAAAAGAGATGTAGACTTATTCAAAGAGATTGTTGGGAGAAATGATTCAAATCAATCTCCATGATAATTGCGTAAACCAAAAAAGTGATACACAAAACCTGACAAAAATATACACCCATATTCTAGAAAGGTTCAAATGAAAAAGAAAAACAGATTTCTGTATAATGATACACAAAAGATTTGTTTTGTTTTTTTCGTTTCTTTATCTATGTAGCGCTGGAATATTTCAGGTGGGATGATCAGTTGCGTATTGACCATACACGGTTGAGTGTTGTTTCATTTTAACGTGTCTGTATTTGTTTATATAGAATTTTAAAGTTTTTAAAGTTTTTGATGTGTAATTTGTGCCAATGTGTTTTTATCGGCCAGAGTTTGTATCGACTACTCAATAGTTTTTTAGTTGAATCCATCAGCAGGAAAAACTCAGTTTTAAAGGTGGGTCATAGATATGTTCTTTGTTTAAATATATACGTGAATATTGTCATTCCAGCTTTGAAAAACAAATAAATTAATTCCGAAACGTGAGCGATAAAAAATTTGTTTTACTCCAACTTATATTATAATATATCCTGGTATCGGTCGGCAAATGAAGTCTTTCACAGACTTGGTATCGATTATTCTGTTCACGTAAGCAAATTTTACTGTTTAGGGTGTCTTTGACCTACCGGGTGAAGTCTGCCCATAAAGTGAAGCTCACAGACAAACAATTACTCCAATGGATGGTGCCCATTCTTCTCATTATGCTCATATACTTAGGAACTTGGACCCTTTCGGACACTCCGAGTGCGGAGGATATTGTGGACAATAAGAATCTGAGGTTCAAACAGTGCGTCTATAACTGGTGGGACCACAGTCTAGCTATTGGTGAGAATGATTCAGTTTTCACGGGGTTTCATAACGAATCACTTGTTCGTCTTGAAAATAGGGATTGTGTGAATTGAGTGATATAATTTTTTTTTAGGCGAGGTTCTCTTCCTAGCATGGGGTATAAGAGTATGCTATAACGTACGGAATGCCGAATCTTTGTATAACGAAGCCAGATTGATAAGCTACGCGATATATAATATCGCCATTGTTAACATCATGATGATAGCTTTTCAGTAGTATTCATATCTATTTGATACAATATACTACAACGAAGGTAATGTTGATAAAAAAAACCGACAAATGAAAGATAAACAAACGTGTAAACCAGATGCTTCTGAAACTAGTCCAGTAACATTTCTTATGAGGTAGAATTAAAATATCCCTACAGAAGGAATTACTATACAGGGTGCAAACTAACTCGTTGCACTATCGTGAATGAAGGATGTATAATGCCATTTTATAACATAGTACAGAGAGTTCAAGAATCCTCATTAACATCCGCTGCAGGCTACCGGCGATATGTATTCGAACTGTGCTTCAGCAGTAACGTGAATTTTTCACTAATGAAAACAAACGACTCCCGTTGAATCCAAACTGGTAGGGGAAGTCAGCATACTTTATAACACTCAACAAACCAAAATTAAAAAAAAATTATTGTAAAGCATTTTAACACATTTTTTCAATTTGCACACAAAGTAAACAATATCGACCAGGTATGTTGATAATCAACTTGACAGCCAAGCAGCGTAGCCATGTAGGAACATACTTTTCAAGATTATCGTGTGCGCCTCTAGCGGTTAATGTGAAAACTTTCCACATGACATTTGTCAGTTTTGACTAGTTTTCTGATTGCGAACATCATTAAAATAAAAATGTTTTTTCATTATTAAAAATGTAGAAATTTCGAACAAGGGCACATTAACAATAAACACGTGATTTCTAGGGTGTTCGGTGGGTTAGTTGAAGAAATTCGAATTTTGAGTATTTTCAGTAGTCAAAAATAGTGCTGAAAAATGATATTTGTCGTCCACAAAAGTATTCGGGAGGGTCGCGTTTTAACATCGTATTCGTACCATCAAACGCCAGGTTCTCGATTTACCCAAAATCGTACTTTGGTTCGTATGAATTGAGAAATAAACGAGAATACCAAGCAGTCCGGAGATTAACACCATGTTGATCATGGTTAAGTAACAAATTTTCGTCAAGTAATCCAGCAATGACCAAACAACGAAATTTCAGCAGGTCATTTTTTTTCTCATTTATTAAGGACCTATCGCAAATATTTCAATGGAAAAATGTTTTTATTTTTTGGTGGACTATCAACTGTTAGCGCAACAAGTTAGTTCACACCCCGTATAAGATCAAATCATAAAACGGATTAAATGCTCACCTGTCCCTCATGATATTTTTTTAGTTCAAATAATGTACGATGGATACTGTTTTAATTTGATCATTACTTCCATTGTTCCTTCTAAACTGATGAAAACATTGTCTATTGGTCCAATTCATAGAGAAGGTTTGTAATAATTCCGATCAATTTCACTAAAAAGAACAATATTTTAATTATTAGAAAAATGTCTCAAAATTCGTCTTTAGGATTATTTATGATTTATGATTTTCGAATAAACTCAGGAAAGAATGTCGCAAATTTTGAAGTAAAACTTGAACGATATAAGTAGAAATTTGGAGATAAATGAATATAATGTACTATTTTTACTCACAAAAGTTCATGATATTTGAGGAAAATGGAAAATGACTTGACTTTTATGAAGGTTATCTTTCGGAAAGAGAATAAACTATCATCTCATAATTATTCAAAATGTATCTTCTCGAAAGTGAATAATATGTCAACTCAGATAAGGTCCAAGAAAAATAACATTTATATCATAAAGAGTTCCCAAGGAACCGTTCTAGGCCCTCTTTTTATATTTGATATATGTCAATTGGAAACTAAACGGCCAGGTAAAATTATTTTTTCTGTGCTGATCATACAGTTATAATTGTCAATGACACTAAATGGAAGAAACTGTTGTACTAAAAAACAATTTCGATTTTGATGTTCGAATTTAAATAAAACACATTTGGAATATTCACATGTTTGAACAATATCAATGTATAAAAAAACTGATTATTCATCAATAATATATATATATATATATATATATATATATATAATTCAATTACTCATAAATAATGCTAACACAATTATATTCATTTGTCAGGATTAGGCAACTTTTTCAATGGGATTGAATCATAAGAGTTAGATGCCGGTAGAATGAGAAAAGTTAGGTATATTGGTACTTTCTACTTTCGAGCGGTGAAATCGAATCGGAAATATCAAGGCCGGTTGTTGTGATTTTGCGAAAACCTATCATTATTATTTTGATTTTATATAACGCAAAATATCACAAATGTTTGTTTTTTAATTCGACATCAAATTTTCTTTTAAATGAAAGTATCATATTGTATCAGTTGATACATTAATGTTCCACTGGTCTTTTTTATTAATCAATTACTTAGAAAAAATATATAGTTTGTAAAATGTTAATTACTTTTGCTCGCCGAGCGGTTGCGAAATTATATTCAACTCTATAAAATTCTTATACGACTTGCGTGGACTTCGGAAATGCGGGCAGAAGATTTGTGCCAGAAAATCACCAAAATATTGTTCACTTCCTAGAGGTTACTGAGTCTCTGGACCATCTCTAAACTGCAGAACCCCTGATTCTGGTATCACTTTCACTGATTCTTTATTTTATTATGTTCAACTATTGAAAAACTTATGAACTCTTTCCTAGAACTATAACTTCATTTTCAATAATTTTTAAATTTCATTTTTAACATTCTCTTTCATTCATTCTAAATAAAAAAATGTATTTGAGCTTTATAACTTCCAATTGACTTCAATTAGCTCAGTCCAATGAATTATTTGTGGCTTTTAGGTCCCTAAGTCAAGTAATGAAATCACAGAAATTGAATTCATAAGATACTTTCAGTACTCAAATTGCAATGAGACTAAACAAATTGAACGTATTCTGAAATGAAGTATTACCTAAATGACTGATGAATATTGAATTAACTATAAAACTCAGGTTTGCAAGACCTATTATATAGCTAAATCAAATACCTTGAAAGAAAATGTGTCTCGTTGGAAATCTCGAATGGAACTGGTGTTCTTCCGAAGTACATGAATATCTATTCTTCGGCCCTCCCCCCTCCGTTTTAGGAATTCTACCGTAATAAAGCTTCTAAATATGTACATCCAATAGTCCTGTGATTTTAGATAATACCTACTTACGATAAAATAATTAGAATATATTTATTCATTCATTCATTTATTTTATTATTTACTGGCAGGAGAGTTCGAAAAAATACCCGGGGGGGAATGACTCAGTCGCTCATCTAACTCATCTAATTACTTATTCATAACAATAATTTCTTTAACCTAACTATTCTCTCAGGAAAATCTCTTGTAACCCATCATTTGGATATATGAAATGACATTTCCTGACGATAAATGAACTCTCATACGTTCTATAAAGCGATTTGTATTCTCTGACCGTCATATATAACTCACCGGAAATGGCAATAAATTCACCGAAGGTGGCCTCTTTAGAACCATTACAAAACAATATCTCAGAAATGATATCGCCAAAGCTTTGAAAAAGTCGATAGTTGCGTTCAAAATAGTTACTATACGTTTTGTTACAATATTTTGATCCAACATTTCTTACGCTCTGGGCCACCCCATTCTATTTTTTAATGCAGACCTATTTTTCGCATTATTTTCTATTCTGAAGTTCGTACATAATAATTTGGTGGATTTCTAGGTTTGGTCATTCGATTCATTTACTTATACTTTTTGTTGAATTGATTCAAGGATATGAGCACACTTTATGTGAGGAAAAGGACCGATTTATGTTCGATAAAACGTTATTCAATTCAATAACAAGTTATCTAAGTATTCATCAGTGTATACAATTTCGGAAAACTGAGCTAATAAAATAACTGAAATTTATATGCAAGAAAAAACTGATGTTTGGCAGAACATAAAATAATAAAATGTGTATTTCGAACAAAGATTATTTTTTATTATCCAATTTAATAATTTTGATAAAATTATCTTTCAGTTTATTCATTTTTCCTCGAGCTGGTCCTGACATCAAATATTTATTAGGCTTCATAAGAACGCAACTGTCAACAAGTACAACGATAGCGCTCGTCTTTGGACCAAAAGTAAGTATAGAGTTATTTCTTTATTTATTAGCAAACATCAAATAAAACTCGAGTACTTCCGTTCAGTTTCTTTCATTTTTTTTTTATTCGCTTTGTATTCGAACGTTGGAAACAGCATGGTATTTTAATGACAAATATAAATGCAAAAATAGTGAAAGTTCAGACGAGGACAGGGGTGAATATTTTGGAAACCGGCATTTCTCCGTACAGAAAAACGCCAATAACGTATGATTAATAATGTGTGATGTTTTCGTGGAAAGAAGGGTGAATATTGTGTATTTCCGATAGCTAAAAATAGCCCTGAGAAATTATCCCTTCGCTACTTTTGGAGGGCCGTATCTCGGAAAATATCTGAGAGCGTTGTGTTTTAACTTCGAATTCTTGTTGATGAGACGAAAATACCTAAGGATCACAAAGCGACATGTCTCAAATCATGCGAATCTATCATTCGAATATTCACCGATCCTGGAATACGTCTCATAAAAATCAGGTTGGTGACTCCTCCTTATCACTACTGTACTGTAAACGAGGGAGATCGATAGATTAGTTCAAAGATTTTCCATAACAATAACTGCAAATGTTTCAAGTAAGATTTGCAAATTGTCATTAGCATCAACATCATAAATCCCATTTCGTAAAACATACTTTGTAGTCTATTGCTCTTTTGCGATGATAATTTGCAAACCCAGAAGAGTATTCATTACACGTTTTTCAATTGCAAAAATAAATGAATAAATGTCAAAAAAGTTATTGAATCTTCTGCAATTCTTCCAAGAAAAATCCAAACATCCAGGATGTGGGTATCAAATGCTTTGAAGTATTTTTATACTACTTTCAGATTTGCCAAGTCGTCCAAGAAAGGCAGCACTCATTCTTCGATTAAAATATTAATTTGAGCCTTTTCTGTCCCCTTCGAAATCGCAAATGATTTAAATTGATGAACGCAAATTGTTGTTAAATAATCATCCTTCAATGTTTGTCATTTGTTATTGGAAAAAAAACCATTATTTTGTTAATTCAGGGAAATGTCCATTGAATAAGTTACAATAATATATTGATTCCGCAAACAAATATATCATCAGGAAAGTAAATGAAAAACTCCCGAAACAAAGTTAAAACCACGTACAGAAGCAGATTCAAAAAAATAAAGAATATTATAATTATTGTAAAATTTGCAAAACTGCTGCTTGATGCACGCAATTTTTTTGAAAACAATGTCGCTTAATTTTTTTGTTTATATAAAAATTAAATTCAATAATTTTGCGAATTCAAAAAAGTGTTCTTTCAATGGACTTGAAGTATCTCCGGCATTGAATTAATGTGATTTTTTCTGAGGAACAACGTTTTTTGACATGTTTTTTTGGGTAACCTTTCACAGTCTGAAAATGAGGAATATAACCAGGAAAATCTATACAAGTGTAGAAAGAGAAAACTAATTAGTTCACCCCGATAAGTTACTGCGTTCACCAAATTATATAACCTGTAGGAAATGATTCAATTAGTCAGTAACTTGTAATTTTCTTGATTTGACAATCAAAAAAATAGTAAAAATTTGAAAGATACTTCTCAATATAGTTTTCGGTTGACGTTTCGGGGACTATATCTGCCCCCGTTCTCAAAATTTTCTAAATTTCCTCCAATTGTTTGAATAATTTGGTTTTTTTGGGACTGCAAACTTTCCCTGAGACAACTGGCTATGAATCATCAGGTCACTCTGATGTGGGATCCAGGTCACAAGGGAATGAAAGGCAATGGGAAGCAGACTGCCTTGTCACAGAAGGGGCAAATACTTAATTTCCTACCCAGAACTCTTCTTTAGTTTCTCAAAAGCCCACATAGATTTCCGGAGCTGGGAAGCCGACCAAATCAAAACCCGCTGGAATAAGGTTCAAAGACAAAGACAAGCGAGAAGGCTTCTGAACCCATCGCCAAAGAGAGCTAAACAGCTTCTCGAGTTGGACAAAAAAGACTTGAAACTGGTAATGGGGCTGCTCACCGGACATTGTCCTATGAGGTATCACCTAAAAAAATTGATATATCATACAGTGAACTGTATGAACTGTTACTTCGATAACTTCGCTGAATCCTGCTTCCATCAACTACTTCAGACATTAGGAACTCAGATCTCAGGAAATTCATACGATTCACAAGGCGTCTCGAAATCCCGAGTGTTGAATATATGAAGGGTAATGGTAATGTACCAAAGATCTTACAGATCGAGGTATGGAGAGGCTAAACATCCATATCGACCATCCCTACAATCCACAATGCTCACTAGAATGGGAACGTTTGTTATACTGACGATTATTTTTTGACATTTCTAGATACCAATAAAAACTTCCAATTCAAATCATTCATGTACGTGTTGGCCAATCAAAACATTATTATAGTGACAATTGGGATTTTTAAATAAGGGATACTCCCTTTGGTGTCGATTTTCGAAACTATACATACGTACATTGTTTACTTTTCCAAACATTAATGTTTATGAAAGTGGAAATATTGCGTCCGAAATACATATAATGAAAGAGGTAATTTTGTGGCATAGTGGACAAATTATTAAAACGAAGAAAAAAAAGCATCCTCAAGTGGGAGTCGAACCCACGACCTTATGATCTCTAGCCATACGCTCTACCATCTGAGCTATTCGAGGACATAGGAATCGACATTAATGTTTATATGATTTTTGCCATTCTATACCTAAAACTTGTCGAATCTCTTGTGATTATTGACATTTAATGAAATTCTTGTTCTGTGGCCAAGAGAAAAAGTGGAAAAGAGAACCTCCAAAGAGAGTTGTGAAGAAAGAAAAAAAGAGAACTTATTCAACATTCCGAAAATTATTTATACAGTATGGAAAAAGAGTGACTATATATGTATATCTAGGTGATAAGGACACATTGTTCACTTTTCGAAACATTAATGTTTATATGATTTCAGCCATTGTTATTATTGTATTAAAACTTGTGATTGTTGACATTCAATGAAATTCCGGTTTACTTGGTGAATATTCTGTTGACTATTGTACGTCCTGGAGTGAAAAACTGAAATAAGTTTTTATTCTTTTTACGTGAGAAAATGAATGTAACGTACTGATGCAGACTAATCTAGGATTGAGTGAGTCTATAGACATACGACGGGCTCTTGGGAACTTGACGAAAAACACCAAAATGTTCCTGTATCGTGGGAGGCCAAAAAAAAAGTAAAAAAGAGAACCTTCAAAGAGTGTTGAGAAAAAAAAAGAGAGTTAAGAAGAAAAAAAAGATATTATTTGACATATCGAAGATTAATCATACAGTATGGAAAAAGAGTGCCTATATATGTATATTTAGGTGATAAGGATACATTTTCACACCATCTTGTTTGTTATAGATGAAATTAAAAAAACTGTTTCGTTAGTTTTATTTTAAATTCGAACATTCACAAATAATGTCTAACAAATTAGAACATACTTTGTCTTCTTCAAATTGAGTTTTCGCAAATGATATTGTCTTAAGATTTAAATACACCACTTCACTAGAGTCACTACACAAAAAACTGGAAAATAATATCAAAAGGAAATATTTTAAGAAAAACTCCAAGCACAAGTGTTATAACCTCTGAGAAAACAGACAAACAATGTAGGTATGTCTGGTTTGAATTTTCACCACTCTGGCGCTGGCATCTGATTTTGAATTCCCAATAATATACCTAGAAAATTGCCGTGGGAATAATTTGAGGTATTTTGTTTTTATGCTTTGACACCGATATTTTTAATTTGACGTCTGCCATCAATTCGCATGAGAAGTGAGAAATGAATCAAAACCGGTTCAGTTCATAATATCATTTTACAAGGAAGTGTGTTTGTGATCGTAAATTCAAAAAATAATCTACAGAATAACTTACGAGAGGTTGATAAAATAGAAAATAATTCTCCAGATTTCTTTCTCAAACTTGTTGCCATTTGGCAATAGCCACTCGAGCCCGTCGGGCTCTCGTGTCTTATTGCCTGGCAACAAGTTTTTGAAAATCTGTCGAATTTTTTCACTCTATTCTCACTTTCTTGTGGTATTACAACTGGTTATTTGATTCACAGTTATCAACATATAATTCTCACTTTCCTAGGCTCTGTACTGCATGCAGCAAACGCACAAAGACGAATGACGCGGGCAGGTACAAGGGAGGGAACGACGAAGTGGTTTTTTTCTATGATTTTGAACTGTGCATAGCGAGCCACACAATGGTTATTAATGATATATCGAGGATGCAATTTCAATTTTACCTTGAATTTCCAATAGATATCATATATTAGCATTTCATTATATGCTTCGAAGGAATGACTATTATCTCTGAAGCATGTTGGCATCCACAATTAAGCATTTTGTTTTCGAAAGAGATGATTCATGCAAAAAGTAAGTATGGAATTCATGAAAAATGAGAGCACTCAAGCCTTCAGCTTACGTTTTCTCATGAAATAATGGTTATTATTTCAACTATCATGATTTTTCATAACAAAATAAATTTGTGCTAGAGAAAAGGTAAACAGTAATTTCATCACTCCACTGATAATATTGGCTGAACGCGGTTTCCTGTTGAATTTCAATTCTCATTTTCTAGAAAGTCCAAACTGCTTGTATGCATATTGAAACATCTGATGACTCAGTTGTAGTACCCTTGGATGACTCCAACTCTCAGTTCATGTTTTTGCAACCTTTCAGCGCAATTGAACTCTTTAATCTACTAATATCCAAAATTAAGAATAGTAAATCCGCTGGTAAAGAAGAAATACCGGCTTTGTAATAAAAAAATGTTTACACATAATTATGAAACCGATAACTTACCTAGTAAATATGTCATTTGAATAAGGGGTTTTTTCCTCAAAGTTAAAAATGGGAATAGACCTATCACTGTACCACAAATTTTGTCAAAGATTTTTGAATATTTTTTTTTACAACGAATGTTGCATTCTATAGATAAACATAATATTATAAATTCCACACAACATGGTTTTCGCAGTGGTCCACTCAGTCGGCTTTATTGCATTTTTATAATACAGTTGCCAATTTTCTAAATGATGGCGAATGCCCTGCTGCTGCATTCTTATGTGACTTAAGCGAGGCTTTTGGCTGCGTTAATCATCTAAAATTACTGATATTATAGAATCTTAAGGTTATAGAAAAGCCTCATAACTGGTTGAAAACTTTTCTGGAAAATGAAGTCAATGCGTTGCCTTGAAATTTGAACATAATGATTCGATATCCCTAGTGACATCAGAAATAGGATCGGTATGTATGGGGTGTTCCTCAGGGGTCCTTACTGGGGCCGATTCTGTTTTTGTTATACATCAATAGATTTGGAGCTGATATACTCCACTCAGATTTTGTTGCGTATGCAGACGATATATCCATCTTAAAATCTTCGACAAATACATCAATATTAAAACAAGAAACCGGGAAATTACTGGTCGCCGCTTGCAAACTTTTTAATAACCACCATCTATATTTCAACGCTAAGAAAACCCAGGGAATTCGTTTTTATAACAATAAACAGCCATCAGTTGAATTACAACTGGATTTCAATAAGGCAGTCTTGACCGATACAGATACAGTTAAATTTCTTGGAATTTATTTTGATAAATACGTCAACTGGATATCACACTGTGAGGGTATAATTTCAAAGTTACACTCATACCGTTACATGTTCAAGAACTTGAAAACAGTGTAATGTTGGCCAGCTTTAAATATCTATTATGCAAAATTGAATCGCGTCTTCGATATGGAATCTGCTTGTCAGAAGATGTATTTATTGCACAAAATGCAATTTTGAGGTGCATTTTCAACATCCCTTTTGGAGAAACCTGCAAATAAACTTTAAAATCCAGTAATATTTTGACTCTCGCTAGTTTATACATATTCGAGATTGTATTTTATATTTATTTCAACATAACCTATTTCAAGCCAATAAAGACATAATACACTCCAGAAAGGCTTAATTCACACACAAATTGGAAAATTCAAGATAACCCAAAATGCACCTAACTATATAGGACAAGTATTTTTAATCACTTATCTGAACACATCAAATCAAGTTTAACTCTTCAAAATGTTCAAAACGCACCTCAAAACGTGTTTGGTGCCAAATAGTTTTTATACTGTGCAAGATTTCTTGAACTTACTGGTACAGTAATATTTCTGGTATTGTTATAGTTGTTATAGTATGTGTATGTTTTTTTAAGAACGTTGACGTTTCCGACTCAATGTTATTATTGTCTCAAGGGAAATAAAGTTGATTGAATTGAATTGATAATTTTTGTTTCAAACCATTCTTTCACTAGATCTTTCATCTATAGGTTATAAGAGTTTTGAGAGGACAAGGCGATCAATGGGACAACCGAGCCAGATCGCGAGGGGTTACCGCTTCCTTTTCCTTGAATGGAATTGGTTTGATGCCCGATGATCCACTGGATCTCTACCAAGAAAATGAAGAATTAAAGGTGAGGAAAAGTCAAATAATGTTCCTACTTTCAAGTTGAGAAGAGTCTGTAAATTACGTTACATGTTTTGTTTTTTTAATAAACTAGTTGTCAGTGTTCAATTCATTAAAAATGATTCCAATTTGATAATAACATCCAAATAAGGAAGAACATTGTAGCTGTATCTTTATTGTATAGAGTTCATAAACAAAGTGACTCTACTTGGAAATTATTCCTTTTTCGATTAGTATGACTGTCCTGAAAAATTTTAGTTACAAAAACATTTCAAATCAAATGTTTTTCTTTTAAATATTTTATGTCAGCTTCAAAACATTCTCCGTCGTTTGACACCAGAATTAACTGAAACTCGATAGTTTTTTGTATATATATATACTCTATGGTTGACCATAATGGAAGAGTGGTTCAAGACTATTGACGAGAGAGGACATAAATTATGCGGCAGAAATTATTGAAAATAAATGGCAAGTAAAGCAAACATTCTTAGAAAAAATATATCATTACGCTAGAATGAGCATCCTGGTATTCACAAATCCTACAGAACAGCACTCACAGATACTTTAAACATACTTACAGAAACGATGCCATAGAAATTCACGCAAAATGCTACATGACCACGAAAACAACTCGAACACAGCTAAAAAGGAGCAAACTCAAGTCTTAGGACAAACTCCACCAATCAGAATTAATAACAGACAATGACTGCAATGACGAGAACTACAATAAAATCACAATATTCCCGGAAGCAAATACAACCAGCATTTCAAGAACTTATGATTCAGCCACGAAACAAACAATACAAGGACAACCAAAGGAGGTAAACTCATTGAACAGAATTATACGCGGCCCTTGAAGGAATTAGATATAGTCTACGTGAGACAGAACAACAAACGATACACATAATGAAATACTCGTTTAATAGAAAATATCTACAATAACCACAGAAACTGGTTAACGAACTTCATCCGGCGAAAGATTACGAACAAACAAGGAATGGGACGAAATCAATAAT
This sequence comes from Gonioctena quinquepunctata, assembly GCA_018342105.1. Classification (NCBI taxonomy): domain Eukaryota; kingdom Metazoa; phylum Arthropoda; class Insecta; order Coleoptera; family Chrysomelidae; genus Gonioctena; species Gonioctena quinquepunctata. The sequence goes on along the minus strand of JAFIRS010002472.1, from coordinate 183,801 downwards.
TATACCACCGATGAAAGAAAAGGAATATGGAGGACAGACTAAGATGCCAAAAAAGACTGTGGAGACAATTTTTACCAAGCAATAGAAGAGAACTAAAAGAGGCAAGGAGATAGATCCATGACACTGGCACAAAACTGACAAAGGGAGAACCACACACAAGATATTTTCCAAAGTCGGCAGAGACCTGATAAGAATAAACCACCCACAGTTCTACCACGTTGAGATCGACAGATGAACATGCTCATGCACAAAAAAGGAGGAAAAATACAAAACACCTTATTAACAGATGCAACCTATTGACAGAGGAAGAGAAGCAAGACCATTTGTTGACGAATAGAAAACAAATGGTTTCTATGCAATATGAACGTGATAGCCAAATACAAACGATACGATCGGTTAACAGGGAACTTGAAATGGGTGTCCCTCAAGGTTCGATACTGGGTCCTATTCTCTTTGTTTTGTATGTAAACTACTTGGAGTCGATAGTTGGCAATGAACAATATACAGCGTATGCAGATGACTTTTCCTTAGTTATATCCGCCGCCAATACCAAAAGTCTGCAAACGAAATGCATTGAAACAATTCAAAGAGTGTCATCTTTTTTCAACTCTAGGAACTTATTTTTCAACATCCAAAAAACTCAAATGTTGCGGATGCACTGTCGGCAAAAACCTATTGAAGACCTAGAAATATCATTTGATGGAAACATTTTGTGCAATACACACAAGAGATTAGATTCTTAGGAATATCACTGGACGAACACCTATGTTGGAAATCTCATTCTCAACAACTGTCTTCTGAATTGAATTCGCTGAAATTTATTTCTGTCAATTTACGATCAGTGTTAGAACTGGATCAGATGATGAATGTGTATTACAGTCAAGTTGAATCGAGACTCAGGTATGGCATTTGCCTCGGGGCATTTCAGCTGGTTCGAAAGATGTTTTTATTGGCCATAAACGGATCTTAAGATGTATATTCGGGATATTTAATAGGAAACTTGTAGAACAATTTTAAATGTTACAATGTATGACACTTCCCAGTCTCTTCATTTTCGAAATAGTGTTTATGTTTTCAAAAATAAAGAAAATTTCAAAAGAAATTCTGATATTCACGGATATCAAACACGAACTATGCACCATTTTTATGTTCATTTTGCTAAAAGAAAAATAAGTCCAGTGCTCCTGATCATGTTGGTCTTAAATGTTTCAATAACCTTCCACAAAATCTGAAGAATATAACTGCAATGTCTTCTTTTAAATATGAATTGAAACAGTTTTTACTTGATAAGTGTTTTTACAGTGTTAACGACTTCATAGAAATGTAGCGCATATGTGACGAATTCTGTGTAATGTAATCCCTCTGTTTCATTTTATTTTATTTTCACATTTATTTACTTATTTATTTATTTTATTATTGTATTCTCTGTATCTCATCTACAAACTGACAATTCCAAAACATGAAAACCATGTCAAAAAAAGGAAATAAAGATTGATTGATTGATTGATTACTCACAGATAACTACTGAAAGACACAGGAATTAAGTCAATGGGAAGACGACTCAGTATTTTGCCTCCAAAATATCCATCATTATATTCCAGGACTCTCATAACCAGTAATGATTGTTTTCCGATGAACAAATGTGGAATAAATCTTCCTTAGTCACAGATATCTAGGAAGAATTGTATCCACTCTAGATGTTCCAATGCCTATTTTTTATAATATCTCTAGGTGTAGTGAAAATCTTTCCAGCACTAACAGCTACTGGAGATTTTCCAGATCTTGGTTCATCTTCTATACGTTCAAATTCATTACTAATGGAGGGTTTCAAGAATAGCGTTGTGGTCTGTATTACAGTCATATAAATAAACCTAGCAAGCAACATAAAACTCATATTCATCTACATAATTTGAAAATTTCGTTTGTATTGATTGGACTGATAACGCCAAAGAAACCGCTTGTTCAAAACTCGTTCAAAATCGTAGTATATCATAGCTCTGAAAGCATTCCACTTATTGCTTATTGGAAATCACTTATAACAATCAAAACTTTGTATCTTTATATGAATCAACTATAATCTCACAAAAGTGCAACTGGTGACTGATGCAAACATACTATTTGTTTTTATATGTACATAGCCTGAGACTGGAATTTTTCGGATAGCCCTCTAAATTTGTATAATTTTTGTCTTTCATTCTCGTCAATGAATTTTTATTAAAAACATAATTGCATACACAGAGAACATTTGAAGGACACCAAAATCCTTCGCCAGAAAATAGGAAGCTATCAATCCCTCGCCATAATATTGTTTTACACTTTCGCCAGAACTAATAATTTGTCAGGAAATAAATTTTCGAATATTTCTTGAATTCAATTCAATATACCACAGAAACATGCATTTCGAAAAAAGTTATTTTAATTCTTCATAGTTTTTGTTTTATTTATTGAAAGTAGAACAAAGCCCTGGTGTAAAGGAGTTTCAATAATGTTACTGTTATTTCATATAATTGAAAATACCCAATAACAAATTTACAATATTCAGGAACACCACTAATAAAATTGTATTATTTCTCTTGATTGGTATGGATTTATTTAAATGAAATATATTCGTATTTTTAATATTGTTGTCATGCATTTCTGATTCTTTATTCATCTAAATATACGTTTTCGATTATTCGTTATTTCACATGCATATTTCATTTTCATAGGTAACTAATCGATCCAATATCTTATTTAAAGTATTTTTAAATAATTCTACGAAAAATAATTATAATTCCTTTGTTCGTCAAACGATAAATTATATGTTTTTGTTTTTGATTACAAGAGGGCCATACAAGAATGTGTGCATTATGATAAATTCTGTACAAAATCATTTGAATAACAATTATTCTGATTGCTCTTATAGAAGGTAATAAGGATTTTTTATTTTATTTATATACCCATCAAAATTACTATTTTTGTCAATTATCAATCCAGTCCATTTATAAGTTTGTCTTTTATTTTCATATGTAATTTAATATATTTCATATTTTTGTATTTCTTTTTTTTTTTTAAATTAATTTATCTACTATCATTGATTGGAGGTAAAAGGACAGTATCATTTGTAAAAGTATGTTCATATTCATTTTAATATTGGTAATTCTTTTAATAATCAGATATAGTGTTGAAGCCAAAACTAAACTCAATATAACTCTAATTCGAGATGTATTTTCATTATATACATGGTGAATCAGAAGTACTTTGACAAACTTCAGGGAGTGAGTTCTCATAATATTCTAATATGAATTGTCCGAATAAATATATGTCCGGGAACGCTTCGTTTCCAAGATACAGGGTGTTTTATTTTTATTTTTTTTTAATAACTGACCTCAATTAAAAAATAAACCGGTATTGAGAGGTTTTTTGAGGTGTCGAATTTGAACCTGATGTTATTATTGATCTCACTTGTAGGGGGCGCCACCTACGTCTTTCTCTTTTTGAATATTCCTAACTTTTTTTAGCGTACTTCAGCACATCTTCATATTTACGTGAAAAAACTACTCTTGTTACAAGTCGCTATAAGCAACCGTTTTCTATATATTTAGACTTGAAAATTTCAAGTCGATTATTTGATAATCGATGCGTGTTGAAGTTATTACCATTATTTTCCATTTTTCACAAGAATGCTTAGGAAATGAATTTGACGTTTAAGTAAGTAGTTTTGGTTAATACATATTATGTGACAGTTAAACGTTTTGTTGTTTTGTTGAAGTTTCTGTAAGTTTTAAAACACTAATTTTGAAAAAATGGATTATTTAAACAATAATGCTCATCAAGCCGACATGCATTTCGTTTATGGCCTTACGGATGGCAATGCGCGCGAAGCAAGACGTATTTTCCAGGAGCGATTTCCTAATCGAGTACTGGCTTCAGCTCCAACATTTACCAGTCTCCACCGTCGTTTGGCAGGAACAGGTAGCTTTAAGAGGGCAGCTGATATTATTGGAAAACCACGAGCAGTACGAACCCCAGGATTGGAAGAAGCTGTTTTGAACGCTCCCGAGGAGAATCCAGAAACAAGTTCAAGAATAATTGCTGAAGCTCTCAATTCTACTCAGTCCACAGTTTGGAGAATTATCCACGATCAACAATTTTATCCATACCATACTCAAAGGGTACAAGCTCTTTTGCCACGAGACTTTCCCCAACGCATTACATACATACATTTTTTAATTTGTCTCAAGAAAATTTACATTTTATAGACACGTCCAAACCTTAACCTAAATACTATAGATGAATAAAATAATTTGTAGTGATGGGATATAATCGAGGTTGACAGTAATTGTGATATGGAATATTGGGGAATACAAACATAAATGATCATATATGATCTTCATACTTACAAGATGAAATACATTTCAAGTGATGACTAAAATATGGATATATAAAATGAAGGATGTATGAAATATATAAAACACACAATGTATGAAATATATAGAGTATGATGTATAAAATGTAAAAAATATATAAAATGTATAAAATGTCAAATGAATGAAATATAGTTAAATGTATGAATATATAATGTAACAATGAAAATGGGAAATTTCATTCAATCACTGTGATTATCCATGAACAAATGCCGATTTTCAGCGATCAACTGAGTAAATTCTTGGAAGTTGTAAATGCAGTTTCTAGATAAGATATATTTCAATTTGGATTTGAATTTTTTTGGAGGTAGATCCCGAAATTGAGATGGTAAGCTGTTATAGAGTCCCGTATCGATTTTGGCAGTTTTTTGAAGCCTTGTTTTTGGTTCAACTATTCTGTTTATGTATCATAATCCTGTATCTCTTCATGAGTTTCATAGCATTCAATATTATTTTTAATATATAATAACTTGTGGTATATAATTAAGGCATAAACAGTCATTATTCCTAGAGCGGGAAATAAAGGTCTACAACTAGACTCCCAATTTGACTTTGTGTTACATCTTATGGCAGACTTTTGTAAAATTAGTAGTTTAACTATGTGTGTTTGAGCTGCATTACTCCAAGATGAAGTAGCATACTGAAGGTGTGAATGAAATAGGGAATGATAAGTAGTTAGCGCTGCTGTTTGATTTACAAGGTCTCGAACTTTTTTGATAGCAAAAGCAGCCCTGGAGAGTTTTGTGCACAAAAAATCCACATGTTGTGACCACTGGAGGTGACTGTCAATTTGTACACCTAGAAATTTTACATTTCCATAAATTGCTTCGTGATTAGCAGAATTATTTGGCCTACAATCAAAATTCAGGCATACAGTTTTGCTCTCATTCAGTATGAATTCATTGCTGGCGAACCATGTATGTGCTTGTTGTCTGACATCATACTGGGCTATTTTGAGATCTTCATCCCTTTCTATACTGATTGTAAATGTAGCGTCATCTGCGAATAGTACAGATAATCTGTTATGTGCAGCCATATTATGGGGTAGGTCATTAATATAAATGAGGAACAGCAGAGGTCCCAAAAGGTCCCATTACTATGTGTCAGTGGTCTTTGAGAAAATTGGCTGGAAATCCTCAATTTTTAAGATATGTACTCTTCACGGACGAGGCAAACTTCTCCCGAAATGCTATCAGAAACTTTCATAACAACCATGTTTGGGCTCTGGAAAATCCGCACGCAGTTAGTGAAAGACATTATCAGTATCAATTTTCTGTAAATGTATGGGCGGCAATAATTGATAATTACTTGATAGGTCCTTTCTTTCTTCCGTTCCAACTGAATGGCGCCACTTCAGAGACTTTATAGAAAATGAATTGCCGGGACTACTTCAGAATGTACCATTAGAAATCCGTATCCGCATGTGGTTTATGCTTGATGGGGCTCGTCCCATCTAGCGTTGTAGCAGGGAATTCCTTAACACTGTCTATCCAAATCGATGGATCGTAGGGTGTAGAAGAACTAACCAGGCGTGGGCACCAAGGTCCCCAGATCTAAACCCGCTAGATTTCTATTTTTAGGGACATTTGAAGTCACTAGTTTATAAAACTCCAGTAGCAAACGAGGTAGATCTGAGAAAACCGAATAGTAGACGCCTGTGAAACAATAAGAAACACACCAATAATTTTTGAGTGGGTACGAGATTCAAAGACTAGAAGACTGAATGCCTGTATCTTTTATTGTATTCTACATATTCAAAATTTCTTGAAATAAAATGTTGATATTTCTTGCAAATTTTATTAAAACAAATACAGATTTTTCACCCTTGATACAAAAATAACTAATTCAAACGAGTAAAAATAAATAGAATAGGTGGCACCCCCTACAAAAAAAACAAAACTACTTACTTAAACGTCAAATTCATTTTCATTCTTGTGAAAAATGCTAAATAATGGTGATAACTTCAACACGCATCGATTATCAAATAATCGACTTGAAATTTTCAAGTCCAAATATCTAGAAAACGGTTGCTTATAGCGACTTGTAACATGGGTAGCTTTTTTACGTGGATATGATAGAGAAATTGATTTTTCTACTGAAAAATGTGCTAGAAGTACGCTCAAAAAAGTTATGAATCTTCAAAAAAGAAAAAGACGTGTAGGTGGTGCCCCCTACGAGTAAGAGCAATAATAACATCAGGTTTAAATTCGACACCTCAAGAAACCTCTCATTACCAATTTTCGTTTATTTAAGTCAGTATTTCGAAAGTTATTTTAAAAAAACGAAAATAAAAATACAATTTTAACATCCTGTATCTTGGAAACGAAGCGTTTCCGGACATATATTTATTTGGACAATTCATATTGGAATATTGTGAGGAATCTCCTGAAGTTTGTCAAAGTACTTCTGACTAACCCTGTATATAGTATTATTATTATTTTGAAAAAGGTTTTGTATGATCTCTCATGCTCAAGTTATTCAATATTTCAAAAGAATTGTGTGATTAACAGTAAATATTTTTTTTATATCTTTAGTTAACTGTCTTGAGGAATGAGATGTTTTTCATTTTAATAAATAATAGGCTACCATGATATGACTTCTGTCTCGTATTACCCAAAATAATAAAGGAAAATATGAAAATCTATACATGAAAATTATATTGAGTTCACTCACTAACAGATTTCCACAGGATGAAATTCAAAAACTAGCAGCCCAAATCGAATTCATGAAGATCGTCCACATGGAGAGTAACAACAGGCATGTGAAACCGAAAATTGGAGGTTATTTTTCCTCCCTGAACGCTCCCAGTCTCGTTCACAGCCCTATAACTAAGCAGGGATGTCTCCTTGGCCAGCCCGGCAAACCCCCGGAAGAACTATGACAATCCCTCGAGGGTCACCACTCTTTCAAGTGCGACATGGAGAAGTTAAGGTTGAGTCTGAAAAAAAGGCGGAGAAGCCAGGAGGAACAAGATGCGATACCCCTGTAAGGGTGTAGCGTATTTCGCTATGAGTTTTCTCAGTGTATATTCGTCAATTCGCTATAATTCCGGGAAAGGTTCGTGTTGTTTTTATTTTTTATTTGCTGAATTCATCTGAAAGCCATTTTTACCAAACCACCACTCCCGATATATCGGAAATTATCAGAAATGTTTTTATTTCAAGTGGCATGCATAGTTTGATAGAAATATTCATAAAAGTTCGTGGCTTTATGCATAATGTTTTAAAGAAAACACATCTTCCCAAAAAAATGTGGTTATCTTCACTTCTTCAAGTTCACTTTCAGTATCTTTCAGTACTATAATTCCAAGAGGCTGTAGTTGGAAATAACAGAAATTTACTCTGAAATTTCATGTGTTATGTATTAGCTGAAGAAGATTATAGATGGCACCTCCACATTCTTCGAATATTTTGGAGATGAATATCAAAATGTTTCCATTTGAAATTATGGTATAACTAAGGTGGTGGTTTGAGAATAATATTCAAATTTTGAATTGGCGCGGCCAATACTAAACAAACAGTTCTTAAATGTTTTACTAGACTGCATTCATAAAACCAAGACACGTGTTTCGCTATACAATAGCGATAATACTAACATAACAATCACCATGTTCCATGTTATTAAGCAGAGCAGGTAGTACAATAATGTAATTGAAGATATCCTATAGGTCATTTAATCAAACGGAATTAAATCCATTACCTGTTTAATCTTCAACAAAGCAAATTGAAGAGCTCAAAAATGCGAGGACTATAAATGGAAGAACAACTTGTGAACACCGCATACCTGCTACCTTTGAATAGAAAAGATGTATTTCATTAAGTCATCTGGCTTGAAGTTATGAGCATTCCTCGGTCAACCTTTGTTTGATTATCCTAATATATTCAGTACCCCCTATGCCTGAACGATCCCTGGGCGTAAACTGAGTGACTTTGTCTACGTAATCTTGTTGGCTATTCCTTGTATGTTTGAACTTTGTCCAACATTTTATAGAATCAGTGATACTGGCTGCAAAGACGCAAAAAAAAGAATTTCAGCAAAGGATACGGATTTAAATTAGTCTTGTCATTGGGAAAATATTGGGACTTTTTGTATTAATTGATTTTCAAATTTTTAAAAGGATTCAAAAGACCCTTTGGTGTCCAATGTGATATTCACATGCTAGCAAACCAATAATTAGTCAGTATTCCTCTTTCAGAAGAAATTTCAATGGAGAATGAAATATAAACAAATTTCAATCAACAACGGTTTCAGTTCGAACCAAAACAATATTAAAAAAGCACTCAAGAAGTGTTTCCTACTCGAAAACCTAGTGAAAACAACATTAATATTGTATTTGAAATAGATAATAATTCAGGTAAATTTATTAAAAACACTAAAGATAAAAACAAGAAATCTGGAGTGCATAAATTAACATGTGGTTCTCGTGCATGTTTTTACATAAGTCAAACAGGCATAATATTCAAAAACTATTATCAGAACATAGGAACCGTTTCGTCGATGGTAAAACAAATTAAACTTTTGTTGCTTACCTCTCGACTAAAAAATATTGTTTTGCTAACCAATTTGAAATATTACATGTAAGAAAGAAAGTTTTAAACTCAACCTTTTAAAAAGTTTGGAAATCAGTAAATACAAAAAAGATCCAATATTTGCTTTATGACCAGATTAATCTAAATAATTCTTCTTTGTTGAATTTATTCTATTGAAGATCAATCAGGTAATGGTTATGATCCCTGCTTATTCCCGTTCTATTTAATCGCCCAGTGGAATAACCTCTAGTCTGGTCAACAAGTGCTTTTTGGACCATCATTTTTCTATGGAAACGGAAAATTATGAGTGAGGTGTCATTCGATTCGTAATGGTATTTAGAAAAAAGTAGAACTGTTCCAAAAACAATTATTTTAACCAATTAAATAAGAATTCAAGGAATAAAAAAATCAGGTATTTTTTAAATACATGAATAAACAATAATCCGTCGGCAAAAAATTTTTACCGCAATTTTTCTATTAGTTATGTTTTATTAATAACAATTCCTAATAAGTTGAACATTAACTTAAAAACCCTGATAATGTTAAAATCCAAAATTTCTTTTTTTTTTGGAGCTATTCTTCAAAAAACGATTCCCGTTAGAAAATTTAAAAAAAATGTGTTTTTTTAATTTTTTTATAAACAAGACATTGAAAAATGAAAAACATAAATAAACATTTAATTTTGTTTTCAAAATATGCGATTGTTTTGTTTTTTAATTGCTACATGAAAATGATTTTATTAACTTTTTCACTCCCATTGTTAAATAATTGTTATAAACAAATGCTTTGTTTAACCAAATTTTTTTTAAACCAATTTATAAAAATTATTATTTTTAAGCAAAATTAAAAATTATTGCTCAAATCACACTTGGTAATTAACATTTTTTATTGAAATTGAATATTAATATTAAGAAACCATTTTTTTTCAATCTTTTTTTTTTTTCGTATTTCAAAAAAAAAATTTTTTATTTAAAAAACAATTTGTAATAAAGAAAGAAATTTTCGCGTTATATTTTTTTTAATTTACAAATAAAAAATAACAACCTGTGACATTTTTTGGGGGAAAGTTTTCTTCTAATTTTGAATATTTTCATCTTTCTAACTTTACCGTTCGCACCTGATTTGTAATTAATATAACTTATAAACTATTGAGGATACGACGAATTTGAAACAGGCACGTTCAAATGGAGTTGTAATAATCCGTGAATGTTCATGGATTGTTCTTGTAGACATCCGGAAAATTAGAATAAAATGAGTTTTTAATGATAATGAAGAATTACTCAATTCTCAAAAAATGAGCGTGCATAAGTATTTTATTATTGATGCCTCAGTGATTTGAAAAAAAAACGAAAGTCATATATAAATTATATAAATGAGCCGAAAAAAATTTTGCTCGATATATTGTTACTGATAATAGAAAATTATTTAATAAATAATAGAGTTAGAGCTTCAGCAAAAAGCTCAATTGGTTTATTGTTCAACGAAAAATGGAAAAGACTTGAAGTAATATTGTTGTATCTGTAATAGTTCATGAGATATTGAAATTTTAAAGCCTAAAAAAAAATTCTCGAAGTATTTTATAAATAATTGTAAGAAATCAAATAATAATTGAGTTAGAGCATCGATTGAAAGCTTAATTTGTTCATTGATTAATGAAGAATAAAATAGGTCGATATTCTTGTCGTATCTCCAATAGTTTATAAGTTATATTAATTACAAAAATAAAAAAACAGTTGTGAAAATTATTTAAAAAAATTAAAAATATTTTTCTTCCATTGTTTTATTCTGTACAATTAAAAAATATGTAACGCCAAAATTTTTCTTTATAACAAATTGTTTATTAAATAAACAATTAAAAATAAAGATAAAATATTTTTTGAAACAAGAAGAAACAATAAAAATAATGATTTAAAAAAAAGATTTTTCAATATTAATATTTCACTAACAATCAAAAATTGGAAAATACGATTTTAATCAATATTTTTTTTTCTATCCATTTTTCCTTTAAAATCATTATTTTTATCAATGGTTAGGTTTCCAAAAAAACAATGAACTTGTTTATAACAATTATTTAAACAATAAAAGTAAAAAAAATTAAAAAGCATTTTCATGTAGCTTTCAACAATAAAAAAACAAAACGATCGGCATATTTTGAAAAAAAATTTAATGATTTATTTATGTTTTTCATTTTTAAATGTCATTGTTTGTAAAAAAATTAAAAATCACAAACTAATAGAAAAATTGCGGTAAAAATTCTTTGCACGGATTATTGTTTATTCATGTATTTAGAAAGTACCTGAATTTTTTCATTGCCTAATATTTATATTTAATTATTTAAAATATTTTTTTGTTTAATCATCCGATCCGGTTGACGCGCGCGCGAACCGAACCACCCGTTTTCACCCGTATTTTTCACCGCTCAATTAAAATCATAAATATTGGTGCTACAGTTCCGGGAGGACTTTTTTCTAAGAAATTTCCTGCTCTCTTTGCATCTTCTTCCGATTTTGGATATCTGCAATAGTTTTTGAGATATTTGCGAAAAACCAAACCCTCCTTTTTTTTAATAAATTCTTTATAACTTTTGAAAGTTTTGCAACATGGAGTTTTTTTTTTTTTTCTAAATTACATTACGAATCGAATGATATCTCACTCATAATTCTCCGTTTCCTTAGAAAAATAATGGTCCAAAATGCATTGTTGACCAGACTATATTAACATTTTTATACTACGTGCTCCGCTCATTTAACATGAAACATCGTGATCGTCCACCTGGAGAAATTATTGTATAGAGAGATACGTGTCGAGGTTTTGTAAACCCAATGAAGTTAAAATCATTCAAGAAGTGTTTTTGTTTACTTTAATATTATTTAATAGATGGAAAAATTTAAATACGAATTTATGTTAAAAAATTATCATCAAATACAGAAACAAAAATATATAAACGAACCGAAAATTCAGAAATGTATAATAAAAATTTAAATTATTTTTCAATATAAAAAGATCGAGATATTATTATCATATCTATAATAGTATATTATGATACAAGGTTATAAGTGAGCCTTTAAAGCACGCGCAACGAGTTTGAGGGAACGACACGGAGCGGAGTGCCCTCAACGTTGCAAGTGCCTCAAAAGCACTTATACACGTTATCATAGGCTATTGTTTATTATACCTGCATCATAACTTCAATAACAATGCTGGAAATGAATTTTAGATCAGGATAATGACAAGTGGTATTCAACTATCAAATAATCATAATTGTACATTCAACATTTACTTGAAATAGTTTTTTTTTTTTTTCCTTAATAAAAAAAGGATTTTAACCTTTAATTAAAATAGTTGTTTTATGTTTTTCAAACACGGCGTGTTTTAATCTTGAGATCACACTTTTCAGTTCATAAAACAAGGATTATGATGCAGGTATGATAAAAAAAATTATGTGGGCATAACGTGAAAGCAACATATTTCAGTTGTATCATAATAATAATAATGTTATGTCATCACATTGTTATTATATAAAAAAGACAACCCTGACTTATGAAATCATGAGTCAACGGGTATTTTCATAGTACAAAATTGAGATATTGCTCTAACATATTACATAAACAGACTGGAATATTAATAAAATTGGAAATAAGAAAAAGGAAATAAAAGTAAAGGGTAAAAGTTTTCCAAATAATTCAATCTAGATGCTATTGGGATATGGGAAACTCATCTGAAATTCTTTGTACTATATCACAGAGAAGGTTTCAAAATCGATGTTTTCTGAAAATTTAATAATACAAATATTTCAGCAAAATGAATAGTAACTGAAATGAATTAGATGTTGAACAAAAAAATAAATTTGTTGGCAGTTTATTTTTTCATATTTCACATATAAAAATGAAGCATTGAAATAAATACTGAAAAATTATAAATCCGGAAGCTAGTTATATTGGATGGATTTCTGAGATTTTTGGGATTCAAGTTCAAGAATGTCCTTCCCAACATTTTCTGTTGATAATTTCATCATTTGTTGATAATAATTATTATCATATTGACAGGGTAACGCAATGAGTGATTTATTTCTTCACGTTATCCCAGTATAAAGTGTTCCTACGACTCAGCGATCACAAAAACATCTCAGATGTGTTAAAAGTGAAGGATTTTAAGACGCCAACTTCGATGTTATCTTTATATATGAATAGGCCACTATATAATAGCAAATTACTGCAGTTGGCGATTTTCAAGTCTTCGGGACATTTCTTCATAATTTCTTGGTCATTGAATATCAGCGATGATACTCTCACCTCATCCCCCCATCAACCCCCATTTCAAAAGTTTAAATGACAACCTCCCCATGTGTGATATATCATTTGAAAGCTATTTAAAAATTTTAAAAATGACAAATACAAATGGCAATAACTCGACTTTTTCAAATGAAACACCATATATTTTAATGCATCATTGCATGCATTTTTTTAGAACTGTTGGCCGACATAGGGTTTGTTGGATCTACGTTGTGAAATTTACGAGATTTGTTGCAAAATAAGTATGTTGATGATTTTTTCGAAAAAAAAGAATTGAGTAGGCCGCTGTCATCAAATTGGACACATCCATACAATTCTGAAAAAACAATGTTCCAACAAAATGAAATTGTGATATTAACAAGGCTACATAACAAATGAAACAATTCTAGTAATCCTAACAAGAATAGGAAACAGAAACAATGTAAAAATTTTGAAACAAGGCTACTCATAAATAACAAATAGGTCACCAACATGCTCCACACAAGCTGCTAGTATTCTAGTAGGTAAATGAGCTCCGAACTCTGGCAAGCATTGCACCATCAGATCCTGTTTTTCATATCATCTGCAGTTGTTGAACGATCTCTCAAAACCCGTTCCTTCACGTACGCCGAAAGAAAAAAATCTATAGAAGTAAGGTCTTCCTATCCAACGATTAGGATTGGATTGATCTAAAAATGCCCGTACCATCCTATGGTTATGCACTGCAGCACCATTGTGTTTTAACCACATGGTCCACCTGGTGTTCAAATCCAGTTCTTCTAACATTCTGAGAAGATTTTCGCGAAGAAAATGTAAATACCTCTCACCATTCAGCACATTGTCGAAAAAGCAGTGTCCACTAATGTGATTTCCAATCATTCCTCTCCGAAGATTAAGCGACCATCGCTTTTGTGATCAACAGTCCTGAACCAGTGAGCATTTTTGATTGCATAATAATGCATATGATGTCTGTTAACCGATCGTTTTTCTCAAACGTTGCTTCATCAGAAAACAGAATTGTTTAAAGTATTATAATTCTCGACAATTTCCCTAGTGCTAAGTGATGATTCCTGTAGCATCAATAAAACTTGCAACTCCTTTTTCCCATTGATTCGACCACCAACAAATTCATTTTTGTTATAAGACACACTACCAGTGAGTTCAAACCGATCTCTCAGCTTTTGAAGACACTGAAGACAATGATCACACCTGTGGAGTTCTTGCTTCTGGGTATTTTCTTTTGAAATAAAGCAGTAGGTTTGGTTAGAAGTAACATACTGGAACTGTTAAACAACTTTTTATAATCTGTCACTGACAATTCATCTCACAACGACCAATAGCTGACAAAATCAACATCCCCATCACACATACCCACGTTCCATTATTTCCCTAAGAACGACAACCACGTGATATAAATTATCTTATCTAAAATATCTACAAGATGATTTCAACACTTCTCCTTAATTTGTAAAAGTGGCCCGTGTATTGATAACAAAATACAAGATAAAAATCATCAATGAATAAATAAAAACTACACAATTATTTCAATAAACTATTTCTATGCTGACTGAATTTCACAGTGCCTAAGGGTTTCGTGAAGATATCAGTATTTGTTGATCTGTTGTACAGTATACAATATCAATCAACCCATCAGAAAATTTCTCAATGTGTTTACTTTTTCTGTTTATGATACCATCCTTGATCAAATTGATGGAACTTTGATCAACAATGTATAGAATGATAGGTATGTCTTGAGGAATAATTCAATCAATGAATAATTTCAAATAAAGCAATTATTTAACACAGTCTGCTGCCGCAATATATTCCGCTTCCGTAGTAGAAAGTGTAACAACTGACTACTTTCTAGAAGCCCAGCTAATCGGACCCCCACAAAATAATATTTCCAAACCTGATGTACTTCTTCTTTTCCAAACTTTCCATTTCGTCACATATTGCTTCCTTCCATTTTGACTTCTCAGGCCCTTCAACAGCTCCACTGTAAGACCAATTCCATAAATACAGTATTCATAATCTCTCTGGTGGTTTTATTCGATCCCTTCGCCTCAAAATTCGTTTCCTCTGGTATATGTTCATCTTCACAATTACCTTGCGAATCTTCTATGTTGACAGGATCAGTCCAGGATTTTGAACATTTTGTTGCTCTAGTTCCTGCAGATGAATTAACTGTTCTTCTTTTTCTGACTCTGTAGTTTCAGATTTACTCAAATATAAGTACATTTACTACTAGAATTTTCAGAGGAGTTTTCAGTTGTTTCATCTGGAGGAAAAACTATATCTCGAGCATATTCCATGGTTTTCAAATCGGGAAAATATATTTTCTGCTCTTACTATCCTATTTACGCCTTTTTTCTATGAACATGTACTGAACCAAATTCCAAAAAAATTCTAGATTTACTTTTTATTGAACTAAATTTCAAAAAGTGATTTATTTTTAATCGAACTATTTTCTGTTCGATTGATAACGTGTACAGCAGTATGTACAGCTTCCGCCCAAAAATGCTTACCCAATTTTTTAGCTCTCAACATAGTCCTAGCAGCTTCGATAATAGTTCGCATTTCTTTTTATGTGCTTCCATTTTATTCAGGGGTTACGCCACTGTTCTCTGGTGATGATTCCCCAAACTTGAAAGAGTATTTTGAATATCAGAATTGTTCTGAGAATTTTTATATCATACCCAGTATCTAATTGAGCTGTTTTAAAAAAATCACTCAATTTACATTCAAGCTGAGACTTCTCCTTCAGAAAATGAACAGTACGATAATGAGAAAAATCGTCTCTGGAAAGTAAAAAATATTTCGACTCACCTATTGATTCAACTTTCATAGGGCCACAGATATCAGCCTGAATTATTTGACCAAACGCTGTTGTCACAGAATCACTTTCTTCGAAAGATAACCTCAAGACATGCCTCACAAAAAGTGTTATTTTCAGATTTGTAGGATATATTATTTTTCAGAATAGTTTTTATATGGGAAAATTTTTGATGAGCTAATTTTCTATGCCAAGTACTCAAATGTTGAATTTGAATTGCATTTTATATAATTTACCTCCTCTTTTTGCAATAGCACAGATCGTTTCATCACATACTTTCATGAATTTACAAATGTTTTCATCAGTACACATCTTATAACCTTTTTCTAAAGCACTACTAATGGAAAATAAATAAATTCATCAGGGACATATAATACTTCCTGTAGAACAGTATCCATCCAAATATCTCCTGTGAATGCTTGAAGTCGAATTTCAACCATGCCTGCCTCTTCGATAGTAGATCCATCACCAATCCTGAATAATCTCGGTTGTTAGAGATACTCTAGCTCGGTGCACTGGTTTTTGTTGCAACAAATCTGCTCGTCGCTACGGAATCGCAAACCAAGCCATTTCATCTACATTGCCACTGCATAGAGCAGTAGTGACAAATGCTTCGTTTTTCTTTTTCATGAAATTTTCCTTGTCTCGGGGATTCTCCTTCTGTTGTTTGAACCAACATTTATTCATAACGTATACAACTTTCTTGCAATAATAACAGATTGGTCTTTTTGAGTATTTCCTCGAAACTGTGACGAAAATGATGCTCTAGTCGTAAATGCGGTTGACACTGATTGATCATCTGACGATGAAGTCCTACTTCAATCTTTCCTCTGCAATTTTATTCTAAATAACTGCCACAAACTCCTAAGAAGCTACCTTCCTCCCAGAAATCAGTCTGTGAAGGTCGGTGACTCACTCAGTCGAAAGGAAAAAATTAGTTACGGTGTTCCTCAAGGCAGCGTGTTAGGTCCACTATTATTCAACATCTACATTAACGGCCTGTTCTCACTCCGGAGTAGCGGAGAAATAACCGGATTCGCGGATGATACAGCTATTTTCTACAAAGCACACGACTGGGATGAGTTTAAAATAAAAGCGCAAGAGGACTTCAACAAAATCAAAAAGTGGATGGATTATAAAAAATTAACGATAAATTTACAAAAAACTAATTTTTTGCCATTTACATGCAACAAAATTAATACTCCGCCTTTTAGCACGCTTGAAGTGAAAACCAAAAACACCTCACTGACAATTATGCCCAAGACAAACATTAGGTAGGTATCTAGGGGTTATAATAGACACGCATCTCAGATGGGATTGTCACATAGACTACGTAATAAGAAAACTGCGAAGTATTTTGCACGTATTTAAATATCTGAAGAAATCTTTACCAGCACAGTACCTCAGAACTCTTTATTACGCACTAGTGGAGAGCCATTTACAGTATGGTATAGCAGCATGGGGTGGAGCTCTGAGAACCCATATCAACGCACTCGAGATTCTTCAAAAAAGATTTCTGAAACTGTTATTGTCAAAATCACACAGATACGGTTCAAATTTACTATACTCAGAAGCCAAAATATTTGACATAAGGCAATTATATTTTTATAAAGTCAATTCAAAATACCATCAAAACAGACACACAGCCAAAATACCTATCCACACCTACTGCACACGAACACGGCATCTTCACACAATCCCAGTTGTACATAAGTTGGTTTCAAAAAGATCATATTCATACATGTCACCCAAGCTGTATAATTCGCTACCTGACACCGTCAAAACATGGAATGGCCTACTACCATTCAAAAAAGAATTAAAAAAACATATTTTCAATAAACCCAAGGAAATGATTAAAAACTCAACAGAGAACACATAATATTTCGTGTGACTAATGACTAACTGTACCTCTTATCAACTATTATTATTATAATTATTAATCAACAAAATACTTATAAACGTAACCCATTTCAACATGCACTCATTCTTGTTTATACATACTGTGACTTACAATATTTATTCTTTATTCTATGTTCTACAAATACCTAGTACAAACAAGTCCTACATGTCCTCTATACATATATGTAAAAGTCCTACTTATGTTTGTTTCTCGAAACAAGTATTAATTTACTTATCGAGTATCATTTATTGTTAAACTATATGAATCCTTAGAATAGATATAATCTAATTTTAAACAAAGACACATATTTCATCGATTTTATATTTACTATATCTTAGAACCTTGTACCTTATTATTATTATTGTTAACAATAAATGAATTTATTATTTATTATTATTATTAAAATTAAGAGTCGTGCTGTCAAATTATTCATTTTTCTGTCATTAATCGGTGAACCTTCCCATGCAGTTACAAATGCTTGATATTCACTTGGGAGTGACATCAACATTTTTGTGCTGATCATATTTTCTGATAATTTTTCACCCAATTTCGTCATTTGATCAACCATTCCTTCAATTTTCATCAGGAATGTAGCGATACCTTCCTCATCGTATTTGTAGTTGTAAAACTTTTGTTGCACAAGATGTAGATTAACCTCTGAACGATATTCATAAACAGCATGGAGTTTTTCCCACATTGCATTCGAAGTTTGTGCCAACAAAATACTAGACATAGGTGTTTCTTCAAGTCTTGTAACTATGATTTCTTGAGCCTTGTTTTCTCTATCTATCCAGTCTTTATTAGATTTTTCGAATTTGTTTTTCTCATCAGTTGAGACATTCGCTCCAGGATTACTTGGAGGCACTTCCTTGCCAGTTACTATGCCTAGCAAGTTTTCAGAACTTCCAAAGATTTCATTTTCTTGTCCCTTCAATTTGAGGTGCAGTTCTGCTCCATTTCGTCGACCCAAGAAAATGCCTATGAATGCAGAATTTCTATATACGATACCTTCTACTCTACAAACCCCCTGGGCCCATAACCTCTTGAAATAAAGCAGTAAGGTTTGTGTAGAAATAACACACTGGAACTGTTAAATAACTTTTTATAATCTATCACTGACAATTCGTCTTACATCGTCCAATAGCTGACAAAATCAATATCCCCATCACACATACCCACGTTCCATTATTTCCCTAAGAACCACAACCACTTGATATAAATTATCTTATCTAAAATATCTACAGGATGATTTCAATATTTTCTATGGTAGATTCTACTTGCTAATACATACAATAATACAGACCATATTCACTGACACTTGGCGAGTGAGATTCATTATTGACAATTAGATGTGTACAATTATTGAATGTACATGGAAGTGTCAAATTTTACGATTCCTTTTTTTGAAAAAACCATCAACATTTCTTATTTTGCAACGAATCTCGCAAACTTTACAAAGTAGACCCCATAAACCCTATATCGTCAAAAATCTCTTGAAAAATGCCATACAATCATGCAATGAAATATAGGATGATGCATTTGAAAAAGTCGATTTATTGCCATTTGTAATTTGTCATTAAAAAAAAATTGTAGGCGATGGAACATCGACACCGAGTTCATCTGCATCTCAACATACGCTAAAGCCTAAGTAAATCGACTGGAAAAAAGTTATCGTGGATGGTTCTGAAGTAATTAATTTTTCTGTGGGCGTCGTGCATAGACTACGCTATTTTGACACATAAATTGACATAAGTCAAAAATTATTGCAAAAACTCGGGTGCGTTATATCGACAAATTCAAAAAATGAATACTATAGTTTACCAAAAATTAACAGTTTCCAAATAAGAACAATCAACTATTCGACAACCTCTCTTGAAAGTTAATACGAAATTTTGAAGACATATTAATTATAGATGAATCATGGAAACAATTTTTTGGGTATCTTTCCATAGAGTAGCGCAGTTATATGGAGCTTGAAAAATATTTTCAATGATTTTTTTTGACATTCCGTATAATAAACAGAGCTGTTGCGAGAAGACAATGTCGGCAAATGCGTAGGGCGGCAAATAAAAGGTTCCATGAAATTTATTACAACAATGTACATAAAATCAAAAAACATGTTTGATAATAATGATTATTATCAATTGATGAAATCATTCGCAGAAAATTCTAAAAAATAAACTTTTGTATTCTGTTTTATCTCAAAAGAAATCGTGCAAATCCTCCTGTTATAATTGGTTCCGAGGTGAATTATAACTCTAATCCACTGAAATAAAATCGAAAATAAAAATCGGAGTAAACTTCAAGGATTAAGTGAACTCTTACGATAAGGATATAGGATAACTGCATCTCATCCAAGATGGTTGAATAATCTGTTCGAAATAATTCAGTTCCCACAATCATGGCCCCCATAAGGCTGCAATGAGGGTGGGCACGGGTTTTAAGAATATTTTTTCATAATCGCATTACTATAGGGTAAAAATATATCTGCATGTTGTACAGATCATTTAAAAATGTGGCCAACCAGTTTTCCCATTGTGTAGTTTTCTAGGTCAGATTATAAACCCAGAGTGATACTGTGAAATATTGTTTGTCCGCAAAAAATAAATTTCCATCTATAGGATATTTTACTTCATAGTATGTATCTGAGTAAAAAAAATACCTTTTTGAAAAAAGAAGAGGTCTGAGTTACTTCTAAACAGAATCACGCCATCTTGAGTAAACTTCTCGTTAAAAGCTGACTGATTTTTATATAGAACAAACTAATTAGACTGTGTGCTTCAAAGTGTGATAAAATTAGACGTTAGATCATAGAAATTATTATTGCAATGTTTGAACAAAATATTAGGGAGATGTCTGCAGCGAGTATTCATAATGGATAGAGTTATTGTGATTAAATAAATACTAAGAGCTGACGTCACCCTAATTTACTCTATGTCAATAAATGTTGAATTAAGATTAACTTCATGTATTAAAATAATTTTGTGAACCTCTGTCAGTTTGTTACTTTTATTTCGTGCATGGTATGCTTCATCTACAGTTCTACGATGAAGGAGCACTTTTCAGTTTATCAAAAAATCTATCAATGTGAGTAATATCAACATTTTCTTTTGAAATATACTTGATTGAATTGTGAATTCTGAACTCAATGTAGCCGTATAAATCTAGTACTCTAGCGGACTATAGAGAGATACTTTTAGTCCGTTGGACGTGGTAAAACCATGGTAATAAGAATTATACTTATATAAATATATGTCATAATATGTCATTCATTTTCGAATTCATTTTATCATCAGGAGTAAAAGTAATCTTATTTTTCAACCCAAATACACTTCTAGGTCCAATAGCTTCTCCAAAATTGATCCTTTCACTTCGCTGGAGTTGCAGTGAAAAGTGGAATATGTAACTATGGTTATAAAGATTGTATTTGACAGTAAGGTTCAGAATGGAAATGTATTCTCTCTAATACATAAATAACATAACATGCCTAACATAAATTTCAAAATTAAATCGTTTTGATCAAGTTTACGTATTCTGCTACCGAAATTCTTGTGGTTGGGTTGCTTTCACTTCGTCGGAGAAAAAATGTTTGTTTTTACTGCTCTGGTCTGATAGTGAATTTGTGTGTTTCTCAATTTCAATTCGAAATGAAGATATACAGGGTTTTCCGTAACTATGCCGCAAATAATAACTGGAGTTTCCTCTCAAAAAAATAATAGGAATAAGAGATTTTTTCTCAAAACGTCCCTTCTTGTATTTTTCTTCGTATACAAAAACTGACATTACTGAAAATTGTGTTTTGGTACGTATAAAAAAATATGTTCAATATATGTTATTGGAATTTTGGTTGAAGCGAGTTTTTTATCCATAATACTTCCGCCATGTTTTTCGGGCACTTTGTACTTGTATAACCTGTGAATATGAAGATTTCAATGTATTATTTTATTAGTTTTCCAAAGTCTTGTCTCGAATATCGTCGAAAACTAATGAAATCAACGAAACAA
The DNA here is from genome assembly GCA_018342105.1 of Gonioctena quinquepunctata. NCBI lineage: Eukaryota > Metazoa > Arthropoda > Insecta > Coleoptera > Chrysomelidae > Gonioctena > Gonioctena quinquepunctata. The sequence continues at coordinate 161,858 of JAFIRS010002472.1, read as the reverse complement.
AAACATCTAAAAATGGTGTGAATTGAAATTGTGTAAAAAGTGTGATAAATGTAGTTTGTGGGATGGAAGATGTGGACGAGGTGATGGTCGATTTCAACTGATTCATCATGTTAATAAAGATACATATATTTGTTCACTTCGTTCCTCCTGAAAGTAGTCCGACAACAGAACATCCTGGTCCCATCAGTTGTGTAAAAAAGAATCATTCCATGAGGTAATTTTGATCTATTTGATTGTTAATGTAATAGTTTGTGCTATAACCTCAGATGATGAATGTTTTTTTAAAGGTAAAAGTAGCAAAGACCTGTTTAGCTTTACTACTAATAATTTGTAATTTTTAATATTTATGCTTATTTTTCTAATTACTGATATATTAATTAATTCAAATCTAACATGAATGTAAGTTATCCCAACCTTTCTACAAGTTCTGATTTTTTCTACCTTGTGGGCGGCAATGCCTTTTCAACCATCATCGTAGTATGTGCTTCAACTGTTGTATATACTAATGAAGCAACACCAGTTAAGTTTTCTTTCATTGCACTGATAATAAGGGTAATATCTTACCCTTCCATATTCACTAAAACTGCCCGTAATTTTCATATTACCCGCCTTTTTAACATGGCGGATGCGCTTGCGCGTAACGAGTCGTGAAAAGTCCTATTGTGGGGCCGAATTGAAGTTGGAAATTATCCTCGAAAAATTAACTAGTTTTTCGATGATTGTTTGATTGGAGAAATACAAGTTATTATTATTTCCATCTTCATCCGCAAAAAAGTACAATTTTTTTTCGATTTGGACCCGTAGTGGAAAATGTGAAAAAGTTATTGATCATTCGTTTCTATCCATATGATCAAAATTTATTGGACAATGCAGTAACTGTTTAATTCATAAGTATATCTCCAGTGGCGTACAAAATATATAGAAAAATATTCAGTACCCTCCTTGTATACCTACCTCTTTTTTTTAATACATCAATCGTACAAACAATTAACATTTCTAAGAATTACCACTTTGTGTATGGTATCTTCTCACTTTTCTGATGAATTTCCAGTATGTGGCATCATATTACGGATCACTTTATATATTAGCAAACAACTCCAACATCTTTCTCAGCGCATGGGATCTTCCTGGAGATACATTTTTACATTGAGTTCTGCCCCCAGAAAAGTTGGTTAAATTTTTTCGTTCCTTCGCAGTGGACAGAAAAATGAAGCAGCCTTGCACATCAATTTATACCTAGATCTCATTGGTGTTCAACAGTATATGTATCAATTGAATTTAGGGATAGAAGACATATGTTTGTGATAGACTCGTTAGGTACAAACTTAGTCGGTGAATGCGACAATATACCATTAAAAAATGTATATGTGATTCAATTTTTGCGCGCTCTATTCGATCATATCAACAATAGGTGCGTTCGGTATTTGAACTGAATGATTTTCACTCTACTCGTTGGTTCTGTAAATCATGTCCATTTCCTCTGTTCGATCTGCTCCGTGTTCATTTATTATCAGAGAGACAAGAAATATGTGATCTATCCGCAAAGAGAGTAAACGTTATCTGAGTAGGAGAGTCTATTCCCCATAAGACAATAGTGACACTGATAGAAAGAGATGAAAGATCATTTGTGAGTTATAGTGACGTATATGGACATGTCATGGCTACCAATCTCTCTGGACAGTGGCGGACTAGCGCACTCTGGTATCTGAGAGTTACAGGCTCTTGAATGTATATTGACCACTCCGTATGTTACGTGGGCTACCTGTACTCATGTCCATGTCCGTCACTATGACGGGTTAATGCTACAAGATTCTAATTGGCTAGAGCTTATTAGGACCTCCTATTCAGCTAACGTTTACTCTCTTTGATCTGTCCGCTCTAAGTTGAGAACAAAATACACAGATATATCAGTTGTCATAAATGTCACTACTCAAGCACATGTACTTCTGCTGGTATTCAATGAAAAGTAAAATCCCAAAATGATCAGTAAGAACTAGGGTATCGAATGAATCCCATGATATTAACATTATCAGTAGTTATATCACAAATAATGGATATTCTGGTGATTATATACCTCGAAATTAATTCAGCCAATTAAACGTATTTATATTACCAATCAAATCACGCTACTTGCTATAAAACAGGTATTTACCATCGTTTATACTTACCAATCCTATCAAAATAATGCAGTCACTGTCAAATGATGTCCCAGTCACTGTCAAATGAAAAAATTATGTCCGACCGTTTCGGAAACACTTCCTTAGAATAAATTCGAAAAAACGTAGAGAAGGTACCACCATTTTTTAAGTGTATCTTATCTTATAGATATTTTGGGTAGAGTATACTTTGATAGTTTTCTGCCAATATTGTTTCGTGAATTTCTTCAACAATATTGACACAAAAATGTCAAAGTACACTACCAAAAAATGCATCACTTGTGATATAACTTCGGAGTATACTTTGACATTTTTATGTCAATATTGTTCACGAAACCAAATTGCTTTAAAAAGAAATTTGGTCAAGTGGTATTTTTTGCAACACTATTGGCGGAAAAATATCAAAGTATACTCCATCCAAAATATCTATGACAAGTGGTATGTGACAGGATTATATACCTAGTATTACAAAAAATGTTGTTACTTTCTTTACGTTTTTTCGAATTTATTTTGAGTAAGTGTTTCCGAAACGGTCGGACATCATTTTTTAATTTAACAGTGACTTGGACATCATTTGATAGTGACTGAATTATTTTGATTGGTTTGAAATAAACAATGGTAAATACCTGTTTTATAGCAACTAGCCTGTATATTCGCGAATATACAAGCAACATGATCGTATAGTCGATGATATCTGGGATTTGATTGGTTGGATAAACGTATTTGATTGGCTGAATTAATTTCGAAGTATATAATCTAAAGACATATAGTCAGTCAACCATCCGGGTTTATCATTGGATGAAGATGGGTTCCATCGGTAGATGGCGTTAGTCCGTTGGTGCCCAAAAAATTAGATATCCGATGTCTGAGTAAGATGAAACATATTTAGTGCGAGTTGTATTTTGCATCTGCTTTTTTCTAAAAAGAAATTGAAGTTTAGTTTCGAACATTTCAATAGAAGGCTCTGGTGGACTGCACTCAATAGGGAAAAAGCATGTGCCCTTTTCGTGATTATTATGATTTGCACACCTAGAAAGCTCAGCAACAAATTTATAAATTGAAAAAATGTTCAATGTTTTCAATTATTCGAAATTGAAATTCCAACAAGTTTTCGCATATTCAATTGATTTGTCAGATATTGATGATCATGAAAAAGTTGATGAATTGCAAGAATCCACGTCATCAATGTACACAATCAATAATTGCAGTAACGTGAACATATTTAAATATTTTTCAGAAAATGAGTTCGAGTAAAAAAGAAAACGAAAGGCTCTTAAAAAATCAGAGGATCTGATTCGAGTACTATACCACCATGCTTCAAATCAAAGCGAAAATTTTTAAGAACGATATTTGTTATTGCGATATATAAAAATGCGATGAAACAAGAATGGACTGCGCTGCGCCCCGAACAATGTGGCTGGGTAATGGGATATATTAGAACCCGTTTGTTTTGAAAGATGGCCCTTCACAGACGTGGAGAGCGATGAATATGCTGATTCTGAGAGCAGTTCTGATTCGGAATAGATTTATTGTTACCAGCTGTTTATTATAAGTAATCATATTTTGTGCACCTAAAACTCATGTCGGGTGATTGTTTGAAATTTCAACTGATTAGGAGAACTTGAATAAAATCAGTATTTTATTCGACCTTATTTTCATATCGATAACCTCCTCCTTCCCCCACACCCCCCTCATCGTCACTTAGTCACTAAATCTTCCTTGAAGAACCACACTATACTCAAAAACCAAGTGATTTCGAAACCTCATTTCATTCACACTTTCTAGAATCTCAAATAAGGGAAACAAAGAAAGTTGTTTAAACAGTTGTTTTTATACATTTTCCAGAAAGACACACAGACGAAAAATTAACAATTGATGATTAACTAATACATTATGCAATAATAAACTTCGGCAATTCATCGAAAAATCACAAAAGTTGATTTTAATTTGTTATAATTGTAATTGCTTCGGATAACAACGCAAGTTGATAAACGATCCGATTCCTGTAAAAAAATATTGCTATATCGACCGAAGCGCGGTGATACAAAAAATTTTCCGGAGAACTTACTATCTTGCCCCACTGTGTCGGGGGTTTCCTGCAACATGAAAGTCGACACAGTTGTTTTTTTAGGTACATCTAGTCCTTACCAACAATTTTCGCCAAGGGTTTTTTTTCGAAATGAAAAGTTAGTAAACTGCGTTTTTCCTACTACTGTGTCGAAGGTTGCTGCAGTATGGAACGCGGCACAGAAAGTTTTCCTGGTCGTACTCATTGAAATGCGCAATACAGTGATTCTTTCATGTGTCCGGGAAACAAAGGTAGATGAATAACAAACGGATCTAGTTATCAACCCTTCAAGTCGCAAAATATTTTTTATTCAAAAAATGTACATTCGGATTTGACGAAGTTTATGTTGGTGGTCCAGGCTTTTTCCTCTGGATGAATGATCCAATCAGCTCATTCGCCAGTTCGCTCCTGAACTTCAAAACTGCCATAGGCTTATTTTTCGAATTCTTCTGTGTTTCTCTATAAAGTATAAAGCTATTCACCATTACTGCAACCATTATACGTAGTAAAAGATTTTCATCCACCATCGTCGAGACTTCCATAAAATCGAATAGATTGCATGGTCTTGATCAAACAGATCCACTGCCCCCATATACTTGTAATCTGATGTAGCCTCTGGGCCAGGTACGTTATCTCGCTGTCTCATTTTATTGGTCCGTAAAACATATGTTGTAGATTTGTAGTTATATCTATTACTGGCAAGAGCTACACATTTCACACCCGGTCTTTCCATGTATATACAGACATATCATCGGAAGCAACCAAATCAAATTGATTCTGAAAAAGGCTTTTATCGGTACTTAAATGCTCTTTGGGGAACTATTTCCGAATCTGCCACAAAGTTCCACAGCCAAACAGATTCACATCAATTAATTTGTTCATGAGAGAAATTATCAAAATACAAGTAGTATCCATGATTTCTGATAATTTTAGCACAATCCGTTCAGCCAAGATATCATTCGCATCCGCTGATTCTTCCTTGCCCTGATAACTTTCAAAATTCAATAGATATCCTGTAGTAGCACAAGCCAGTGCCTATATGTTGAATCCTCTTTTGATAGGCATCTTAGGCATATATTGTTTCAGGGATGAGCGCCCTTTGAAAGCATGGCCTGAGTTTATACAATCTATCTAAATTGGGAGTTTTTGGTTGGGCCATCTTTTCATTATTGTCGAGATGAAGGTAGGTGAGTATTTTCAAAAATATTTTCAAGGTAAATATCTTGGTAACATGTTCAACGTGAAAATTTTCGTGTTTGGACTAATAAGATCTTAGAATTGGAAGTCTGTGGAATCTCATCACGATTAGAACGCCCAAAAAAGCATAAAGTTCTTCCAAACCCAATTCTAGCTGAGAATGTTGTTGTTGAGCGTATACATTTGATGCATTCACTATTGTTTGGCAAAAGGTTATATCAAGAAAAATTCTGAAATAATCAATAGGTTTCTCTGAATTTACCACGATATTCACTTGTGAGGAATCTGCAAATGGAAAACATTGAAACTTAAAAACCTGATCCTTCTTCTTGGACCATGAGAGTGTTATTTTTCAATTTTTGGTTTAGAAACCAGCTCTCCTTCTTCAACTTCGGAAGATGCTTGATTTCCTAGAGCAAACATCTGTCTATTTGGCACCATGGTTTCATCTGGATAAAAATCTGGTCCACATCTGAGTCATCATGATCTTCACTACTCTCTGTACTCATAAACACTTTCCTTCTCAATTACATATTGAATAATGTGCTAGGTAGATGATCAAAAACTGGCAACACACACGATGATAGTGGTGACACAGAAGAGGTTTCAGGAGGTAAATCATCTTCAGGATCGTCATCGCCACCAAATTCCGAATTACAGTAGTTTTCATCATAGTCTACGTCAATTTGATTCAGCGGCCGTTACTCCGACATACTGAAAAAGGGAAAAAATCTATCAAGAAGAAATTCAATAAGCTATATATAAAATAATCAAATAGTTTTTTATAGGTAAGGTTGAAATTTGAAAAAATCCACAATTATTCCGAATATCCAAAGCAGTAACAATCATAATACATCAACGAATTGAAAGATAAAATGTTAATAATAATACTCACCGGTTGGAAGGTTTTCAAAAACAATTGTAAAAACAAGATATGTCACATTGATAACGCGGAAACTTAGAATTTTCCCGGCTGTTGGTGTCATTAATGAAAACTGGTATGTCACGCTAACGTTACCGTGCACAAATGCGTATCTAATGCAGGGTACACGTGTTCGGTATCAATACCTAGCAAAGGACACCTGGTTTGCTGAGTTCTTTAGGATCATAATTTAGCGACGGGTCTCGAAATTATGAGTCTTAATAACTGCTGGTATATATGGGCCACCATTACGCCTTAAAGGGTTAATTAATAATAATTACTTCCGGTACGATTTACGCCAGCACATTTGCCGTTTTATGGATATGTTTTCATGTTGAACCCTGTAGAAAACTCTAGAATCGTTCGGGAGTTCAAGGTATAAAAATCGATCGGGTTCTTGGACTATTGTTGATCAGGTGAGACAAAATCCTCGGCTCAGATTTGACAAATACCGAAGGCACCTATTATGAGAGGGAATTCATGACATCAATCTATTTTCAAATAGTTGGCCGATTAGGAAGTAGATTTAACTGGAATGCATTTTTTAAGTATCAACTATATTATCAAATTTCGTTTTTGGTGTATTTCAACCGAAATACATCAAATTATATTTCCACTTCATATACAAGTCATATTTCTAAGCCGCATACACATATTATTTCAATTCTCTCTGAGAGGCGAGTTACAGGTACTTCTTAGTAAAAATATCAACGTAAAATTTAACAAAAACTTGTGATATTATCGAAATACCTATTTGGTGAATGTCGGTGGAGGATCATCATTTTTTCAAAGCGGCTTCCTCATATCGATCTGATAAAGTGATTGTTGTTGTGAATGTCCCTGTATGTGTACATTGAATTTTAATAAACACCTTGTATATTATTGAACTATTTGGTGGACAGTGAATTAATTTTCAGAAACAACGTGGTTTCAAAATAGTCATAAATTATGGTTGTGACGTTCAGTAAAATGTACAATATTCTCTAATCGAAACGAAAATATGAAATTCCTTCAGAATCTACAATCGTAATGAGTTTCAATATTTTCATGCATGCCAACAATATTGGAATCATTCCTACATCCACCAAATAGTTTACCATTATCCAATAATTGTTATATTCATAGCCACATAAATGTTTTATATTTGTATGTGATTATAAACAATATATCATGTACACTCTTTGCAGAGAAATATATATTCATATGAAAATGTTGAATAAATGTGTTTAATAGCAGTTTTCTTTATTTTTCTGTCCTAAATATTATTCTAAAAATGTTAACGTAGTAATTTTTTTTAAATAACTTTATTGCAAAATATATATCTGACAGACTTTATTGTTTTCTGACAGTACATCAATACACTTCTTTTTCATAGGTGAAATATAAAACAAAAACAGAACATACATAGACCAGGAAAGCTTAGATTATAAACACAACAATTTGAATATTGTCAATGCTGACCAAATATCCAGGGTCATTTCGATTTCAATCTTCCAGTAAATATAAGTAAACCATATTTAAAGAGAAGCTTCTATTCGAAACACTAAAAAAGACGAAATAATGTTTTTGTTAGACGTATTCTGTTCGTACGAGTATATCATTGAATAACAAACTCATTGCCCGTTCTGTTTCAAACTTAATATAACGTATGGCAAGTTATTCATTAACTCATATAAGAACACATATTAGGGTCTTTCCAGAATATCTATCAGATGTAGTTCAATGTCCAGCGTGGCTTAAGCCGGGGAAGTAGTTGTTTTCTGTTAGACATTCACAAAAAATAACTTCATTTTTATCGTGGATTTTTCAATTCACAGAAAAATATTTTTATCAATATCCAATTGAGAATGTTTCCCTTTTCAAGACATGTCACATATCTAACAAAAATTTGTCTTTATAATGATGTAAGAAATCAAATATGTTTTATTATTTTTTATCACTTTGTAAAAATTTTGAAAAATGGTTTGTCAAGTCGAAATATATTAGGAATTAAAAAGTCAAGGTAAAAAAGTTATTATTTATTCCTCAACAAGATACTAATCTTGAAGTTTCACTTTGTGATAAGAGTAGCGCTTACGATTGGTCCAGCTCCAACTACTCATGCTCCCCGAAAATAGTTGTTTGACTTTTCTCACGTATTCATGCCTCCTGAATAAGAATCCGAATTCCGAAAAACGCAGCGGTCTCATACCGTTACCGAGTTAAATCCCTTTTTAGTTCACCGTTTTCTTGCGCAAAAATCTCTCGCAATGCCTCCTTCTTTTCATCAGCATAAACGACAAACACTAAATCACTTATTCTCGATGAAAATCCTCCTTCTCTCTCTTCTCTCTTTCTCTTCCAGTATCTTGGTCTTTTCCCTTTGGAAAGTTGACCGTGTCCGAGGGCCTCGTGGGATTAGACCTCACTTGCCCCCTTCGTAGGACACCCTGGATGTCTCCCTCGAAGTGATACCACGAATGCCTAGATAATGGAATAATTTTCATTTAAATATGCAATGAACGTTAAACGGCAACTAAACTGTTTTTTTTTCGGATGCTGGTCTCGTCGCCAGCTGCACCTCAGCCTCTTGGACTCTTGGACTTTTGGTCGCTTCCGGTTTTTGTTTTACAGCACTCACTCAGTAACTCTAGTCCCCTGTACCAGTCTGTACCGGTTGGCTACTGTATTCTTCGGGGGTTAGCCTTAGCTGTCCGAATATTGCTTATCTTCTGCGGTCTAGTGCCTCGCATTCTGACTATATGTGTTTGGCCGTTTCTGTCCCTTTGTTAGAAAAGTTCTCCGTTGTACAGACCCATTTTGTGCAGGTGTCCTCTCATTGGGCTGCGACCAGTTAGAAAGCCCGTTATTGTTCTGACTCATCTTGAGTAGTTTCTCAGTTCTTTTTTTCGACGGTTCTATAATATATGTTTTCCCGTAATGCATGAGGGGGACTTCTTTCCAGCGCTCTCTTTGTTTTTATTTGACTCAGTTCCGTATGCAGCCTCGGATGGCCGATTTTGTCACTGCGAGTGCAGGCTCTGGGCCAATATATGGAGATGATGTAGTTCATCAGCTTTTCCATTACCCTCGATGGCACATTGTCCTGGAACCCACATCAAAGTTATTTTGTTGTGTGCTGCGAGGGCACTGAGTTCTTCTCGGCATTCCTATACCAGTCATGATGTCACTTTTGGGTTCGTGAGAGCCTTCAGTGATGCCTGGCTGTGCATATTTTGATCAGTGTGTTGCGCACTACCCTCATGTTGTTTTCTCTGTCACGCATTTCAAGATTGTGTACATTTCCGCTTGGAATACAGAAGTATTTATTCCCAGTGAGGTGCTCATTTGGAAGTTTCTTCCCTTACTGTATATACCAGTACCAGTTCCTTCTTTGGTATTGGATCGGTCTGTGTACCAGATCCTCTCTCCAGGTTTGCTCCTGGTGATGTCGTCTGTCTATTCCCTTCGGTCTTGTATAATCACCTCGAAGTTCGTGTCAAAAAAGTATCTAGGAGTTGTGTGGTCCGTTGGTTTCATTTCAAGAATGTTGCCTCCCACTATTTTCTTTATCTTGTTGTGATCCGATCTGTTGCTCGTATTTTGTAGCCTTAGAAATCCCATTCTTGCCTCCCCCACGATTGTTATGTCAATCGGTGGAAGGTCCAATAGTGCTTTCATGGCTGCTGTTGGTGTTGTTTTCATAACCCCCGTTATGCTGAGGCAGGAAAGTCTGTGTACCTTGCTCAACTCAGCCGCGGCTATTCTTTGGGTTATCTCCGACCACCATACCAAAGACTCATATGTGATAATGGGTTTATGTTTCAATATCTTCTGATTTCACAATTAAAGGCATCTTCTTCCAACAAATCCGTTGTCATCCGACCTGGGTACCGACGCAGAGAAGAAGGAGCCTAATATCTTCACAAACATTTATTGAACTACACTTTTATCACTTTATCTTTCCAAGGCACGTTGAAAACGGCGGGACAATCAGATCAACATTTACTTGACTTCCTATCACGAGGACGCCGCCTGTCATCTACCACCATCCAAAGTCGAATGAAAATTCTCCTTCTTCAACGTTTATAAATAACCTAACCTCTCATATCTAACAAACTTTAGTAAATTTCACTTTTGGCATGTTGATCTAAATTTCACTTTCGGCGTGTTGGTCATATCAAATAGATTACCGCCAACTTATCGAATTCAAACTTGAACAGCAATTTCACTTCAGTTAATGGCGTAATAAACTGTTGCTCATGTTCAAAATGGAAGTTGTTGGCGGTGATTTATTTGTTATGACCAACACGTTCAAAGTTAAAGTTTGTCTGTTAGTTGAGAGAGGCTATGGCGATTCGCCTTCCAGCCAGCGTGGGAGACAGAGGTCGACCTCGTGGTCGGGAAGTCAAGTTAATGTGAGTTATTGTACAGCCGTTCAACGTGCATCGTAGTTATTTAATTGTTATGAAAGTTTCGGGCATTCGTGGTATCACCTAAAGTGAGACAATGATTTTGCCCACCGAAGGGGGATCGAAGTTGTTCCCTGATACTGGCATATTGTCCGTAATTGACAGAACAAAAAAAATACAATCAAGTTTTCAAAAATACGCCTTTGAACCATCGGAGAGAGGACATGTGGCGTCCTTAAGGCTCGAAGTCAAGTAAATGTAAAATGTGAATTTCCGCCGTTTTCTACGTGCAGTGCAAAAATAAATTAAAATTAGTGGTCTAATAAACATTTTGAGTATGAACCAGTCCAATTCTTTTCTACGCCAGTACCCAGGCTGAATGACAACGGATTTGTCGGAAGAAGGGGCACAGGGGTGGAATATTGCCAAGAGCAAAACCCGTTTCACCCCCATGATTTTACCAATTGGCTGAATACGCCTGTTTAGGAAGTAAAAACCATTAATATATTGAGAGAGAGAGAGAGAAGCAAGAGGTTAGGTTATTTGTAAATATTGAAAGATTATTTTTTCGATAGATTTTGCTATATTTTATGCAAAATTGTTCCGAAATTGAGTGATTTAGTGTTTGTTGTTTATATTGATTGAAAAAACCCGACTGCGTACTAAGTGAACTTTAAAAAAAATTCAAATAAGATGACTGGAAAATATTGTCAGAAAATTATGTTTTAAGAGGTTAACTATTACTTAATATTGTAAACAATATCATGCAGTCGCAGGCATCTTCTTTAATTTGACAATGAGGAAGATATATTATTGCCTCCGACTGCGTGAGATTGTTTACAGTATCAGGTTTAATAGTTAACCTCTTAAAACATAATTTTCTTACAATATTTTCTGGTCATCTTGTTTCCATCTTTTTTAAAGTTCACTTTTTACGCAATCGGGTTTTTTATTTTATTTTTTATTTTACATTTTTTAGTTAGGATTATAAAAAAAAATATATGGCGTCTAGTTGTCGCCATATTGAATTTAGATTATTACTGTCATGTCTTTATTCACAATATGACGTCTGGTTGTCACCATATTGAATTTTGATTACTATCTTAAGTGACACTCGCAAGATTAAAACAATTCGATTGACGTAAGAATCATCAAAATCGATCCACGCATTTGGTCTCTAGAGCGTCACAAAGGAACACATACATAGGCTCATAAACACATTACCCACCTTTGCGTCGCGCAGTCGGGTAAAAAGAAGAAGGCTTTGTGTGTGATTTTTACGCGAGAAAACGGTGCTTTAAAATTTCCCGATTCAGAACTAAAAAGGGCTCTTACTCGGAAACGGAATGAGACCGCCGCGTTTTTCCGGGTTCGTGTTCAGGACTATTCAGGAGGAAAAAACACGTAAAACGGAGAGAGGTGGAAATTGAAGGTCAGTCGACAGAAAAACAAGACAGAATAGTTATTGTAGAAGCGGAAACGACTTAATACAGAATACAGAAAAAAGTTAAATTTCAAGAACATTTAGTGAAATCAAGAACTACAACAACAAAAATCCAGCAAAGAGAAAGAAATCAGGACTAAGAAGTGAAAAATTGAGCTACGGATGCTACAACTACGAATAGAAGAACTAGAATTAGAAAAAAATCGATTAGCGTAGCGAATGGGAAAAGTACTTGTTCCGTTCTTAACGAAAATTGTGTTCCTAATGATGGAGAAAAATACATGTTGGGAATTGGGTATAGAAGAGAAGCTAACCGAGCGGAACGAAAGAAAACACTCCGAATTCTTGAAGAACATTGTGCCAGTTTCAATAATGCACTTTCGGACACCCCTAAAAATATTAATGATTTTTCTGAAAATATTGTTACGAATCTGGAGTTCGTGGCTATTAAAGTAATTATTATCCATTTATACACAATTCACAAAACAACCCAATAATGCACTCTGACCAATAAACCAATCACAGTTCACTGTTGAAATACCACGCACTTCACTGTTGAACTTGAATTATGAATCTTATTCTCCAAACCAAACAACTGCTAAATGTCCTCCCGCGGTAGACTTTTATATAAGGGTCATTAACATCCAGAAACTTCTGGCACCTGTTTCTCGAAGATTAACTATGTTCCCATTCGAGAAGCCAACGATATGACGTCACCTTGCGTGGCGTACAGGATTCAATTCCGCAACACTACCCCTCCTCTAATTTTGATCGTCCCTATCAAAAGTCATCGGTTCATCATCAGTCTTTCCAGATAAATAACCTTAATCTCAGTCCTAGGGCCGCGTTGGATTCTGTAAACCACGTTGTTAATCCTCTTCTTCGCCTCGTTCGGTGTGAGTTTGGAAGAAACGCCTTTCTTACCCATAACCCAATTCTAGAGCAGCAATCAATTGCTTCTGGAATGGTCTTGAATATCCCTAGCTGGTCCTCTCCAGGCCACTATAAGTGCAGTATCATTTTCTTCGTCGATCTATTCACTGACCGTGGCCGCAGCTTCAAACTGTCTACGATATAGGGACCATGGCGACTGTTCTTCAAAAGTTGGAGGTTTCACGGAATCATTTGATGTGGAAACCCTGCCAGAATGGTTTTGAATCTTTGGAGAATTCAATTTCCGTTCTGGTTTTTTTCAAATGCTGCATTGTTTTTTCATGCGTCGCCCACATCCTTTGCATCTTCTTGTACCGCAGTAACTGCTTTCTTTTCTTCTTCTCATACCGCAGAAACTTTTTTTGCTCCCTCAGTTTTTTTATTCGTCTTTCGGTTTCCTGAAACATCTGTTCGAGAAACGTTTTCTATTGTTCTTGTTCAATATTTTGTTACACCAGAATTTTTCGGAAATATACCTGCAATCATTCTCCTCTTGTTTTTATTTCTCTCTCCGTTCTTCCTCTTCTCGTTGTTCTCTTTGTCGCTGTTATTCCTGCTCTTGTTTTTCTCTCTGTCGCCGTTCTTCCTCCTTTTGTCGACGAATTTCCCCCTATTTTTTTCCTGTCTCTTCTTTCTCCTCTTGTTTTTCTATTTGTCGTCGTGCCTCCCCCTCTTGTTTTTTTCCTGCCTCTGTTCCTTCTCCTCTGCTTGATAATTTCCTTATGGCCTCAATGTCGTCATGGGATGTATTTCTTGTATTCACTGTGATCTTTCCCCTCAATTCAGACACTAATATCCAACTTCTGACACCAATTGTTTGGAATCTGGGGTTCGTGGCTAGTAAAATAGAGTACTAATCGTTATCACTTCATTTACAATTCACAACACAACACAATAATGCAATCTGACAAATAATGTAGCAAAACGCATATTGATGCGTATTTCCATTTTGTTTCAAAAATGACACTTTGGTGATTTTAAATAGAGAACTAAGTATATTATATTAAACAGTTGTTAAAAAAATCCTTCTGCGCAATGCTGCTCTCTACAGACAACAACAGGAACCACGTATATCAGCTGCTCCCAAGATTTAGTTTGAAGACCTTGTACATCCAAGGAAGATTGGCTGCATTTTTCAAGTGTTTACAGTGTGTTTTCTCACTTGAGAACATCTCGTGGGTGTTCCACCATATGCAGTGAGGCAAGTTTATGTGTTACCATAACAATTAAATACCCTGTTTTAATATGTTATTCCAGTACTGTGAAGTGTAAACTAGGCTAGGAAAAGTGAAAACCACGTAAAAACAAATGCACATACCCTTGAAAACTCCGTATGACAGATATACATGGTTTTCCATTCAATAGCACTACTAACACTTAATTTACGAGTATTTCATGCCACTTAAGGTACAATAATATTAATTCGTATGACACTAAAAATGTTGTTCACTCTCTGTGCAAATACACTAATAATCTAACCTGGTTAAAGCATATTAAAATTGTTGGCCTAATATAGGTATTATGTTAATAAAATGAAATGCCTGTAGAAGGGTTCTCAACCTATAGTTTTTGTTCCAGAAGATAATCTGAAATTGGTCGTCAACAATCTCAAAATGGTCCTAAACTCATCCCATCCGACACAATTTCAGTAAAAGGTGATATTTCTCTCATTGTACTAGGCCTGATAAAGTTGTGATATCATGAAAGAACCTTTTGTTGTAAGCCTATACAAACCTCAATTGTGGTATATATAAACTTCCAATAAACATTATCAATCAATAGTTAGCACACTGGTAAAAAAAATCCATTTTGTAGGAGATGATTTGATAAACCCACAGGCTACTGAATCGGAATCTACACCTAACCCGACAGCCAGTACTTCAAATGAAGGTAGATTAATTGCTTCTAAAGTCTGATAAAATGGTCAGTTTTTAAAATTGACCGAAATTTTTATCATAACATTACTTTTAGCCAATTAAAATATTTACTTATTTGATAGCGCTTGCAAAAAATTCAAAATTTTCTTCAAACTTAAGTTCATTGCACATTTGAACCCATACTAACTCACATTTTGACCATAATAAATTTTCACTTTTACAGGCGATCATGACACATGGCTGCAATCACCAAATCCGCTGGCTACCAAATTAGAGCCCAACCTAAACTTTGCGGGCGATGGTTTATGTGAAGGTTGTTAGGCTCATAATAAATCGTTGATAGTTGATTACATACATGATTTAAAATCTAATGTCATGTACACATTGCATTACAATCTTTACCTGGCATTACAAAATCTGTATTCGTTTATAAAGTATTTTTGATACATACCTTGATAACTTGAAGTACAAGTAATTATAGGTCCAATGATTCTAATTTTTTTCAGGCGGAGATAGGTTTCTGAATGAAACGACTGAGACTGGAAACTCAGCACCGAACGACATCCTTATAGAGTTCATCGGATGCGAGGGAAAAGATGTGTAGGCTGTTTCTGCAATGGATAGGAGTAACGATTTCTTATATTATAATTAATTAGGCCCTGAGGTAGCAGTTCTATCCAAAAACATGATTGAGGAAAACGCACAGCGCAACAACATTGAAACGGGAATACAATTCACTCAGAACTTTCTTGAAAAGAGTCACACTGAAATGGAGTGTGACTCCATGCATGCTACAATAGAGATAAAGTTGAGAAACAGGGAGGTGTACTCTCCTTCAGCCTATGAAGATGCTTGTCGAACAGCAAGACTGAATCCTAAAGCTTACAAGGTACATTACCTATACCATGACTTCTTCAAAAAGTTCAGCACCCTGAACTTTTTCAAATCCATCAGACCCGGAGTAAAGAAAGGAGATACGGTAGTGACTGATCTAAGATGCATTAACTACAAACCTGGTCAGGTTAAACTGAAAATAGACTCTACAGACTTCATGGAGTTTCCCAGAAGGGTTAAAAGGCCAAACGGAAAAGTTCTGGTTCCCCCGCTGCACAGTACTGGGATCCTCATAGAGTCGACCAAATTTAAGCACCTGCAGGAATTTAAGTCGGTGGCTATCAAGATATATTCATCCCTACTATGACAGGCTTTCACACTTCAAGGCAAAACCTGCGAGTAAATTTTGCAAGCCAAACTAGTGCTCCTGCATCATTAATATATTATAAGGAACTAGAGCATAAGGGTAAGAACAGCAACCATCATTTATTTTATATTTCAATGGAGACTTTTTGATGTTTATGTTGAACTGTAATAGAAAAGTAGTTTAATTTTAATAATTATTTCTTGTAGAGTTATGTATTCGTTTTTGTATAATAAACCCATATTACTTCACCGAATACTCTTTTATTACACCTACAGTAAAATAAACTATGGGGTGTTACAATATCTAATTGTTAACAAAGATTTTTTATAAGAGGTATTGTCAAGGTAACAGAGCAACAGGCAACTTTTGTAAGACCTAAACTATGTAAAAAAAACAAATTGTTGGTGAAAGTTGTTTTTTTTTATAGAACAACTCATTGAAAATCTAAGTGTATACATCAATTCTGAAATATTAAATTCAAGTTTTTTTAAAGTGAAATTGTATAGTACTATGAGTAATCAGCTTGTTATTATGCGTGAAAACCACGTAAGTTACATAGTATGAAAAACACGTATAACAATTAACAAAACCGTGAAAACCAAGTATATCTAGAAAGTTAAGAAGGATAACCTCGTTTGTCCCATAAATAAATTACCAACAACAAGGAAGATAAAAGTCTGTTCTATAATGATTCTAATTAGTTCAAATCAAAAACATGTAAAAAAATGAAAATCTTTCTAGGCAAAATAGTGCAAAAAATCAGTTTTTTGTGTCTCCTGTAAAATATATAGTTATACGAGGTTTTCATACTAAGCCATCGTTATGGTCTATTTGAACGTAAATATTTCTTTTAAAAATGCGACAATTATATGAAAATATATTGGCTCTGTTTCCCAAATGATACCGACCTTTTCCTAAAATGTTGGCTAATGTGAAACATCAGCCCTTCGACAAAATGGGCAAAGGCTTCCAGTATGACATTCTAACCGTTGCATCATTAGTACGGTCAAAATAGGGAAAAGTAATTCACTAAGAGTTCATTAAGTTCACCGGCAGAAATGAGTGAAAAGTTATTTTATTCTCATGAAATGCCATTTGAAGTGTTCAAATTATGGTTTACAGAAGATCTTCCTGAGAGAATGGTTTAGGTAATAGAAAATATTGTCATTGGTGAAGGGGTAGAGGCTGAGAGGAATTTTCAAGGGTTTTGAACTCTCACTGGTAAGCATTGAAATATTGTTATTCCCGGCCATTAAACATGGAAAAAATAATTGTCAATCATATATCGTAGATGGGTAGTACTTAAAATGGTTTGACTATTAGTGGAGATCTGTAGTCTGATTTGGGAACTTCATGGGTATAGTTGTAAAGCTAGATATTAACCAGCTGCAGGTTGACAAGCTGATCAGATAGTTCTGAAGGTCAGTCGTTTCTGAAATCTCTCTAAAGTAACATATATCATGTTGTTCTAATTTCACAGACAGTTTTTGCCGTCCTGAGTTATTTCAATCAATTTAAATTTTTATCCGTCAATGAAGTAAAAGCAGTTCAACATAAATTCAATTTTGATCAACTTTTATTACAATTCAATTACTAAAAATTGTCATATGATTATCCTTCTTTTTGAAATTCCATTAGCCAATTTAGGGACCTAAAGCCACATAATAATTCATTGGATTGAGCTAATAAAGTCAATATATATTATTCAAAGCTCAAGAAATGTTTGTTTCCAAGCCTTCTAGAAATAAATTCAGAATACACTTTGAATAATAAAAAGAATTATGAGAATTAAAATTTGGAGTTCTAGTAAAGAGCTGACAAGTCTTTCAGTAGTTGAAAACATAAAAAGTATAGATCAGTGAAAGTACTCCAAGATCAAGATTTATTCCAGTTCGAGATGGTCAGGAGACGTCAGAATCAGTAACTCCGGTAAGTGAGAAATATCTTTGTAAATTTCTAGCAAACATTTTCTCTCTGCATTTCCGAATCCACGCAAGTTGTATACGAATCTTTAGAGTTGAATATGATTAAGCCACCGCTCGGCGATCAAAACGTAAAATTAAATTCCATGAAATATATTATTCCTAATTAATTAATCAATTAAAAAGTCTGCGGGTACAATACATCAATCACAGTTCACTTTTGAAATACCACGCACGTCATTGTTGAACTTCACCTTGAATTATTGATCTTATTCTCCAAACAACTGCTGAGTGTCCCACCGCGGTCGGCTCGGCCTTTTATATAAGGGTCATTAGCATCCAGAGACTTCTGGCACCTGTTTCTCGAATGCACCCATGCGATATGACGTCACCTCGCATGGACTGAAATGCAGTGACGTGATGTATTCATTTTTGTAACAATATGAACGAAAAACAAGTGGGTAAACATAATAATGTTAGAAAAGATAAATTTTCTAAAGTATTAGTATACTCAATTTTAAAAAATTTATTTGAATCCCGAAAAAATTATTACTACGTAACTGGACTTGAGTGACTGGTGATTTTTCTATTTGCTTCAATGAATATGAACGCATCACTTCAGAAAAATTCATCACAAATTCTGAAAACCTGTATAGTCTCCAAAGGTATTTAAAAGCTATAGCTAGAGAAGTCATTAAGGATTTGTATTGTAGCCCAGAAAATGTTCCAAATTTAATTAATACTCTGAAAATGTATTTCGGAAGAGAAGACTGGCTCATCATGAATCAAATTGAAAATGTAAAGAAATATATTGAGGATTCCGTTGAAGTTTCACTCAATTTTCAATAATTGTTTTCAATGCGGTTACTTCGATAAAAAATATGAAATGTCAAAATTATTTTGACAATCCAGATCTTCTGAATAAATCAGAAGAAAAACTGACTAGATGTACAAGAAGAAAGTGAGCTGAAATGAAGGATGGAAAACAAAAATTTGGTTCTTCAGTAACTATGGAGCATTTTTGTGAATGGCCGGAATCTGAAGTGCATATTTTGATATCAGTCACTATTCCTTTGCAGAAAGAAAGAAACTAATAAATATAATTGACACTGGCACTTTTTTCTGGGACTAGAGTTTAGTTGATTTTGAATAAAGAAAATTGTGTCGATGAGTGTCGATACTTGTTATACGCAATAACACAAAAATATCCTTGGGATATTTAGAGGACGGGAAAATGCAGTTGGTTATGGAAAGAAAAATTGTTAAAGACTTGGTGAGTTGCGACGCTTCTAGTAATTTCATGAAATAACCTTAGTACCAGGCTTTCATTAGAATACGAGGGTGAATATCTGAGTATCTGAACATTTGAACGTTGGTACAAGTCAAAAAAGGGTTTAGCTTCTTCTAGCCACAATTAAGTACAAGAGATCGGTTGAGAAACAATTGTTTTACACAGTATATGAAGGTAACCATCGGGTCGAATTTTAAAGGATCAGTTGGAAGTAGAGTCGTTACAATTTCTAGGAAAGACAAATATTTTATAGCTCGTGAAAAACTACTTTGGTACAGCGGAGTATATGGGCTCTTTTATCAAAGCATTTTTGGCTTAGATTATTGTTTTGGAGTGGGTTGTTTTGACTATCTGCTTGTACTTTGAACTTATACCCTATATTTAATCTTAAGGAGAATTTTGTTGCCGCTTTTTGGTTGTGATATATTTTTGAATTAATATAAGTGATAAAGTAACTTTTTGTGTCTTATTCAAGGGGATGGTGAAAGAAAAGATTCGGAAAAGCATAAGGTCTAGTTCAGTTTGAAAGAAACAATTTGAAAAATGCTAGAAATGGTGAATAATTTGGGAAACATAAAGATCGTTCCGAAATTTGACTCGCGTTGAAGAAATAAAATTTTGTATTACCAAAAAGTAATAAGATATATTGAGGAAAATATGGATAGAATTTGCAAAAGAATACTGTGACGAAACAGATGATTGATTACCTGGTAAAAAATTATACAGCAAAAATACCAACTCAAAATTTCCACGATTCCCACACTTTGGGGAGGCCATTCTTGGCAGATTCCGAGAGTAAGTACCAATATGCATTTTGTGAAGATATTGGGAAGATGTTTCACCAGGTGCTCAATCGGAAAGAGCATAGGGTTTATCAGAGATTTTTATTCAGAGGAGTGGACAGAGAGAAAGATCCAGATATTTCTATAACAAGTATCTCGACTACAAAAAAAGCTATTAATACGTTTAAATCAGCTATAGAAGTTCATAAAGCTACAGGGTTTGACATGATATATTGCTTGAGTAATTTTAAAGATGTATTGGATTTTATACCAGAAAGTCAGAGCTGTAAGGAAAACACTGAACTTGGACACGAAGAATTTAAAGACTATTTTGAGGTGTTGGCGACGATAGTTTTGTTTTTCAATTCAAATTCATAAAAATCCCTTCAGAACGAATTCATGGCCTGAAATCATTAACAAAAAGAGAGCTCTTCAAAATCATTATGACAGTTTTCGATCCTATTGGTCATCATAAAAAAACGTATACTTCAAGATTATCGAATAGGATGGGACAAAGAAATCTCGGAAAAAATTCTAAAAAATTAGATTACAAGATGCAGTTACGGGAATTTCAAGGTCCTGTATGGCGAATTTTATCAAAAACGAGACTAACTACTATATCTACAGTCTTAGTTTTTGTCACTCAAAAACTAAGACTGTAGTGACTAAACTTTTGTAAATATATATATATATATATATATATATATATATATATTTACAAAAGTTTAGTCACTACAGTCTTAGTTTTTGAGTGACTTCGGAATATTAATAACTTTTTCAATCTGATTCTCCTGAACTCAGTCATCTTCTTCAAAGAGCTTTCCATCATTTAATTTTTTCAGGAGACTCCTTGACCAATTCGTACAAAGCTAGTCATCTACTTAACTACTTTTTCATCTTCAGAAGTTGAAAAACGAAACACCTGTAATGGCCAGTAAAAATATAAGGCTGACTGAAATGTAATCAAATAGCACGTCTACTCACAAAGAAACCTGTTCCTTAACTAAGACTAGGAGCTCCTGGATGTTACTTATGCTCCTGGAAATGATGTGATCCATCCACCAGTCAGTCAGTAATGATAAAATGCACTTTTTACAATTGTTGGGCAATTTTTTACTTTTACACTTTTGGTCAGGTTTTTGCCTTAAATATGCGGCGTATGTCTTCCGCTGGCCACCCCCCACACCCCACCTCACCGCCCCCGCCGAATCTCAGAATTTGTGAATTTATTAAATCATTTGAGGAAAGGTATTTGCTTTTTATTTCCAAGAAACGTTTACATGTTCGTTTATACTTTAATCATTTGCTTGGGTCTGTAGAATTTATATAAATTTCTAGGCACGTGCTTGCCCGAGCTCATCCTTTACCTCGAAACACAAAATTTTCTGTTTCTCAGAAAGAAAAACTATATATCCGCGCTCGTCGAAGTTCAACCACTCGCTGGTTCGCACGTTGGGACCCCACTTTTCCGTTTTTACAGAAAAACAAATCTCTTTCCGAAAACGCGCGTCAAAGTACAACCACACTTCCTTTACCAGTCCGCTGCAGAACTAACTCTTTAGCTTCGCGTCGGGGACGCGTAGAGTTCGTCCAGTATTGAAACGACCTCTTTGGCCTTCCCCCACCTATCAACCAATTTTTCTCGAAGATACCCGAGCCATTGTCTAGCTGTGGCTATTAATAGAAATTCCATAGGCTTACCAAATTATTTGGTATAGGCGATTCACGAGACGTAGAGAACTTACACTCCTATAACTTTCCTAACACTCCTATTTCTTTTTTCGATACGGAATAGTACTTACCACTGGGCATTTTGGCAAGGTAACGAGTAAACGATTGCAAAGTTGAATAAATAACTGCACAACCTATTTATTAATTAAACAAACCTAACCTTTCAAACGCTGCATGCCAAGACACTGGTGAAGATTCGCCGTAGCACAGCAAATCGTGTCCACTCGTGTTTTCCCCCTCTCTACCTACCAACAGGTCGTTTCAATACTGGATGAGCTCTACCTTCCAGCATGTTTTATCCTTAACTTTTTTATTGGTGTTCCCCAATCACTATTAAAACCTCATTGGCTGAAAAATTGGTTTACCGGAAAAATCATCTCAGTAAACGTGTCAAGTCAGCGGATTTCAGCACAAAGATTCTTCCTCTGCTCTGCGAAGTCAAAACATCCTCTGATTAGGAACAGTTACATTATAACAATGTTTCCTAACTGCGAATTATATGAGATCTCCGAACGAAAGGATGGTTGCATACGGTTAGTTCCCATCCTGAGAGTATTTACCGCATTTTCCGATAGGAAGGTTTTACTGTCATAGTAATTTCGAAATGGGATAGGCACCTAACTAAACTCAAAACATGTTAATTCATTTACAAACAAGTACTACTTCATATCACCATTAGTATATGAACCCGTAACCCTTACAGAGTGTTACAACCTGAACATTACTGACTTAGCTATGAAACAGAAAAATTATCTTGATTTATCGAATAATTATTTTTGCTTGCAAGGTTTTTGAAGCAGTCAGCAGAAGTTTGGCCTATCGAGAATAAAGAAGGGAGCATTTTATTGAGTTGGAGGAAAAATATGTAAACTTAGTAGAATAAAAAGAGTAGGGTGACTGCGCCGGTTTTCGACCATTTAAGTGATATTCAAAATTCAAATGCCAATAAATTACGGTGAACTATTTTCTTTCGAAGTTAGTTTGTTACATAACCAATCAATAGGTATTTTTTAATGGCGTGGTAGAAGAATAATTATATTTTTATGACCTGAAAATTTTATAGAATAAACTCAAGTAAAAAAGTCATTTTTTACCGGTTTTCGACCACTTGCTACTTCTACTCGACCATTAGTATTCCTATTTTCGACCACGCGGTCGAGAACATATCCGTTTGTCGACCATGATTTTTATTGGATGGTCAACAACACGCCCCTCCTCGACCATCTTTGGGAAGAGATGAAGACAACTTTTCTAATCTGATTACCTCTACCTATTAATTAAACAGGAACTTTATAAAAAACATAAATTTATTCCTAATAAAACCTTTGAAACATAAAAAACTTAACCTACAAATTAAAGCAATTTTCATATATGAGATGGAAATATACAACAAATTAAAATATCAGTAAAATTACTGGATTAAAACAAGAAATAAAAAATGTTCACTAGGTTGTCATCTTAGGAACACATGAAACAAATATAATCTTTCAATGAAGCTTGGCTTCATAAGAAATTCCATAACATTCTGTACACCTCGTATGGAACCATTGGGGGCAGATATCGCACCCTATATTTTTTTCATCGTCATCTTCAACATCACTATTGGCAAGCAGCACATTTTATTTTATCGTTATTCTTTGCTGACATTACATGTTCAGAGTTGGTGTGTGTTTCTCTTCTTCTTATTCTTTTTCGTCATTTCTTTATTTTCTTTGGCTTTTAGTTTTCTTCGTTTGGGTTCTTTTCATTTTCTTTCTTAGCATAATATGATCTCCATTCTTGTTATGAAATCGCACTGGGCAATTTGTCATTTGGATTTCGAACAGATTTTTTTATTAGTTCTGAAAAAATAAGGTGTCTTTCAAAAGATATTTGATTTGGTTGGTTTTCAGCTAGAGGTTTTCTGTTTTCAGTCTGAACTCTGAATTCGATGTTTGTGAATCTGACTGATGGGGAATCGTAAGAGAAGTTTCCTTCGGAGTTGGTTCGATCTGATTGTCAACATGGGAGATTGGGGTATTTAATACTGCATCTCATGATTTTTGGAATTTATACAAGGATTGGCTGTAATTGATCATCGGAGGTTTATTTTTTCTGTTCTCAGTCTGAACTCTGCATAGAGTTCCTGAGTCTGAATGATAGCTATCATGATCTTGGTCAGTTTTGAATGATGTCTGCTCAATCTGATCTTCGACCGGAAATTTTAACGGCGTATCGGATTTTTTTGTCAAATCTTCAAGAGCATATTTTGAAAGTTTTTTTTTTTAAGAGAAACCACATTTGCCTATATTTATAACCCATTGTTTAATTTTTTCTTCGACTTCTTGACCTAGTAACGCTTCAGGTCCAGTTTTTCGTTTATTTTCGTTTGATTTGCCCTTGATTCTGTCTGCAACAGTAGTTTTAGGGACGTTAAATTGTTGACTCGCTTTATTATTACTCTTTCCTCTCTAATTTCTATAAGAGCTCTTTGTAAAACTTCGTCGCTATATCGAAAAAACTTTTTTTTCACCCTTCAATGCGAGTTTTTTTGGTTTATTTTCGTTAATCTGTTTTGATTTTTTTGATGTCATTTCAAAAACAAAAGGAATTGGCTTACATCGAACATTATCTACCTACCTACCTACCTAATTCCAATGAAAAACCATATAAAATTAACTGGTCAAAAAGGAGGGCACTTTTCGACCACCATTAATCCCGCCAAAAAGTCGGCAGAAAAATAAATAGAAGGATTTAAAAAAATGTGGTTGAAAACTGGACTATTTAAGGAGAATAATTTACTAATAAAGTGTTAGTAGAGTTCAACCGTATTTAGATGTAGTAAAATGAAAAGGGATAGACAATCTAAGTGCCGTTTTTACGGTTCTCGACCAAGTGGTCGAGAAAGGGAAAAGCACATATATCACATACCTAATATGCGACCACTTCATTTTATATAGAAAAATATTGTAAACATGGTTCAAACATAGTTTTTTTCGGAAGGATAGATTAAACTTGACATACCACACAAAAAATGAAGTAATTGAAAGATAATTTATCACTTACTTGCTATTTCTGAAGTCACAGTTCACTACAAATTTTAAACTATTTCGTGTGTTTAGTAATCTGCTTACTGACTGCCTACGCACCGTTAAACATTTAATAATGAAATTTTCACGTAAAGGACTCGAAAATTCTGAGAAGTGGTGGGGAAAGGTGGTCGAAAACCGGGAAGATTTTAGATGTCAGATATTGGCTTATAGTTTCTTATTTCCATTAGATTTGTATGAAACTAGTCGAAAACCGGCACTTGTCGGACAACAGGCTATCTTCTGCCAAATTTTCACAGAGTAATATTTTTGAGTATTCTATAATAATGCTACTAGAGTACCTATTGTAGTTTTCGTTAATGAACACTTTTGTTGCCTTCAGAAAGGTTTTCACATTTTTTATTTGTTTGGTACTTGAGGGTAAAATATTGCAAATTTTTGGCACTGTCACAGAAATAAATCTTTGGTTTCTGTCATATTTACAATAAGGTATGTTATCATAAAACCCTCCCCATACAATTATGTCATAACGTCTTAGAGACTCAAGAAGGGACTGGTAGATTATTGTTAGTAGTTTTGTTCAGAATGTTTCTAATAAGTAAAATTTATATATTTTCTCATTTTATTAGTCAGATAGGAACTGAAATTGGGGTGTCAACTTCAGTAGTATTCCCAGATATTTAGTGTTTTCAACCTCTTTAATAATGAAATCAGGATCTTCGATGTGTATCTGGTCAAAGTCTGGCCTATTTGCATCAGTTAAAGTAAAAATTATGTAATGAGTTTTTGATATGTTCAAAGATAACTTGTTGAAATCTAACCAGTTTTTGATTATTTTTATAACCCTTTGACCAAATGCAATGTATTTCCTTCAAAGATCTTCTGCATAAAATATTGCCTTTTGTATTTAATGAATAATAGTGAGTTGATATAGATGATAAACAGTATAGAACCAAGAACTGTCCCTTGCGGGACACCTATTTTTATTGAGTGTCACTATATTCATTTCAGATTTTTACAATTTGTTTCCTTGACCGTTTCGATAGAATCCATGGATATGATTGGGAATTAATTTTGAATCATTTCTTTGTTTATATCCCACCTATTTTTTGAAGTTTTTGTTTTGAAATAAAAACTCATCATGAATTTTCGTATTTTTCAATATTTTTGCTCATGAAAGCTGTATACAAAAACTAGAATGTTACAGTTCTTCATCCCTGCCAGCTCGGTCAGTTTATGTTAATAAATGCAAGCCAGACCAAAAAGTAGGCATATGGGAAACTGCCTTGGTCAAATAGACCGAGAAGGCGAAAGGTCGAATTAAGGTTCTCAGTCAAATAGACTGAGAAGGCCTGCAAAAGAACTTTTTTCTTGCTGTTATAGACCGAGACGGCAGTCAACGTAGAGCGAAAAATTGTTTCATTCATATGAAATCTGACAGAAAATGAAGGGGGATAAATTGTCTAACTTTTTAAATAAAACAAAAAAAAATCGCATTTACTTCAACAAATTGTTAACTGATTTCAACAGTACTTGGATCGAATGGTCCACTGAACGGTGACCCTTCAGCATTCCAAGATTTTTTCAGTTTGTCATGTAGAGCGATTTCTCCAGAGGTTGGTAAACCCAATCTTTTCCTTTCTTGATTCCACTGTAGTTCTTCAATTTTGGCTTGCGCTTCTTCAGGTAAGTCTTCGTATGGCCTTGTGCAATCTATTTTTGATATGTCTAACTCTGGTTCACTTTTGATGAGACAATTCCACCACATCTCCTGGCACTTATCCAGATGTATCAGTAATTTTTGAGCGTCTAAAGACCATATAGCATCGTTTGCTTTGCATTTTTGACAAAGGTCACCGTTGAGTAGAAATGTATCATTTTTCAACATAACGGATATATTGTTTGATTGTATTTTTATATCTAAATCTTTTTTAGTTATATTTTCTGGTATTTTAATAATAATGTCCACCTCATTTATATTCTGGGACCAACAATATTTATCAAACCTACCACCATTGTAGTATTCAGAACTAGTAAATTCTGAAATATTATC
This sequence comes from Gonioctena quinquepunctata, assembly GCA_018342105.1. NCBI lineage: Eukaryota > Metazoa > Arthropoda > Insecta > Coleoptera > Chrysomelidae > Gonioctena > Gonioctena quinquepunctata. Next base: position 134,861 of record JAFIRS010002472.1, on the reverse strand, counting down.
AATGCTCAATTCTTCGGTTGCAGAAGTAACTTCATTGATATCGTCACTGCTGCATACAACAGTTTCTTCTATAGCAGCTGGAATGTCATTATCGGCGTAAAGAATTTCTGGGTATTGAGGTTTCCATTTGTGGAAAGTGTGTCTCAATAAGTTTTCTGCTAAGCCCTCGGGTAATCCAACAGCCGCATTAGGTTCTTTGGCAACGTGATAAAAATCTGTTCTGAGAAATTGTAAGTATGAAATCTGGTGTAGTTTATCTGATCTAAAAAAGTACGTACCTCCGCTGAAGAAAGCCAAAAATTTCGTCGAGGAAATTCGGAAGTGTTTTGCACTGCCTTAGCATTTCAAATAACATATCATCGTGATATGAATCGTTATTACTCATTTTGTTTTTAGAGATTTTGAATTTGGTTTGTTTATCTAATTGACAATATTGACATTTGACATTGACAATCGACCATTGAATTTAGTGGTATTTTCTGGTGAAATTATTTAAAATTCTAGTGGGAGTGCCGCACAAGTTGCCAACATCAAATAAACGTTTAAAAACTTCTGCCACGCCAATTGAAATAATTCCATCAGGGTTGTGTAGAGAATCACAAACTGAATATGCTGGATCATTTATTTTTAGTCCGTAAGTGTTTATATTTTTTAGTTATATTAATAGGGAATTTTGTCTCTATATCTCGAGCGTTGGGGCCTCGATTCGTGTTTTCGTCACTGAAATATAACGAGTTTCCGTGGATTATCGACTGTCATATCTGTCAACTGTCAATATTTTTTCCAAGAATATTGTTTGTGCTACCAACTGTTCACATATTTAGACATGAAATCTCTATGAATGACACATTTGATACAAGAAATTTATAAGCGCTTGAACAAAAGTAATTGAGTTGGTATATCAAATTGGCGATTTCCTATACAACCAATGTCAAACAATTGCCATTGGAGAGGCATAACTTTTGAAGGTTTTTTTTAAGTTGGCAACTTGTGCGGCACTCCCCTATTAACCCAGTTAACAAATATCATCATAACTGCATTGACTCACTATGATAGTATGAAATATTTTTATCGAAAAAATAAAGCTAGGCTGCTTCCCTTCAAAGATGATCTGTATCGAGTCATCAAATTTTAGCGACCAAAACGGGTATGCATCAATGTGCATCCACCGAAATGTAAGGGTTATGAAATTATAAAGATCTCGAGATCATTTCTGAAGAATATAAATGAATCCCTGGATTTATACATAAATAAAAACCCTCTGGAAATTACAAATAAACATTTTACTTTGGAAGTTCTTGCAGACAAAATGGAATGCGGTGTTCGGAAATGACAACTTCATTATTTTGATAGAGTCACTTCATCACAGATCACCCTAGCTACACAAAAAAGTCACTCCAGCTTCCCTCCACAACAAAATTTCTATGACAATGGCAGTTGTTTGGTGTGATTCTAATCAACCACCATTATTTTGCTTGGTGCGTTGAGTTTTGGCGCGTTGTCTCATCGACTTCTATTGATTTATCTATTCAATTGTTATACACCATTCAAAATACTTTTTTCACACTTTCATATCGATTTCAAATTATACTGATGATTTGGAAATTTGAAATATATTTTTATAGGCAGCTCGAATTCATCGCTCAGAAATGACATTATACACCAAGCAGAAAAGCAAGGTTTCGAAAATTTACCACCAAAATATCTAAGTGAGTTAGGATATCCCAAAGAGAGTAAACGTTATCTGAGTAGGAGAGTCTATTCCCCATAAGACAATGGTGACACTAATAGAAAGAGATGAAAGATCATTTTTGAGTCATAGTGACGTATATGGATATGTCATGGCCACCTTTCTCTCCAGACAGTGGCGGACTAGCGCATTTTGCACTCTGGTATCTGAGAGTAAGATGTCTAGATCTGAGAGTTACAGGCTCTTGAATGTATATTGGTCCACTCTGTATGTTATGTGGGCCACCTATACTCATGTCCATGTACGTCACTATGACGGGATAATGCTACAAGATTCTAATTGACTAGAGCTTATTAGTACCTCCTATTCAGATAACGTTCACTCTCTTTCAGGTAAGTACACTTGTTAAACCTCGCAGAACAACACTGGACTGTAAGGCACATATGGAACACTGCATTCAGTAATCTACCTTTCTCTTTCTCCGTTGTTTTGGAGTTGACGGCCTTGGTTGATTTTTTTTTTTATTTTAACTGAGAAAAATGTGAAAAGTGATGGGTGTTTGAAGTGCAGTTTACATTATATAATAGACATTTTTGATATCACTAAATAAATAAATGAAGTAACTATTGCATGAATTAAATGTATTAGCATAGTCCAGAAAAATAATAAAACCTCAAAAGCATACAATATGTATTTTTTGAAAGGCTGTTCGAATCTGTAATGAGAAGGTCAAACTGTAATATTGAAGATTCTTGAAAAATCCGTACTCTTCATCAGTTTTTCATTAGGAACTTTGTAAGTTTTCAGATAACGGGGAGTTGGAAAATAAAAAAACAGCTTTCAACATACTTATGCGAGCTGAAATATATATTGACTCTTCAAATAGAAGAATTCGGTTTGTGATAAAATGAATATTTATATGGACATGTCATGGCCACCATTCCCTCTGGACAGTGGCGGACTAGCGGACTCCGCACTAGGGTATCTGAGAGTTACAGGCTCTTGATTGTATATTGGACCACTCTGTATATTACGCGGGCCACCTGTACTCATGTCCATATATGACACAATAATGCTACGAGATTCTGATTGGTTAGAACTTATTAGTACCTCCTATTCAGATAACGTTTACTCTCTTTGAGGATATCCCTCTTTTCGGATAATCGATTCCCGTCCGCCCTTTAACCAGCGTAGACAAAGAGGGAGTACCGAGGGGATGCAGATAGTCTTGCTCTTAGCAATACGTCTCACCTCTTAACTTTGGCAATACTGCATCCCAAATCATTTTTGCATGGAAGTCTATGACGGCGGGACAATCACAACATAAAATGTATGATTCACCCCTCAGCCCGAATACATACAATTTAAATTCTCACCATTTAAATTAAAAATATATGTGCCCTGGCTGAGGATAGTACTGTCTCATGTTAAATGCCTCGGGAAAACTGTCAGAATAATAATGCCCCTCTTGATCTACATCAAGGTAATTTTAAAATATACAACGCAAGTGATTACGGCAATACCACCATTTTGAATGGTGACGTTCGTTATGGCACAGAATTGCCAACTATACAAAATCTCAAAATGAACCAGAAAATTCAAGGAATAAATGATATTATTCTACAAAACTCAAAACTCAAGCATTCAACACTATAAACGATTTCGAGGGCGATTAGGACAGCTACTAAACATTTATAAAAAATGTTTTTCGAGAAAGTTTTGATACGGTTTCTATGATAAATGGTTTGTTTATTATGTGAGTTCAGCTTTTTCATATACTGTATAAGACACAAATGTTTTATGAGTCATAAAACACACTAGTGTTTTATTGAGCCTCATAAGACGTTTGTTAACAGAAGTATTATGACTTCATAACATGCCATCAATGGATAAATAAATATATTCATTTGTCCCTTGTCATAAATGATATTACCTAAAATAGATGTGTATTTCCATCTATTTTTCCGGAATATTATGTGATTACTGAAATAAGAATCTCTAAGAATATATGTTCATTCCATACTTTTTTCGATTAACCAGGTGATCACGTAATATTATATCTGCATCTACTCTCTTGACCCCGATTTCCAGAAACCGAACGCACCATGTGTAGTATAAACAAAGCTAAAAGAACTTGCTGCATTGTGAGATATAATTATCAGAGACACCTATCATGTTGTTTTGTGTCAATGATTAGATCACAGAACACAGAACTATAGTTCAGTTGTTAGTGGATACATGCCAGTTCTATGATGAATGTTTGTTCCATTTTATTCCTGAACTTAGTCCTTAGGTATAGTTTTCATTGCTGGCGGTGGCTTTGGGTTCTCGGCTTCTTCCAGTTGTCAACTTCGGAAAGGAGTAAATGAGGGAAATTTCAATGACCAATCAAAGAGAACGTGCAGATAATGGTACAAGGAGGCCACTTGGGTGTCGGGAGTCCATTGTATTCTAGTGATTGTTAGCCCCGTTATTCAACTTGCATCGCATAGACTGTTCAAGTGTTTGTGGAGTCGTGCCGTTCTTGAATGTGCATTGCATGAGATATTCACTTAGATGTTTGTGAAATCTATTAAAACACAGTATTGCCATGAGCAAGACGACTGTGTTCAAAGAACGAAGCCTTGCCTATTGCCTGTCAGTAGTAGACAGGCCAAAAAACAAGCAAGCAAGCGAGGGATAGATGGATAAGTGCACCAATATAAAGCTAGGTCCAAAACAATAACACACAGAGAGAGAGAGAGAGAGAGAAATCAGCTCTCATATGGGCGCAGTGGGTTCAGCGTTCTACTCGAGATCGAGAGGTCCCTTGTTCGATCCTCAGCCAGGGCAGATATTTTTTATTTAAATAGTGAGAATTTAAATTATAAATCTTGTAGCTGGGCTGAGGATGTTCTTCGACGATTCGCTGTTACGTTCAAATTAACAGTGCTGCTCCTAGGTGGCGTAACAAGGCCTACCCAGAACACTGTGTGAATGATACATTCTATGTTGTCTAGCCGTCATAGAAGTGCATGCAAAACTAATAAGGGATGCAGTATTGCTTAGAGCAAGACTATCTGCATCCCCTCGAAACACTCTTTCTGTACGTAGAGTGGAGGAAAATACGAGTGGGCGCGATTGTCATCATGTGCAGCAGTGTCATGACATGCAGCGGTTGAAAGGTTACGTTTGTTAGGTTATTAAGTGGATATCTAGTGTAGTTTATTCGATTTTGTTTACTGGCACCTTGCAAAAATGCCCTGGGGATCAATTCTTGAAATCGCAGGAAATTTTTCTCCAGAGAATTATTTCATACTTTCAAATTATCTTGGGAAATATGAAACGTAGGAATACTTATTCTTGGACGAGTTAGGAATGTGTTTCCAGAAGGAACTATATAAGTGACGTACATCGAGTATGATTTTGGTAGAATTTATATTTTAACCAATCACATTCTCAGAAAACGACAGGTTTTATTGTTACCCCTGTAAATTATGAATTTGAATGTGGGGGTTTATTAGTTAGAATTCTTGTACTGATACGAATTTTTGAATGACAAAGATAAATTTTTTGAGCGATAAACAAGAAACTTTTTTGACAACTATAATTGAAAATAATGATGATAGGCAAATTTAGTAATAAACTCGCCCGAATGAATTCTGATATACAAACCGTCTATGCTCTTGCATAAGCTGCTCTCTCCTGTTGGTCATATTATCGATAATGAACATTCCTTCTTGGATTTTCCATTTTCCCGACTTTGTATGAAATAACAAACGAGAACAATCGAATTTCAAGAAACAACAATGAATTGTGTTCAACCAATCAATCTCACCAGTGAATTATATTTCTCCTAGTGAAAACTTGGAGAAAGTATTCGTACAATTTTGAAAGGAATCAACTTCTTAAATAAGTTTCAAGAATAGCAAAATCCAGTATTGAGAGAAAATGACGTCATTTTCTCTAGATAATATTTTCCTGCAAATTCAATAATTGGGTCCCTGGGGTCTAGGGTGAGTACTTTTCACTGACTGAAGAAGAAATTGTAGTGAATGCTATCAAATACATGAAGTCTTGTGTATTGCTTTTATCAATTCATTTGGTACGCCTATGGAATTTCTTGTAATAGCTTCGCTTCAGACACCTTCGGGAGGAACTTTTGATTAAGTGGGGGAAGGACATGCTGTCTCAATAGTGAATGTACTCTACGCCGGTTAAAGGCCGGATGGAAACGGATTTTCCGCAGGGAGGGATGACCATATTGCGCCAGATACGAAGCAGAGGAAAATAAATGATGTGAGAGAGAGAGTGAAAGAAAAAAAACACATAACAAGACATAACCTACTGTATGTAATGATAAAAAAGTTCATTATATTTCTTGTTCGAGTAATTTGAATAATTTCAAACTTGTATATGTTTCTAAGCGTTTACAAAAAAATTCCTAAGATCATTTATTTATTAGCACGAGTGTATTAAACTGATACAGAAATCGAAGTTGAGGTAAAATATTTTTATTTTCATATCCAACTGATGTTAAAGGTCAGTCGATAATTTGAATTTTGTCCTTAAAGTACCAAATCATCAAATCAATTTATAGGTTTCTGAGTATATTCACCAATCTTGTTAATAGTTTTTTACCATGTCCAAATACTACTGGATATCTTTCGTACTAGTATTAGTATCATCTTTGGAAGTTAATTCAATAACAGAGGAAGATGAAGGTGTAAAATACGCAAATAGGTGTGAAAGTAAGTAATTTTAATATTCCCATATACAGGGTGACCCAGGGGTGCGTGCAAGCTCCATAACTTTTTTTCTATCCAAGCTATTGACTTGATTTAATTTTAAACGATATTTTTATCTGTATACTGTATGTCCCAAAATGAGATACACAACTGAGTTCTGTTTTCTTAAACGGCAACCCCCCCATTTTTGTTATATTTTTGGTTTCGCCACTAAATTGTCAATATAACGCATAATAATGAATATTATGTCTGTTGACCCATGTTACCCATTGTTCTTTTTCTTTATTTTTTATGGCTAAAATCCACTGATAACTATCTAATCAATTGACTCTAGGTATCCATTATGTTGTAGTGTCATCAGAACTACGTATGTGTGCCAAGTTTAAACAGAATCGGTTCACAGATGAAAAATCGATCATTTCCTTTTTTTCTACCCTTAGGGATCGATTATTCCTTCCCAAATTAAATATGAGTATTTTCTATCCAATAAAAAAGGAATTATCCAAATCGGATAACCCAGTACAGAGTTATGAGTGGTAGAATCGGTTAACGGGTAAAAATTCAGTGGGTGAACGATAAATATCCCCTATTTTTCTACCCTTGGGGGTGGCATTTTTTTTTCAAGTCCAAATGGGCCCAACTTAGAAGTATACCCTATCCAATGAAAAAAGAATCATCGAAATCGAACTACTCTGTAAAATGTTATGCGTGGTCAAACATTAAAATAAATATTGACTGACTAGAAAACCTCCTCCTTTTTTTTTCGTTGCTTAAAAAATAAAGTTGTTATATAACAGAAAACAACTTATTTCCCGGCTAACACCACGCTGGACCCTGATAGATATTTTGAAAGGACCTTCTTAATCTTAAAGTATAAACTTGCGTTTTCGTTCAGATTGTTTTTGCTTTTCTATTCCAGTCTTAATTAACCAACGAAACCAAAAAGAAGGAGGTTGTCTAGTCGACCTGTACTTTTTTTTTTCCATCATTTTTTTTTATGTATGTTCATGCATAACTTTTTACTGAGGCGTCCGATTCCGAGAATTCTTTTTTCAGTGGATAGGGTGTACTTCGAAGGAATTTAAAAGATGAAATCCACCCCTAAGGGTAGCAACATGAAGGATATTGATCACTCACCCTCTGAATTCTGGTCCGTTAACCGATTCTATCAGGCATAACTTTGTACTGGGTTCTTCGATTTGGATGATTCTTTTTTTAATAGATAGGGTATACCTTATATTTAGATTTTGAATGGAATTATATAGCCTTACGGGTAGAAAAATAGGGGATAATTGATTTTTCACTTATGAACATTGGCACACACATACGTAGTTGACAATGACAGATCGCTACTGACATTATTTCTGTTCCACATCCGTCAAAACCATTATATTCTATGAGAGGATGGAATGATATACAAAGTAATGAAATAAACTAACCAGAATAACAAAAATAAGTTATATTACAACAAATAGTAAAAGTAGATAATCATATTATTTAACTGGTAATAGTTGAAGTAAGGTGGGTAAGTATGTATTTTGGAAGTAATCAAAAACAAGTAGGTAGTAATTAGTATATTTTAACCATAAAAATTGAAAATAAAACTTTTTAACAAAATTAAACCTGATCGAACTGAAAGTAAAAAATAAAATAAACCTTCTTAGTCTCAGTAACTAAGCTCCTAAACTAATGTAAGTAACTAATTTTGAGTCGGCGCCAAACAAACAATCAACGAACATCATTAAATTACTTCAAAAAAATTATCAGAATGTCACCGCGCAACTCGATGCCATCATTTTACGCCTTACCTAATTCATTTGCTTGTTTGTTTGGCGCCGACTCAAAATTAGTTACTTACATTAGTTTAGGAGCTTAGTTACTGAGACTAAGAAGGTTTATTTCATTTTTTACAATTCAGTTCCGTATTTCGTCGGTTTAATTTTTTGTTAAAAAGTTTTTCATATAGATGGATGAGACAAAAAAAAATCCAAGAAAGATAACTCACCAGAAATCATTTGTAATATTTATGCAAGACGGGCAATGCATTCACTAGGTCTTCAATAAATTTTTTTCAACAAAAATCTATTTCGTGTTTCCATGATCATTAGGAAGACCGAAATAACATTTCCTAGAAACAATCTCACTTTGCAAAGATGGAAAAATGTTGAAAACATTTTTTAACATTTATAATCTGTCATGGGGTATGATAGATTGATTTGTTTGAAAATATGACAAGGTGTAAAATCAAATGTGGAATCATCTGCGAATCAAAGATGAACTTCAGTCACTATCTTCCATCGCTCAAGATAATCTCTTGTAGGGTCATGTTGAAAAGGGAAACATTCTCAATTGAATATTGAGTAGAAATATGACTATTAGTGAATCGAAATAATTTTTAATAAAAGAATGTAAAAATTCTTACTTTTGACTTAGAATATTTATTCTGAACCATTTGCTTCTCATGTGTTTTGCATGTATTTTCATTCTATAAAAAGTACAGAATGAATAATCCGTAACCGAACTAAACAACATAGATTGCCATAGGACTTTTAGTGTCAGATGTAAATGGTGGCGTCGTAATAATACTTCAATATTATTCTGTTCACACTACTTTGTAATTTATCCGTTTCTGCTGCTATTTCCCTAGTGCTCAATGGGGATTTTCCTGTAGCATCAATAAAACTGTAACTCATTTTTCTCATTGATCCAACCACCAACAATTTCTTTTTTGGTATAAAAGACCGGTGAGTTTAAACCGAAACTTTTGGAATGAAGACACTTATGGAGATCTTGCTTCTGGATATTTTTTATGGTATATGCTGCTTGCGAATAAAGGATTTTTGTCAGATTTGCCAATATAGTAGACCATATTCACTAATTCTTCGCGAGTGAAATTTATTATTAACAATTAGACGTGTACAATTATTGAAAGTACACGGATGTGTCAAATATAACCGCAGCGGCCTACTCGATTCAATTTTGTTTTTTCGAAAAAAACACAAAAATTTCTTATTTTGTTACAAATCTCACAAACTTTACAAAGTAGACCCCACAAACCCTTTATCGACAAAAAACTCCATCTAATAATGCAGTAAAATATAGGGTGTTGCTGTATTTGAAAAAGTCGAATTATTGCCATTTGTAATTATCATTTTCAAAAAAATCGTAGTAGGCGATGGAACATCAACTCTGAGTTAGCCTGCATCTCAAAACATGCGCTAAAGCCTAAGGAATCGACTGGAAAAAAGTTGGTTAAATTATCTTGAATAATAATAATGTTTATTCACTCAGTAATAATATACATTCAACATAACGAACTCTAATAATTGTGAAGTAAACACAAGATCCCACTAAGGCATAGCCAGCACGTGGGCTTCTGAATGCTATATAACAAATATGAGCTGTTCTGTATATCGCTACACAACAAAATCGAATAGGAAGTTGTACAAAATCTCGTGATATAATAAAATAAAATATTAAAAGCTTAGCTCTAAATTACAAGAAAACACAAAAAATATATATGAACTTATGCGCTATAGAACTATAGTTCTCCTATCCTAATAATATCAAACAATGAAATTTAAATGGAAATTGTTTTTGACCAGGAATTAATTTTAATTATAGTTGAAATTTGCATTTTTCTAAACTTCGATTTCAAGCTCAAACAATTGTATTAGGATCAATTTTACTGTGTATGAATTCTCTACCAACAAATTGTTTTGAGTTTATACATCTTGCTTGTGGTGGGAGCTGGTTGTATAAACGTGCCGAATTATATGTATATCCTCGTTGTCCTATAGTTTTAGACGACTATGCAGTTTTCCATAGATTGAATTGCTTAGACCTTGTGTTATAAGTGTGATTGGGTATTTGCGTATCATTTTTATATTTATGGTGAGTTATAACTACTTTCAGAAAATATATCTGTCGCAAGTCCATAATATTTGTCTCTTTGTAAAGTTTGTCAGAGGGATAGAGAAATCGTTTTCCGAAAACTATCTTGAGAAATCGTTTCTGTAGTACATCTAGATTTTTGACATGACAGCTTGCTGCACTACCCCAGCCAATTATCCCATTTGACAGGCGTGACTCAATTTGCGAAAAGTAAACTATTTAAGATGAGCAACATCCATGATATTTTTGAGGTATCTGATTGTAAACAGGAAACTGTATACTTTTACTTGTGTAAAAATCCCAACTCATGTGACAATCTATGTAAATTCCGAGGTATTTTGCATGGTTCGAAAGATTTATTGATATTCTGTGTCCGTGGTTGTTTATATTCAATGAGTTATAGTCGGGCAATTTATTTTTATGACAAGAGAATGCAACGAACCAGGTTTTATTGAAATTTATGGTAACTAGCTTCTGGTTGAAACAGTCTAATATATTTTGCATATAATTTTCAACTGTTCTTTTAAGGTCATTCCAGGAATCTGCTTCATAAAAAAGTACTGTATCATCAGCAAAGCTCAGAATGGTACCAGCTGAATTCAGGTCAAGTATGCTGTTTATGTATAATGTGAATAAGATGGGCCCCAAGACGGTGCCTTGAGATACACCGTATTCAATGATTTTTTATCAGTTATATTTTCATTAATTACTACATATTGTTCCCTGTTAGTTATATATGATTTCAATAAGTCATGTGCAATGCCTCTAACCCCAAGATCAAAAAGAGTATCTAGTAACTGGTTATGATCAACAGTATCAAAAGCTAGAAATACTGCTAATGACACCTTTTCACTGCCTAAGCTTGTATATATTTTTTATGTTAAGGAACAAATTGCATCTGATGTTGATTTGCCCTCCCTGAATCCAAACTGGTTGTCTGAAATTAATTTGTACCTCTTGATGAATTTGTCTAGACGAGATTTTATTACTTTTGCTATAATTTTTGCTAAGCATGTAAGTAATGTTATAGGTCGATAATTTGCTATTTCGCTCTTATCTCCTGCCTTATATATTGGTTTGATGATACCTATTTTTAATGAAGATGGAAACTGTCCTGTTTTCTAGTACTTTATTGGCCAGGTAGGTTATTGGAGTCTTTATCTGTAACTGAATGTACTTCAACGTATCGCCAGAAATTTGATCAATTCCAGGGGCCTTTCTATTTTTTAGATTGATAATTATATCAGATATTTCCATTTCTGTTACAGGGGCAAGATAAATAGAGTAGTTGTTGATATTCCTTGGTAATGGATTTCTTGGAGGTTTATGTATTTGTTCCGCAAGCCTCTTATTTGTTCCGCAAGCCTCTTTCCTATAGATGCGTAGTGCGAATTGAACAGATTTGCAGTTTTAAGTGAGTGTATCATTTTGGTCTTTGATTTTTGTTATGTGATTTTGTTCTTTGTTGCCAAAGATTTCTCTCACTACTCACTACACTCCAGATTGATTGACATTTGCCTCCATTTTTTATTTGTTTCATGTAGTAACCCTTTTTTGCGTTTTTGATCAGACTACTTAATGTATTACGATATCTTAGGTATTTGTATTCTAGATCTATATCCTCTGTATGGTTTTTTAGATTTTTAAATAGCCTGTCCTTTATATTGGTGCATTTAACTAAGCCTGGAGTTATCCAAGGTATTCTCTTTAGTTTTTGTGTTCGATTTTCGTGCTCTTGGTATTACTTTCAATCATTTTGTTCAGCACATTAACTGAAAAGTCGGTGCTATCATTTAAATCTTCTATGGAGTAATAGTTTGCCCAGTCATAATTATTGAGATCGTTTTTGAGATTGTCATAATCAATAAAAAAATTCACATGGTTCGTTTGTTTTCTGATGGTGTCGTATTTGACTGGAATATTAATAGAAACTGCACAATGGTCAGTTATGTTAAGTTGTAATGGTAATGGTTCTAAAGTTATGAATTTTTCTGTGGGTCTATGCACGACGCTATTTTGACCAATAAATTGACATGATAAGTCAAAAACTATTGCAGATGAGTCTAAGAAACCCAGGTGCGTTATATAGAAAATTTAGCGGCTAATCCAAAATGTAAAAAAATTGAGGGCTGCCATTTAAAAAAATAGAACATAGTTGTGTATCTTATTTTAGGACATCCTGTATATAAATAGAAATATTTTGAGAAGGTGCCTTATTGTTGGTCCTATCGTTTAATAAAAAATCAAGTCGCTAGCTTGGATAGAAAAAAAGTTATGGAACTTCCATGCACCCCTCGCTCACCCTGTATATACAGGGTGTAATCTACCCTCTTGCACACCCGTGAATGGCGAGTGTATAACGAATTACAGTGGTTAAAAATTGGAAAAAAGTTAAAAAAAAAACAAAACAAAAACTTTTTTTTGGAAAATTAGTCCAAATTGTTTAAACAGCGAGATTTGGGTAGAATTAGATTTTTTTTTATGGCTAACAACTGTTAGCGGATATTTAAGAGGGTAGATTACACCCTGTACAAGTATTGAAATAATTCCACAACATTCAATCTGTTTTATCAGCATGTAAAATTCTTGCAACTGAACTGCAAGAAAGGCTAGAAGAAACAGGAAAAACAAGTGAAGTTATTGAGACTGGCTATGCTGTTGACGATGTTAAACCAAAGAAAAAAAAAGAATATAAAAAATCGGAGCTACGCTTAGTTGAATCGTTAGAAGGGGTATGTGATAGAATATTGGAATATAACATACACAAGGAGAGAGAAGACAGCACACGATTTGCCAAAGGCATGAGCCAAACATTTCAGACTTTACATGGATTAGTTGATAAAGGAGTCAAGGTTGAACTTGGTATTCCCTATGAGTTGTGGGATAAACCAAGTGCAGAAATCACCAATATGAAAACGCAGGTAATATTCGTCGAGTTTCAAATTATCAGATTCAGTTTGATCTTATTGGAAAAACCGTGCTTTTCATAGAATCAGATAATTCAAGAAATCGATAATAAGATTTCACTTCAAATCTACTGCATATTTTAAAATTTTCATGTTTATGTCAGTTCAACTGCATTTTTTTATTAGAGTATCCCAGGGGATTATTAAATAGGCTGAAAACCGCGCTACCATATAGAAATGTTTTGAATTGATGTTATAAATTCAAAAATTAGTCAAAATCAAGTTTAACTCAATTGATTAAATTTTCATAAATGATTAAGTATGTATTCAGTGTGTTCCTAAAAAGGTGTATACAAACTTAAAGGGTAATTAATACTTGTGAAAATAAGAAAAGAGTCCCATGTTTCAGAAAATGCTTAGCTTTTTTTTAAATATCTCAAAAAGAAATTTTGATAGTGATTTCAAATTTCGACTTTTTATCAATTTTGGAACACTATTTCTAGCAACAAAAACAGACCGTTTCAAAGCAATTTTTTGTGATTTTCGGGGGTTGTATGAGGTAAAAAATACCCCAACTTCACTGTACATACTTTTTGTCGAGTTTTTTATTAGAATTATGAAAACTGACGACAGTTTTCTACTCAAAAACGTTGAGGTAGTTCAACCCCTTTACAACTAAACTAAGTGTTTTTACACACGCTTCACCTGTTTGTATGAATGTATATAACTGAATCTTTGAAATTAATTTTCGCCCACTTCCAGACGTCCGAATTATTGAAGTTTTGCACACGTATTGGAACCGATGACAATACAATAATTGCATAGCTATGACTTGGTATTCTCATCGTCAGAAAAAAATAATGTTCAATGCACAAGGTTTGGTGATTTCACTGTTACGGTCTTAGTACTTTCACCAAAATTATGTTCAAAAGACCTTATGGGCTGAGGTAAATTCGTAAAAATCTAGCAGTATGGACTAAAAAGTTAAAAATAAAATTATAGTTGAAAAACTAAAAAACATGCTTCTGTAGCAATGTGAACTAAAAAGTTGAAAATAATAAGAATAAAATCTCTGACTAAAAAATTAACATTTATGTAAAAAAAAGCATGGGATGCTCTCTTATTTTCCATAATGACACTACCTTTATGAATAGGTAGCGATAAACAATTTAAGACAACTGATAGTAGACACCCCACGCTTTGTTTACATTAGTAAGTTAATTTTTTGGTCGAAGACTATTCATATTATTTTTCAGTTCATATTGCTGCAGAAGCGTGTTTTTAGTATTTTAACTATAAATTTTTTTGTACCCAGGTTCATAGGAATAAAGAACTTTTTTCTTCTATCTACCTTTTTACCTTCAAATTTGTAACACCTTTTTTGAAACACTTAATACAGTGTCCGGCATAAAGTTCGCAGCATATGGAAAACTTTTTTATTATTGATTTCTCAAAAAAAATCATTCGTGATAAAAACCTCTGCTTCATCTCAAACCTGAATTGCAAACAACAAAATTGAATTTTATACGACCCTATACGAGGGTGATAGAAAAGCATGCTTGTTTTCAAAATAATATGATCCCATCACTTTATTTCTCATGGTAGAATCCAAATTCATGGGGAAATATTGTTCAAAATCGAATGTTGATCCAGAAATTCGAATCGTAGCCACCTATGACCAATTTCATATTTCAACTTTTTACCCATTTTTTCCTCATCGCCCTGTACAACATAAGGAATATTATTCTAGACGAATGGTATATTGTTAGATATGATGATATCACTCTATGAATGTTTTCCCATTTCTCCCTCCCATCGGAAAATCACATTAATTGAATTATGTGACGGAATTTCACAAAATCTTGCTGTAAATTGTTAATAAAACTGAATTGTCTGCAAGGTATGGATGCCAGAATGCGAATTAATTTATTTTCACAATACAAATAACATTTTTTGAAACAAATATGTCCCATGCTTTATTCTACGTGGAGTCATCCATTCTCCATGCACTGCATAGTACGGCGGTGCATTGCATCATGAACATTTCTTACTATCTGGGGAGCTATTCCCCGAATACAATCCCTGATAGTATTCTCCAAATGACGTATATTTTGAAATGGTCTTCGTGAATATACCTTCTGTTTGAAATATCCTCATAAGAAAAAATCCAAAGGAGTGATGTCCGGTGACTGGGCGGGCCAAGCGTTATTGGAATATCTTCCAATCCATCGATTCGGAAATGTTCCGTTTAACCACCTTCTCACTTCTAGCGTAGAATGAACGGATAGACCGTCTTGTTGAAAATACATTCCAGCTCTCATGTCCAGAGGAATATCATCTAAATAATCGGAGAGAAATGTCTGCAGCAGTCTTAAGTATCTTGCAGAATTCAGTGGTTGACTGAAAAATACTGGTCCAACAATAATGTCATTAAGAATTCCGCACCCGACATTAACTTTGAAGTGATATTGGTCTCTACATTGAATCCTAAAATGGGGATTATTATCTGCCCACCACCTGCAATTCTGGGAGCTGACTACCCCATTTGATGTGAAGGTTGACTCGTCACTGTAAAGAATTTTTTCAAAAACTGTCTATTATGTTCCATCATAGACTGAAACCAAAAACAGAAATCCAAGCGATTATCCGGATTTCTCGGTTTCAAAGTGTGTATGAATTTTGGTTTATACGGTTTGAATTTATTATTACCTAGAACTTTTCTCATTGATCGATCGGATATACCAAGATTTTCTCTTCTTTGCGATAATGACATTCTTGGTTTTAAATAATTTATAACATTTTTTCATTTTGATTATCGGGTGTATCACTTTGTATTTTAATTCAAAATTCTTGTAATTGTCGAATTATGAATGTTTTTACCTGGATGTCTTTCATTAAAAATATTGGCAGTGTCTCTACAAGTATGATAATTGTCACCATGTATCATTACAATCTCCACTCTCTCATGTATACTTAGTCGAGCAGCCATGATTGAATTGAAAAACTACTGAAATGACTACAGATTTGCGAGTTATTCTTGATGCGTCAAAAATGGTTTGTTTACAATTAGAAATGAATTTGTTTTCAAAGCCAACTGTGATCGGCAAATGTTCTGTATCTCAATCATTTACAGTAAAATTCAAAGAACAAATCTATGGAAGCTGGGTATTGCTATCAAAGTCGAATATAACAACTTACGATATTTCGAAATTCATAAATAATACGTGAATACATTTTTGGAGCAGATTAAAACCTTAATTTTGTACGGTGAATGCTGCAAAAAAATCAATCAAATATTGTAGATGCATTCTGATGTCTTGTTTGAAAAAAAAACTATACAAAAATTGTCATATTTTACAATTCCTGATTGTCTTAAAAAATGTTATTCGTAGTGTGAAAATAAATTAATTTTCATTCTGGCATCATATCTTGGAGACAATTCAGTTTGATCAATTTATTGTTTTCCATCACCAAATTCATAATTACCCCACCAGGGGGAATACTAATTTATATGTACCACGTTTGAACTATACACGATCCATGAACTCCTTATTCCATAAAGGACTATTGGACTACAATAATCTCCCGCTTGAGATAAAACAAAGTGAATCTATTATGACATTCAAAAAAGGACTTACTAGTCATTTGAAGATACAACATCCATATTAACATTGATATTATAATATCATATATATCTAGTATTTGTAATTAATATTGTTATTTTTTTTTTCTATTCTCTGAATGCTTGGATAATTCCGAGCATACACATTTTATTGCTATGAAGTTGGACTGTGACTCTGTCCATCCAATTTTAAAAATGTTTTTGTATATTAGGATGCCTATTTGAAAATAAATATTATATTTACTATTTGCAGCAAGATTTTGTGAAATTCCGTCACATAATTCAATTAATGTGATTTTCCGATGGGAGGGAGAAATGAGAAAACATTCAGAGAGTGATATCATCATATCTAACAATATACCATTCATCTAGCATAATATTCCTTATGTTGTACAGGGCAAAGAGGAAAAAATGGGAAAAAAGTTGAAATATGAAATTGGTCATAGGTGGCTATGATTCGAATTCCTGGATCAACATTCGATTTTGAACAATATTTCCCCATGAATTTGAATTCTACCGTGAGAAATAAAGTGATGGAATCACAGTATTTTGAAAACAAAGCATGCTTTTCTACACCCTCGTATAGGGTCGTATAAAATTTAATTTTGGTGTTTGCATTTTAGGTTTGGGATGAAGCAGAGGTTTTTATCACAAATGTTTTTTTTTGAGAAATCAATAATAAAAAAGTTTTGCATATGCTGCGAACTTTATGCCGGACACTGTATGAGTATACAGTAAAAACCGAATATAACGACATCGTTTATAACGACAGATCGGTTATAACAACCGAATGGCAAGGTCCCGGCCGAATCTATATAAACTAATAAGAACACATACCGCTTATAGCG
This sequence comes from Gonioctena quinquepunctata, assembly GCA_018342105.1. Taxonomy (NCBI): domain Eukaryota; kingdom Metazoa; phylum Arthropoda; class Insecta; order Coleoptera; family Chrysomelidae; genus Gonioctena; species Gonioctena quinquepunctata. The sequence continues at coordinate 117,174 of JAFIRS010002472.1, read as the reverse complement.
ACATCGGATACAGCGACATATCGCTTAAAACGACGAAACTTTTTCGATATTCATCGGCTATAACGACCAACCGTTTACCTATTCCAGCAAAACAAAACATTACGAACAATTTTCACCTTTATACTAATAATATGAAGGAATATTTTGCTATAGGACCTCTTTCCCGCTCTTTGCCATTTGACCTTGCATGTTTTACGACTTATTCAGTGCGATAGTTGACCGCGTGAATTACAGGTTGATTTTAAAACTTTTGGTTTAGATCGTGTGATTAGGCGTTACTATGTCGCAAAAAAGAAATAGGAAAGTGTTTAATATTGAAGAAAAATTACATATTATATGGAGATTAGAAAATGGCGAGTCAAATAGTGAAATTGCAAAGGAATGTGGAGTCTCACACTCTACGATATCAACGATTTGGAAGGATAAAGATAAAGTAAAAGCTCTTTTCGAGAACAACTCTTTGAAAATTAAACGATCGAGGACATCTGAACATAAAGGTATTTGAAAACAAGTTCTTATGCATAACCTATCCCCATACTACAAACAGACATAATATATACATACATACTTGTATATATTGCTTATAACAACTATCGGACATAACGTCCGAAGTATACGGTCCCTTCAATGTGGTTATATCCGGTTTTTACTGTATTTTCTTGAAATCTAAATATATTTTATATATGAAAAAAAAAAAAAAACTTTCAATGAGTAGGTATCTTAAGAATTTTTTTCAACTCGGTAGCATATCTACAGAGACTCAACTACTAGCCCTACTTTTGACCACTCTTTTATGAGCTAACAAAATTAAATTTCTTGGGTTAACATTATAATCACTACTGCCTTCACCAGGAATAGACATCTTTCAAAATATAAACAACCAGTATTTCTTTTAAATCCTAGGTGATATTTTTTTGCTTTCTAACCAAATTTTTCCCAATTTCATAATTATGTCCAGGGTGCCTATAATGAATCTAAAAAAATTACGGTCGTCACAATATGCTTGGTAAACCTATCAAATTTCATTTCAGTAGCTGAAAAGAAGAGTGCTAGACTCAACTCGCTCTGAACTAGTTTATTTCTTATCGTCCTCTATCCTACATACTGAAATATAATATTTAGGTGGTGGTTAATGTTGAATAATTTTTTTCAGTGTGAAACCCTTTTAGAACAAAACGAGGGAGATATAGAAGAATGGTATTTCCATCACCAAGACAAGGAATCTTTAAAAAAATATCTCTGTGAAGATAGAGCTCTGAAAAATCAAGACACAAAATGTTTATATGAAAATCTTAAAGGAGATTCAGGAAGTAAAAGGCCTGCGTCCAAACAGGAGTTGTAAGTTTCCTCTCTCAAGGCAAGATATATCAAATCATATTTGAGCAGGGGTAGATGGTTCTCTAAGTTCAACACTTCTACCTATGAACTCAAGTTTCCCGTTATGCAATGGGAATAGTAATTTAATTGTTTTATTATTGAATTGTCACATACATTTAATCAAATTGAAAAATACAAACGCTAGTCATATTCAATTCTTAAGTAATAAAACTAATTAAATATTCCTAGATGAACAAAAATATGTGAAAAGAGTTTTATCAATATCCTTTTTGTAATTTGTGAAATATATTATAGTGAAAGTCTAAACAGCACTTTTCTTAACCTCTTCGAATTGGAGAAAATCTTGCTGATAAGAGGTGTTTTGTCTGTGAATGTAGAGGTGTTCTTTCTGTGAATAGTGAGGATTTAGATATATTGGTTCATCATATAGGTAAGTAATAAAGGCACTGCTTCTTTTTCTGACTATGCAAACCAAATAGCCTCTGAATACAATTTTTGGCTTGGCGATGCATTTGCATCTGGTGGATCAGCAGGTTATGATCACAAAAAAACATATTTCAATAAGATGATTCACAAGTTTGCATATAAATAAACAAGTATAAGTTTTCTTGTCTTCAAGGAGTTGGTAAGTTTCAACTTAATTGGTACAAAATGAAATATAAGGGATCTAAATCCCCAAAATATGTTCCAAACCGTTTAGGAAGCATAACATTATTTTATGCAGTCCCACTTCCACTACAAATAGCATGAATATAGACAAAAATAGCCATTGGGTTGCCTGGTCCAGACCTGCTGATATGTCTAGAGATTCATTCCCTTATTTCCAGTGGTTTTTTTTCGAAACAAACCCGAAATAAGCATTTTTCACAAAATATGTAGGACTACTTTTTTATAGATAAAATATTCCTCGCAAAAAGATTATTCATTTGTCTGAAAAGTGAATATTTCCAAAGAAAAATATTAACATTGAAAAATTACAAAACTTATATGGTAGAGTTTGAGGGATTTTAAAATAAAAGCTCTTATTTCGGTAAGATCATTCGAATGTGAAGTAAGTGTAGCGTTATCGCTTTGTTACAAGTTATTAAAGTAGTTCAGAAAGAAATGGACTCTCAAATAATGGATAAAAATGAACCTTACTGAAAAAAGAAAGAATGAAAGAGAACAAACCCATAACAAAAACATTATTCTGTGGATAACAAAAAGTAAAAAATGCAGAAACAAAAATGCACTAGTCAAAAGTAAAATGGAATAGGTACATAAGAATATAAAAGTGTCAATCATAGAAGGAAAACACGTTCGAGGACTATTAAAAAATAATACCTATTTGGAAGGTTGATGCTTTATAATACACTATGGTTGAAATGACCCACAATTGTTTTACACTTTCTTGAAAGATATTTCGATTCTGCATTATTACTAATAGCATCAATTACACTTCAGAGTATGTGCCACACAAGGGTGAGGTTTTTTTAAATTTGTTTATCACATCTATTTGATATAATTTTTTGAAACTATTCTGATTTTGTGAAGGATATTCCAGTTGCAAAAAATGTCATTCATTACTTCGGAAAAGTCTTCACCATTGTCGCTTCCTATGATTTTTATTGTTGATGACACTTTAGGGAGCAATTCTCCCAGATAAATAAAATAGCAAGTAACTGTGATAATGCACCTATTACTACCAACATTCCAAATTCTTGTAACAGAGACACCATAGTTAATGGGCATTTCATCCTGGAACTTTCTTGAGAATACATTTTCATCAAAAGTTTGCAAGAAAGTTGTCTTTTGGTTTGGTATTTCATTGGTATTAGGGTTAGAATCACTAAATTCTATAAAACCCTCATCTTGCACTATCATAAGAGATTGGAGTGTTATCGATTTTTCCAAATGTCAATTGATCGCTCAGAGCAACAATAAGTTTCATTTAGCTCTTACATTTCAGAGGAGAGTGGATTGCAATTTTGATTCAAGATTGTTTTTCTTTACTACTAACAACTGAAGACCGTTTTGCATTATGTCTAGTCATAGTATTACTTTAGTTATCATTTCATCCACACAGTACGGAAAATAACAACAGGACAGAAAATAATTAACTTCTGCGACACGTGCTCATAGTAAAAGGCGGCTTATCGGTAGGCGGTAAGAATCATACAAGAGTAAGTAGAAAAATAGTTGTTTTTTGTCATAAATAGAACATCAATGAAAAATGATATAAATTTGACTGGTTTTCGAAAGAAAGCGAAATAAATTGATAAATTAATCGGCATAAAAATTAAAAACACTGTTTTAGATCTTGTAAGGAAACATTAATATGATTCTATAATTCTCGAATGTACACTTGATGTGAGTCATACTGAACAATTAAGTATCATTTCTAGGTCTGATTTGTTGAACGAGTCTATGAAAAAAAAACAAATCGTGTACATTTCATTTGAGTTTCAACCTCTTACTGATTCTACTGGTGCTGGCTTATGTAACTATGTGACAGATTTGTTAGTAAAATTGAATTTGAGTAAATATGATTTGCGTGGTATAGGCTGTAATAAGGACTCAGATATGCGTGGAATACATGTTGGCTTACAAAGGCAAATCTTAAATATAAACCCACGAGCATTTTTTATTCCTCATATGCACTCACTAAATTTAGTTTTTAATGATGCTGCTAAAATTTCTTATGAGGTTTCAGGGTTCTTTGATATTGTTCAAGTTATATATGTTTTTTCCGCGTCAATAAATAGATGGTCAGATTTTTTAAATGTATTTCAGATTTAACTTTAAAATTACTTTCTCAGTAATGGAAGCATCAGCATATTCAGAAGATTTTAGTATCTCACACCAAGCCCAATCGCTAGCAACAAAAATTCAAACTACAAATTTGTATGCTCTATAGTGCTTTGGTACAACATATTATTTAAAATCAATTATATCAATAAATTAATGCAGAATCGAAGTATAAACCTAGCTTCTTTAGATTGCGTAAACAAAATGACAACTTTTTTATTCAATGAATTTCTTGTCGATGCTAGAGAACTAGCATATAAGTTAGACATTGAACCTAATTTTCCACCTACACAAACTGTTCGTCAAAGAAAAAAGACAAAACAATTTGATTACGAAAGAAATGACGAACCAATAACACCGGAAAATGTATTATATAGTTAATGTGTTCTTTTCCATACTAGATTGAACATTATCATATCTTAATGAAAGATTTAAGAGGTTGGAGCAATTTAACAATATTTTTGAATTTATTTATGAAATCTTCAGCTTGACTGAAGAAGAATTGAGATTATCGTGTGAAAGTGTTTAAATTTTTTTTTTCAAGAAATTTATTCAAATATTACAAACCATTACAGTTCATTTCTCAATAGTTTACACATACAACATTTGAACAAGAGCTTGATTCCTAATCGGCATACAGTGCCAGTCCCGGAACAAAATACTTAAAATACAATAAAACACAAACAAAATAGAGTGATGATTCAAACTCCTCTTGAAAATACATTTTAATTTCCTTTTTGAATTGATTATAGTTAGGACTGTACCTAATAGATTCTGGCAGATTGTTAAATGTCCTTATACTTCTGTTCAGTGGGCAATTCAAAGGTGTTTGTTCTTACATTACTTATATATAAATTGTTTTGTCTTCTGGTATCATGAGCATGTATATTGTTCACCATCTCTAATTGCATATTACATTTGAAATTATTATATTGCACTTTGTACAGAAATTTGCTCTGCTCACTTTTTTATATTTCTGCGATTTGAAGACCAGTTTCTTTGTAAACTACCTCTGTTGATGTTCTGTATTCCAAATTGAATAAAACCTTCACAACCTTATTTTGAATCATCTGTGTTTTATTCATTAATGTTATTCCACAAGTGCCCCATACTGGAATTAGGTAACTGAATATTGGTAAGAAATACTCGTTATAAATCAGTTTCATTGTCGAATTGTATAGGTAGTCCATTTTTTTTGAAAGATGAATCACGTAAAGAAGCAGATATTGACATAAATAACGTAATTAAATGTTTAAAATGTCATTTGCCTGAACAGAATGATTTATAGCCCCAGTCAATTCTCGAGAGTCAGTTAATTTCTACATTCCCAAATAGTGCAGTGGCAATACGAATTTTTTAACGCTACCAGTATCCGTAGCATCGGGTGAAAGGTCTTTCTCGAAATTGATAAAAACCTTTTCAAGATTGAGTATGGCACAAGAGAGTCATTTATGTCCATAGAAAATGACTTTATGGATTCCCTTCCTCTTGTCGAATTAATTCTAAAGATTTTGTCATTAAAAAGACAAGAAAAGGAAGTTTGATCAAATTTGTTCCTTTTTTACTGTTGTATTGTTTTGTTTGTGTTGTTACTTTTTTGGTTTTGTACTTCTTTGTTTCTATTTTTTTGATGTCGTTAATAAGTTATTGTGCAGTTTGAAATTATATGACTGACATGTAAGTATTTGCATGAATTAATTTTTAGTTACAACTTTAAAAAAGGGAGTAAATTTATATTTTGTGCAACCAATGCAACCACCCAAATTTTTTGTTGGATTAGAGAAACAACAGCAAACAAGTAAACAACATAAAAACAATATTTTATTAATATACAAGATGGGATTGTTTTTTCACTATACTGGTTATGTAACGTAATGCCTGTGAAGTGAGAATTTGACCATACATGAAAAGAATGTCAATGTGATTTTTTTTGAGCTACACAGGTATTCATCAATAAATACTAATAACAGAAACTATATCAGTTGATTCAATGTGGTTACACATTAGGAACCTCCATCCTTCTCTCATTCTGCTTTGGTTTTCCTTACGTGCTTCGTCTTGCCTCTGAGAGCTCTCATCCTATCCATTTCCTCAACAAAATCTGCATGTTCATCGCGAAATAAACCGTAATGTCTCAAGTTCATCATCAACTTTCCAGTTTCGATATGCCGTGGATAATAATCATGAACTTCTTTTCGCAAATGAACTGGTTCTTCGCTGAATAGCCTCACTACTTTCATAGACTTTGAATTAGTTGGTCGAACCACTTCACCAAATATTCTGTTACTGAGCCTGTTCATCCTTCGGGCATAATCTGTAGTCTGTTTTACCAACTCTGAATATTTTGCGTATCTACTCATTTTTTATTAAATCAAAATATTTAATGGAAAAGTATCATAGGGTTATTTTCTTCTTCTTAAATAGCATAAAAATACAGGTGGGGACGACATCTACGTTCGACAGCCCGTACCACTACGTGAACAAGTGTAAATAATCATATTTGGTGAAGAAAACGATTATAATAGTTATTTATGTAATAAGGATCATAAAGACGATCATTATGGTACAAGTCGTGAATGTTATTGGCAAGGCGTAGCCGAGTCCGATAACACGACGTGTGCCATAATAATTGGTATTACATACAAAATTTTCGAAAAATTAAAAACTGCATTTTTGACATGTCACAATGACAACTCATTTTAAAGGAGTAAATCTAAGATGTCTAAAAACCCTGGTGAATGAACTGATTCGATATTGTTTAGATTTTTGAGGGGACACCACCTGTTACTTCAACAGAGCTTCTCTCTCTGTGGTAGATGGCGCCGTCCAAAAATGTTTGTCTATATTCTCGCTTTAGGTCAGAACTTAATTTCTGACATCTGCAGCATCTTATATGAAATTATTTCCAGTGTTTTGTCGGTATCTATGCGTTTTCCATCTCTTTGATATGAAATCTTGCTTAGCTTATTCCTGAGCTTGTTCTTTGAAAAAACCACTCGTTCATCAGTTCATTAGTGCGTGAGGAATTGTTCATTTTCAGGTAGTGTAGTGTGTAAGGATACTTTTTGTAGAATGGGCCACATTTGCATTTTGTGGGTACAGTATAAAGCCGCATTTTCGCCTGTATTCAGTACCGAAAGCAAGTACAAATCTTGACAAATTGACTAATAATGATATTTATATAGTTCATTATATTGTATGCATTGAATTTTATATTTTCTGCAATTTAATGACAATTTCATTTCCGATTCTCTGTCTGTCAAAATGCAGCTAACCTCAAATTCAAATCGTACAAAATACGAAAAACAACACGACAGTGCTTTCTTTGTGCAATTTTCGGGGGCTTCTAACTCTAGCTTTGCTATTGGTGAAGTTTGACAAATGTCTCTTTTAAACCAATAGCAAAGCCAGAATTAGATCCCACGCACAGTTAGCCTCAAAATGAAATCTGAGTAAATAAATATACCCTGTTACTGAATTGGAACTAAATCGAAATTAGCGCCATCTGACACGCTAGTGATCTCTATTATCAAGTAGGCCAAGTGTCGCCAAGTCGATCCCAAACTTCTACAGGTATAAGTGCAAGCACCAGGATTTTTATACATCTTAAGTAAATCTGTGTAGTTTCAAATATTAGTAGGTTAGTGAGCTGTGCTTTGCCATTTCCTTGACAACGTCAGGTTGTAACGGCAATATTTATGTATCTGCTGTCAAACACAATTGTTACGTAGAATTGGATATAATTTAAATAATAATGAGTGATTCTGAAACTGGTAGTTTACCTTCTGATTGGGAAGAAATGACGCGAAATATCGTGGACTCCCTTTTGCTGGAAAAATCACGGGGTGTATATGAAATAGCGTAATTTCATTATGGTACTTAGTACCACAATGAATTCATTATGGGACTAAGTACCATAATGAGCTTCATTATGTCATCAAAATTGAGTGACATAACGTTGTCATTATGACATGCCATCAGATAAAACATATTTATGTAAAAAACATTGTTATTGAAACTGGTATTGAGGAATCGAAAATGTGGTAGGTTATGACATAATTGACATAGCGGATTCCATTGGTAAAACTAGTGCTGCATTGATAGGTCCCTTCGTTATAAAGCCGCGAAAAAGCTGCCGTATTTTGCCCTAGGCAAAGCTGCTGAAAATATCGGTACTTGGATTCGAAATATCGATACTTTTTGAGGAACCGATGGAAATATGTTGTGTTCGCGCATGCGCTGTTCTCATAAGAATTATAACCTCTAAGTTGAACACTCATTTGCCGTCGTGGGAGACAGAGGTCGACCACGTGGTCAGGAACTTAATTTGAGTTATTGTACAGCCGTTCAACGTCTATCGCAAAGTTATTTAATTGTTGTGGAAGTTTCGGGCATTCGTGTTATCATTTAGAGTGAGACAATCAAGTTTGCCAACCGAAGGAAAATCGAAGTCACAGAATATCTGTGGCGAAGTGGACTTCCACTTACTAACATATTATCCGTAGTAAATAGGCCAAAAAAACAAATACAACCGACAAAGAATGAGCCTTTTTCCTCAAGTTCAAAAAAGTCCCCACTAGCAGCGCTAGTAGTCCGGTAGGGACAAACATTACATAACTCACATTAAAATACATGTAAAAATAACCATCAAAAATATGTTTTTGACAGAGGACGACGTTCCAGGGGAGCAAAATTAAAATTTGCAAATATGAAGGATAATTATGTAGCAACATTAAAACGATGTCCTGCTTGTCAAAATCTTAAAATTTCCGGAAAAAAATGAATCAATTACAGTGAATATGATTCAAGAGGTCATTTTTTTGGCACCGTTTTCGTGCACGAAAATCACTCACAATGCCTCCTTCTTTTCACCAGCTTAAAATACAAACACCAAATCCCTCATTTTCGGTACAACTTTGCAAAAAATGTAGCCGAAAAAATACTCCTTCAACATTTACACCTAACCTGACTTTTCACATTTACTAAAGTTCATCTGTCAAAGGTGAAAAATTGGTATTTTTTCGATGAAACCGGCTATATTTTGTACAAAGTTGTACCGAAAATGAGTGACTGGTGTTTGTAGTTTTAGCTGGCAAAAAGAAGGAGGCATTGTGAGTGATATTTGTGCGCGAAAACGGTGCCTAAAAATGACCTCTTGAAGAAGGATTGAGTCAATATATCTCGGAAACCGTTATGAGACCGCCGCGTTCTTCAGTTGGCCATTACCACCAAAAAAATGTTTAGAGCAAACATATGAATGTTTATTTATTCTTTCTTTTGTTAAATCCGCTCTCCTCGAGGCATGGATCCATTTATTACATCTAACCTCATCAATGTGAGGTTTTACGAATGGTATAAAAAACACGTTTTCCTCTGGATATCGATTATCCGAAGTACAGTTCGCAAAACTACAATGTTTTGTTTGCATTGTGGTTATTAAAAAAATAATTTTTATTCACTCAATTATTTTAAATAATTCAACTGTATCACTTAAATAACACTATATTAAATGGAGAAGGTTTGATGTTTGTCCCCACCACAACTGCTACCAAATTTGCCACACTGTTCTCAGGAAACAGGCTCATTGAATGGGGATTCGACTCTCGGTCAACGTAGTCAAGTTAACGTGAGTTATTGTACAGCCTTTCAACGTACATTGCAAAGTTATTTGAATCGTGTGAAAGTATCGGGCATTCGTGGTATCACTAAGAGTGAGAAATCTAGTTTGCCCAATAGGGGAATCGAAGATGTGGCTATTTCCCCGATACTGTCATATTGTCCGTAGTAGATAGGCAAAAAAAACAAACAAGCGACAATCATTTGAGGGGAGTGCCGCACAAGTTGCCCACTTCAAAAACTTCTGCCTCTACAATTGTAATCATTCCATCAGGGTTGTGTAGAGAATCACAAACTGAATATGCTGGATCACTTATTTTTAGACCCAAAGTGTTTATATTTTTCAGTTATATTAATGGGGAATTTTGTGTCTATATCTCGAGTGTTGGTCTTTTGTGCATTATCGACTGTCACTTCCTTCTTGTGCTTGACTTCCGTTTCAGAGCAATATTGCTCTGAGACTTCAGTTATTTATTGTGTTGTGTATCCCCTTATTCAATCTTTTTTTCGCAAAATATTGTTTGTGCTACCAACTGTTCACATTTTTACACAGAAAATCTCTATGAATGACACATTTGATATAAGAAATATATAAGCGCTACATGACCTAAAGTAATTATGTAAAGTAGTCCATTTTTTAAGAAGGACCAAAGTCATCTCCACATTTTATTGGTGTGAATTTATTGATTAGTAACTTTATGTGAAAAAATATCGTTTTTTAACAAAAGCTACCAATGTATACATCATGAATAACTGCGTATTTCAATTTTATATATCAAGATTTGAGGTTGACTTCCGTTTCCAACGTGCTAGAGAGCAGACGTAGGATGAGAGCTGATCTCAAAGAAGGCACGTGGATGTCATGTGGGTGATGGGAGTCAGGTTTATGTTTGTGAGAATCCGCCGTTCGATCAATATAACGTGCATGGCAAAAATAGTGATTTATGTGTGTGATTGCCGGTTGAAATAACGTGCATTGCAGAAAGTTATTGTGAGTGAAGTAAATACGAGGATAACCTCGTTTGAATAAAATTCATACAGGCCGGATGAAGACGGATTCTTCGGAATAGGGGGAAGTGCATAATTTAAAAGATAACCAACTGCCTTATTCTCTGCGTCGGTAACCAGGCCGGATTCTAATAGGGGGAAGTCTCGCACAAGTTGCCAGCTTAAAAAATCATTCGAAAACTTCTGCCTCTCCAATCGTAATAATTTCATCAGGATGTAGAGAATCACAAACTGTATATGCTGGATAATTCATTTGCAGACCAAGTGTTTATATTTTTGTATATAAAAAAATTATTAATAGGGAATTTTGTATCTATATCTAGTGTTGGTGCCTGTCTCAATCTGATTCATGCTTTCATGCATTATCGACTGTCGTCTGTCACGATGCCATTTGAACTTTAACACAGAAGAACGCCACTTCTTTCTCTTGTTGCTTGACTTTCATTGTTATAGTTTTCCCAATATCAATTGCAGAAGCATAAAAAAGTCTTGCGGCGAAATCCTGTGAGCAGCAGTGGCGGAGATAACTAATTTTATTTAGATATTTTAAGATTTTCAAAATACTTCAAAAATAATGAAAAAAAATGAAAGACAAGCTTTTATTTATACAAATACATTAAGAAAGAAAAATAATTTCTTTCATTGTTTGATGTAGGTTATTATTATATCCTAAAACGTATTTCGATCGGCACACACCGAGACCATAGACGCTACTGGTTTTTAATCTTTCAGAGCTATTAAAACACGAATATAACGCTTGATTTATGACCTCCCATCGTAGACACACCTGCCAGCATCGATGTCCAACTCAATTGGCCCAGACGAATGAATCGGGTGTACAATAGACAGCCGCCACTCGAGTCCACGTTGACTATCGGCCCTTTTGATCTACCGTTTGCCGACGGAAAATGTTTACGAGTAGTACAGATTATTTTTCGTTCTGTTTCTGCGCATATACGTTCGTGTTAGCGAAGTGAGTTTTCATTTGCTCCCTATAGAAACAGCTTCTGCAATTGATATTGGATGGACTATATCAGTTGTGTATTCTGTTATTCAATGATTTTTTCATAAAATATGTTTTGCGCTACCAACTGTTCAAATTTTTAGAAACAAAATCCCTATGAATGACACATTTCATATAAGAAATATATAAGTGCTCTAGAAATTGAATAATTATACAACCAAAGTCAAACAATTGCCATTGAAGGGGCAGAACTTTCGAAGTTTTTTTTTAAGTTGGCAACTTGTGCGAGACTCCCCCAATCAAAGAGTAGAACAATAATCTTTGCCCTAATTCAAAGAGAGTAAACGTTATCTGAATAGGAGGTACTAATAAGCTCTAGCCAATCAGAATCTTGTAGCATTAACATGTCATAGTGACGTACATGGACATGAGTTCAGGTGGCCCGTGTAACATACAGAGTGGTTCAGTATGTAGTAGAGAATGGTGGCCATGACATCTCCATATACGTCACTATATGACTCACAAATGATCTTCCATCTCTTTCTATTAGTGTCACCATTGTCTTATGGGGAATAGACTCTCCTACTCAGATAACGCTTACTCTCGTTGCCCCTAATTCACTCACTCTCTAGTTTTTGGCCCTTGCTTCCTTCTGGTGCATTTGGTCATCCCCTATTCCACCTTCATGGAGTGCGTTCCACTAAGCGCTCACAACGATCAAAATATTCCATCAGCCGTTCCACATGACGACCACGGTCGTGGCGAAAACGTCACTAATGACGTCATTGTTTTCGCTCACGCCGAGCCCACAACGACCCATCTGAAAAGCTGGGTCGAAGTGGACGTTTTGAGAAATTTGGCGCAATTTTTAAAAGTTAAAGATGGTGACAGAAAAAATTACCTTGTATGACTCGGAGAGAAATATTTTAGTGGAACCTTATGTTTCTCCCGCAGATGCTCAACGTGCGACCACAGGTAAATATTATTCATCTGAATAACGATCAATTACACGTTCATCATTAATAATACATGGCCTAAGTTTTCGCTTTTCAAGATCACGATTTTGTAAAATTGCATTCTACTCTTCATCGGAACTAGAAGTAGTCTTTGGAAATGCTTCAAATTGAAACCGAAAAGAAAGCACCAACTGTCTTTTGTCATGTAAATCTAAATGCGAGAAGCTATGCGATGTCGATACGATCGTATCGCACTTTCCTATTTTGCCTTAGCCACAATTCAAAATTATGAGCACCAGTTTCTGAATGGAATACTCGCCAGCAATTTTCTCTATGAAACCTTCCCCTGCCCCCTCTAATCATGCCATAACCAAGACACAGCTTAATAAATACACAGCTAGGAAGAAGTCGGGTATCACCTTGAAGACGCCATTCGGGTGTAAAAGTCAGGGTAGGACTAGAAATATTTGCAGGGAAATAGACAGGACCGTACTCGCAGAATTCTAATGACTCATCGAATAATTCAATTGAACGAAAATCGCACTTAATACTCGATTCGCAGTTGCCAACAAAAACTGTTGAACAGTATATATTCGGTGGTATAACAATATACCTTGAATAATTTAGAGCAAATTGAAAATAAAAAATTATCAACATAAGTCACTTCGGCAAATTAAAAAAAAATTGATGTCATTGGAACGATACCCACACAGAAGACACCCAGAAAGAACCTTTTTCAAAAATGTGGAGAGAAGATTCCCAAAAGAACCCAACAATGCAGAAGATGATCGTAAGTGAGGAGAAGATGATCGTAAGTGTTTTGCTTATGTTGATTTTGATCCAACCGCTTCGATGTGGGATTTGGAATACCAATGCAATGTCAGTCGAGAAAACGCTAGAAGAATTTAAAAATAACACCATTATCGTGCTTATAAGTATAACTTACACAATTAGTTGACAAGATTCAGAAATGTTGTATTCTACAGCTTACTAATATGAAAAATTATTCGAACTGCCAGAAAACTCATGAACTAATTGTAGATTTTTGAATCTATACAATTTGTTACTGCACCAAAATATAAAAATTATATGTAATTTTTTTCCTTAAAGAATGTTCTAGAGAGAGAGGTAGGTGGCCCATAGGGGTTTCATTTGAAAAAAAATATTGATCAAAATGTGATGTGATGTGATTAACCAAGAAGTGACACAAAAAATAATTTTTCTGTTATTTACGACTCATTGTGAATCTACGAGGTAAAATAAAAAAACAATTTTAATTTCAATTGTTTAAAAAAAATTACATTTGACATAAGGTTTGGACTTGTTTTGACCTGTTGAACTTGAATATGTAAAAATATACAAGGTGTTCCACCTGAAAAAACAAAGTTAATGGCATTTCCAGAAAAACGCCATATTGGATTGTAATGTGATCAAATCCGAAATGGTTGCTTATACAACTGTACCAAATTCCAGAAAAATCCGTTGGCCCAATATCCTGTGTCACCAGGTATATTTTTATAGTTGATCGAGTATTAGAAATGAATCAGGCAAAATAGAAGAATGAGGAACATTTATCATGAAAATTTGTTGCTGAACAGAGATTGAGCTACATATTATTTACACAAACGCAGTCAGTTGTTTAACGTGTCTAGTGTCGGCCACAACATATCCACGTTTTTGCCAGGTGACCACAACGTGGTTGGAATGTGGCTATCGGAGATCCAGGAACGTAGATCGGAACGTAGCAGCCACCAAAAAAGTGTAGCCGCCGCGTGATAGAACTGTGTATATTACGTGGCAGTGGTCAAACACCTCAAAGTTTTCCAGAATTGTGGCCGCTGTGTTCCGTTCACTAAAAATGCTACTTGGGTAATGAGTTCCCTAAAGAGTTTGTACCTGTGAATTAACAGATTTTTTTCTTGTGATATTTGAAACACATTTTAGGTAGAAATTTCAAAATAGTTTATTTTTTAGAGGGATCTCTTATCTTTACTGTTATAAACCTGAAAAACATTACCAAAACCCTCTTAATATCAATTAATTTTGCAACTTTTCCCGAATTATTTTGGGGCATGAATATGAATTAATATTCCCAAAATATATTTCAAGAAACCACACTTTACCTGGAGGAATTCGTATATGTCTTGTAAAATAATAATTTTAGGAACAGTTGGTTTTTCTCTCTGGTCTAAGCATGGTTACTCATACAAGAGTGTGTATGAGTGGTCTGAATGAGGTCCTCTGGAATATCCCTCGAGAGCAGGAAATAATGTAGGAACTGTATTGGAATTCAATTGATCAAGGTGTTGGTTTGTGAACATTTTATCCTCAAAATGATCTTGGCAAAGTCTATAACCGATGTGCAATTCACCCAACTTTTCTAAGAGATCTTCTCTGACACAACTGATAACCCAAAAGTTCTGGCTCTGAAAATAATCAAGAATGTATTTGGTATTTTGGTTGACCCTGGATTATTGCTACACTTTAGTATTATGATATATCAGTTTCCTGTCCCTTTCAATGATATGCTTACATTCAGAATTACTCTTATTGTGAATATCCATATTTAATCTATATCGAAAATCTCCCAAAATAATAACCGAATGCCAAGTGTTTAAAATTATCATAGACAAAATATTTGTAACTTGGAAAATTATTCAGAGTTCACCTTCCAGAAACGTGTGCATTCATGCAAGTTTCTGAATGGAAAGACTCCATATAGTGAAGTGAAGTTGTTCGAAGTAGCGTTCGTTTGCGATCTCGCTCCATGAATTTCGTAAATACATAGTATTTCATCGCTATTAATTATCACTAAGTGGTGCATTATATCAAGTGACGTGCTGTGTATCTCCCCTTATAGTAAAATTGTTATAAGGTAAGCAATTACGAAGGTAATTTCAAGATGCCTTTAACTCGAGAACAACAGACTGAGATTAAAATCCTGGCCGACGAATTGGTAAAGAAAATTTGTCTAGATGATATGTTCATAAAAACGCTAGCAGATAAGGAAAAAAAAAAGAATCTCGAATATAAATTTCCTTAAATATACAGACCATAAATACAGGTTGTATCAGAAGTCAACGAGATAAGACAAAGAGAGAATAATGTGTTACTGTTTGGTGTTCCTGAAGATACTCCTGATTTAACAGTTTTCGTAAACACCATTTGTAATAAAATCATCCCAAACTTGGATGTCAACAGTTTCCAAATTAATCGCCTAGGACGCCAACAAGTCTCGTCCAATAAAAATAAGTTTCAACTCTAAGACCCATGCCTTGATGATGGTAAAGCAGAGGAAAACATTATTAGACATAAATGCGTATGAAAAAATAAAAATAAAACCGGATCTAACCATACATCAAAGAGAATATAATCAGCGAATTTGGAACGAGCTGAATGTCCTGGCAAAATGGCGCCGAAGGATCATATATCTTCTACAGAAACGGCATCCCCATGATTAAAAAAAACCAGTCTGGACATCCAACCCGCCAAATGTAATCAGTAATATGACCACCTCAATATACTATCAAAATTGCAATGGTCTCAATTCGAAAACACACAAATTCTTTAAAAGTGTTCTGGCAAGTGAACACAAAATTATTGCTATTACAGAAAGCTGGTTAAGGGACGGTGTCTTTAATTCCGAATTATTTCCCAACAACTATGTGGTATATCGTAAAGACAGATCTTATGGTACCAGAGGAGGTGGTGTCCTTCTTGCTGTGGATAGTGACTTTCATGAATCGGAATTTTGTCAAATAAACTGTCCCATTCAGTCTATTGATATCGTATGTGTGAAAAAAGATTTTAATGGAAATTTTATTGTATCAATAAATCAATAGTTTTAGGAGATTTCAATATTACTGAATTACAGCAATATTACGAAACCAATGAATCATCTAATTTAATTCTCAAATTTAACTCATTCATTAGTTATTGTAAATTAATACAGAACAATTTCATAGAAAATGTAAATGGTAGAATTTTAGATCTTGTTATGTCACCCGAGAATATGGATTGCAAAGTGCTACTTGACTCTGATCCGTTGGTTGAACTTGATGTCCACCACCCTAGTCTTGCTGTGAATTTGGTAATTGATTGTGAAACTGAGAAGGTATTTATATCGGATGCTAAACGTTACAATTTCCGTAAAATTAACATCCAAAAGTTTTCCCAAAAATTTGCGAAATTAACTGGAATTATTTAGAATCTATCTCCGATGTTGATATAGCTTGTGAAGAGTTCAATGCTACCTTACAAAGTGTAATTTGTCAGTGCACCCTTTAGTAATTAATAATCCTCGAAATACCCAACGTGGTTTACCAAAAACATTATCAATAATATTTAAAAAAAAATCACTACCACAAAATGTATAGAAAGTGCAAATATAATTTTTACTTGGAGCGTTATAAACACCTCCGGTATCATTAAAACTGAAATAGACCTTGCTTACTCAGAGTTCATTAAAAATCAGAAAATAGCCTAACTAGTAATCCCGTGAGTTTTGGTCATTCATCAACACCAAAAAAAATAAATCTCGTATCCCTGGACTTATGTTCATCAATGATGAAAAGCTTACATCATCGAATCTATAGTCAGCGCCTTTGCTGAACACTTCAGCAATGCATATTCCATGATTCTCCTCTCTCAAATGAACGTATCTTTCCCGAATGTTCTATCAGTTCCAGTCATTATTTACATATCAATAAAATCAGCGAGGAACTCATTCTAACGGCGGCAAAAAAGCTAAAAACAAATTGGCGATGCGGTCCTGACAATGTCCCGTTAGACTAATTAAATCCCAGGTGAAAGTGCTATGTAGGCCTCTACTTTTTATTTATAACCTCATCCTGAATACCGAAACTTTTCCCACCATATGGAAACAATCCCGTATTTGTCCTGTCTTCAAATCAGGAAAAATAGGAGACATTCGTAACTATAGACCAATAGCCTTAATTTCTGGTTTCTCAAAATTACTCGAAATTATTCTTTTGATCTCATCTATATACATGTGAGTAAATCCCTGTCAGATTTCCAACATGGTTTTATGAAATCCGTAGCACTGTATCTAACCTTTGCCGTTACGCAGTTCATATCTAATTCCCTTGATAATCATCGCAAATTGATGTTGTATATACTGATTTCAGTAAAGCGTTTGATACAGTATCCCACAATCAGCTATTGTTAAAATTAGAGCTTTTGGTCTCTGCCCAAGATTCAGCATCTATTGAAATCCTACTTGAGCGATAGACAACTATTTGTTGAATATGAAGGTGTGAAATCTTCCAATTTCGTAGCTTACTCAGGAGTACCACAGGGATCGAACTTAGGGCCACTCCTATTCCTAATATTCATCGATGAAATATGTACTATTTTTCAGTCGAGTAAACTACTTTTGCTGATGATATGAAAATATATACAGAAATCTCAGACACTACCGATTGCTTTCGTCTCAGCACGATTTAAATCTCTTATCGGACTGGTGCTCGGCGAATAAGTTATATTTGAATGTTGATAAATGCAAAATTATGAGCTATTCCAGAAAAGTTTCTCCGTTATATATGACTATAGAATCGGTGATGGTATCCTAAGGCAGTGAATGAATGCAAAGACTTAGGTGTTCTCTTTGATACCAAACTTACCTTTCATCAGCACATTGGAAAAATAATAAACAATGCTAGAAGAACCCTGGGTTTGTTAATACGTAATTGTAAAGAATTTTCAAATCTCAGGGCTATTTCCTCTATCTACTACTGTTTCGCAGCAAACTTGAATATTGTAATGTAGTGTGGAACCCTAGCCACGTCAAATACATATCAGCCATTGAATCAGTTCAAAAAAAATTTCTTAAATCCCTATTCTACAAGAAACACCACACTTATCCCATTTATCACTACGAATACGATTTACTATTGGAAGAATTCAATTTTGTTAGCCTGAGAAAACGTAGAGAAATAGCAAATATCATATTTGTATACAAACTGATAAATAACCAAGTTGACTCAACATCTCTATTATCACTATTAAATTTCAATACTCCACGTATTTCGTCAAGGTCACACTTGTCTTTTCGAATCGACATGCCAAATTCACAGCATCACTACAATAGTCCAATCTCAACTATGTGTAGAAGCCTCAACAATGTACCCTCTGTAGACATCTTCTTTTCTAACTTGAATGAATTTAGAAAGCAACTGTATAAACTTATTCCAAATTAGCTTCGCCATATATACACTTTGAATTTTTTACTTGTATCTCCTTCGTGCATCTGTACTTTATTCTAAGTTATCACCTTTTCTATTTAATCTAACCTTCACTCTTTCGAATGACATATAGCTAGGCATCTTTTTGTTATGATTTTGTTATTATTTGTTACCATTGATTATCATTTACTCCTGATTTACCATTCACTTCAAATTGTTATAATTATTATTATTATATACTCCTGTTATTGGGCTTAGGCCTGTTGGATGTATTATGTCTAAAATAAAAAATAAAAATAAAAAAAAAATATCGCTGATAATAGTAAATTCAAAAATGGCAGTAAAACACAAAAGATGAACACACACAAAAAACCAACACTTCGGAAAATATATTCCTTTAAGAGTGAATTTACATACTGAAAGTAAGCAACCACCAATACACCTTTTGAGCAGAGCAGACTGCATATTTATCATTATCATTCAAATTATAATTGAAACTATAAATATCGAAATTTATATTTATCAATCAACAAAGTTAATTAAGAGGGTATGGATAATATTCCGAGAAACACTCAAGCAGATGACTGTTACACCCCCAATCAAGATAAAATTTGCTGATTTCAACTTAATCTGTTTTTACTAATATTCATTCTATGATAGTCTATTCACTGCATTACTTTCTAATATCACAACAAATTTGGAAAAGTAAAGTTTGAAATTTAAGGGCACGAAAATGAAAGAAAGTTCACACTCTCCCAAAAAGTATTTTTTAAAGATGCATAATTTACACTCAGACATTTTTTGTTTTGGCTGAAAAAGTTCAATGTCACTTACCTTGCAACATCAGTGGAAAATCTGAAGAAACTTTTGTTGCAGTTATAACTTTTGTTTTTACAAAGTCTGCCAGCACATGTCACTCCCATGTTTCAAATAGAATATACGCTACACAAATGTCCATGCACAAATGACTTCAAAAAAATCAGAAAGCTCAAAAACACAAATACGACCTATCTTGATAGGTGGGTGGTGGGTGCGCGAAAATCTGCGTTAACTACCCCTACATCGAGTTTCCTTGCCGAGTGTTTATCAAGCTGTGACCAAGAGTTTGGAGAAACAAGCCATTGTCGCTTATGTTTTAGCATTCACAGATTGCAAGGACTAAAGCTGGATTTATAGTTCTAACTCAGACGTCGCTGCGCTGCAGTTAAAAGTGCAGTCATGCATGTGTCTGTTTACTAATTCCTACCGCCCGAAAATGGCCTACTTTTATCTCCTGAGGTAATGGACGAATGACATGAAAGTAATGTTCTGGAGCAGTCGTCAATTTCTGTGAATTTTGTGCATATGGAGATTAAAAGTTATGTTTAATTTTCATTTCCTCTGGAAGTTTCGGTTAATTCGTTAAATATAGATATAGGAGTATTCCTAGTGTACCCGAAAATGTTTCAACATTAGAAATTAGGCATTTAACAAATGTCAAATTCTATACTGATACATTCTCATGCGCTCTACGCCAAAAATATAAAATTTATTGATTTTCAAGGACCACAATAAAGTGATATACAACACGTTATGGGTTACATACAGTTAGTTCACATTAAAATTGACAATTTAAAAAATAGTGTCAATTATGTAATAGAAAATATAATAATAATAATAATATGTCTTTATTCATTATTTGCTCATTAATCTTACAATAGTAATTCGCTCATTAACATTACAATAATAATGAAAGGGAGGGGTTCAGCTATAAAGCTACTTTTCAACCCTACATTATAGAATGAAAGTATCTATCTAGCTGGCATAAAATTCTTCGGTACTATAAAACATTTTTGACAACAGAAAAGTTTTAAGATGTTTTCTGAATTTGAAATCAGTAACTTCCTTTTTAATTGTCTCCGGTAGCTTATTGTAAATCCTTACACCATTGGAGATGGGTCCCCTGAGAGTTACATTCAAATTAATTTGAGGTGTTTTTAGATGGTGGTTAAATCTCGTTGAATAATTGTGATCATTGCTAGGAGTGCTAATGCTTTTTTTATTTTTAAATATGTAACACGATATTTCTAGAATATACAGGCAAGAGAGAGGAAGTATTTTCAGTTTGGCAAATAATGGTCTACATGATTCTCTCTGACTTTTATTTAATAATGTTCTAAGGCATTTTTCTGCAGTACAAATAATTTCTGAGCTGCTGATGCTGAACCCCATAATAAGATTCCATATGTGAGTTGCGACTGAATTTCAGCATAATAAAATATTTTCAGCACAGACAAGTTGAGAACACTTCGTAGGCATTTCAGTTGGTATATTTTGCTGTTTAGTTTGGACATTGTTTCTCTGATATGGATTTCCCAATCTAATGTATCATTCATAGTTATGCCTAAAAATTTTATATTTTCGCGTTGTTTTAGATTCACTTCTCCCATTTTAATTTCTATGTTTTCAATCCTCTTTTGTCTAGAGTGGAATATTAAAAAATTTGTTTTACCAGAATTGACATATAGTTTATTTGTTGAGAACCAAAGTATAATTCTTGTCATTAAGTCATCACAGTTTTGTTGGATGGTTTCTAAGGAGTCTCTTGCTACAAAGATCGACAAATCATCTGCGAAACGTGTTAGCTTGTATTCATCTAAGTATTTAACAATATCTGCTATATATAAAGAGAATAATATAGGGGCAAGGACACTTCCCTGCGGTACCCCTACATTTACCGATTTCAGAACTGAGCAGTGCATACTGCTTTGACAATCGACCTCACTGAGAGATATCTGTACATATTGCTTTCTGCCATAAGATCGAAACCATTGATGTGTATTTCCTCTGATCCCATAAATCCAAAGCTTTTCTAATAATTGATCGTGCGGAACACAATCAAACGCTTTGCTCAGGTCGCAGTAAATTCCAATTGGACATCTTTTTTTATCTTATTCCGAAAGGACTTTATTTCAGAATTATAGGGTGATTAAGCTACAAAATTAAAAATATATTTTTATATTGAGTGCTTCTATTTGAAGAAATTAAAAATGTACTCCAGACAAACATATTTTGTTTATTCATTCATGTTCATGAATTTCCAAACATGAATGATAATATTTATTCAAACTTGAACAGGGGGTTTGAGAAAGCACAATTTTTATAATTTGTCCAGTTGCATAAAAACAAAAGGAAAAAAATACTTTGGTACGATACTATGATATCTGACGTTTTCTTCTTCAAATCAGAGTAATCTTTAAAACTGTAGGAGTTATTGAAAACTCATCTTTTAATTTCAGCTTTAACACTTTGTATCTGCAGTTCTGACATATTTTGTTCCACAAGGCATTTGCAGGGTAATTTTCTGACAAGAAAAGAAACACTTGAATTATATAACACATTTCTTTTTATATAAACATTTGCTTCAGAAATAATAATACACACTAGGTGTAAATAAAACTTCATGTATAATCTGTAAAATCCTCCATCTGTTTATTAATTCTTCCATCTTCTGCTGGGTATATGTTATCTTCATTCTTTCTTTCTTGCATTACTTTGTTACGAATACTTTTTATCTTTCTCAGTCTTTCTAACCAATTCGAAGCGTAAGGATCACTCGATTGATTTTTTACCGATCTCACTACCAAAGATGCCAACTATAAAAAATAGAAATCTGTAATACCTGATCATGAATGATTTCGTCAAGATATTGCCAACCAGATGAAAACCACCACAAGACAACACCATCTTGACTTCAACTATTGCAACCAATAAATATTTGATCCACCATATATCTATTATATAGGTTAGTAGTAGTGAGCAGTCTTTTGAATCAAGACCTTTTTCTTCTTTATAACACAAAATACATTTTTAATGATGGGGGGGATAAGTTTTTTCCTATAAAATGTTATATCTTTTGTGAAAAAAATGAACTATACCTGTCAGATCTTTATTCTAGTATAAGTTATTATATTTATTAATTGATGATCCTGTATAGTACTTTGTTGGCGTGTGCGTTAAAATGTCAGAAAAATATAAAGTTGGAAATATAATTTTGCCGTGAATAAAAATTTTATTGAATTTTGGGACTGTACGAACTAAACAATATATTTTTGAAAATTATAGTAATATTACTTATCTCTTGTTAATATCTCATCGAATAATTTTTCACAGAATGATTTTTTAACAAATAAAACTTGAAATTTTGACTTCCAAGGAAAAGTCCAAAGAACTGGGTACTTACATTCGCATGTAAAGCTAGCTGCCTTGCTAAAATAGCAACATTTTGATCAGACACGAGTTTTGGTTCACTCAAAGGGACCAGATTTGAAAGTGCTTCTTTAACTTTTACAATAACTCTATTGATTCCATGGTCCAGAGGATGTATTATAATGCAAACAAAATTGAACTGGCCCTGGAAAAAATATTTTTATATATTTCATAATCACAAATATCACAAAGGTAAGTTTTAATTCCTCAATCTCCATTGGAGTACCACGACAGGGTTCGGTTTTGGGCCATGTATTATTTATTTTATATATCAATGCCTCAAAGAGTTTAATATATCATAATTCCTCTTACTATATATGCTGATATACCTCTGTAATCATATCACATAAAAACAAAATATCACAAAAAAAACACATTCTGAGAAATTTGCATGGGTGGTTTTCAGCTAACTCTTTTTACCTCAATAATGAAAAACCAAACTTTTTTGGATTCCAGAAGTCTTGTCCTGAACTAAATAATCAAGTGACAAACTTGTACTACTGTTGAATTCCTTGGTGTCCATTACGACAGTACACTTGAAACAACTGTGAGAAGTTAATTCAAAATCGAAATTATCAAAAAAACCTACATAAGTTCTTGAATGAAAAACAAATACTCAATACTGGGGCAGGTAGAATCACGGCAGAGCTATGGTTTGTGTTTTTGGGGTTGGTCCACACAAGCAAATAATGTTTTTCTGGGACAAAACAAAGTAATAAGAACTATTCTCCAGTGTAAAAAGTCAAGACAACATAGTTGTAAGGATCTCTTCGTGACATTGAATATCTTGACCTCACCTCCACTTTTCATATTTTTTTAAATAAATATAAATTTTGCCAAATGATCAGAACACAAGGTTTAAAGATAATTTTCAAATCCCTTTAACAAACTATAAAGTTTCACACCGATCACCAGATAGCGCTGGTTTGATTTTCTTGAATAAATTGCTCAATGATTTGAAATTTTGTTCTAATCTCCCAAACTTTCAGAGAAAATTAAAATTGGTCCTGAATGTCTCTATTCTATCATATACAAGGTCGCCGATATGTATGGAAACGGTCCATTATCTCCTAAAGTAAGATAGCTAGCGAAAAATGTTAGGACACAAAAATTTTAGGGTTTTTTAAAATTTATTACAATAGAGAAAAGTTAAGTATACAGGATCAGTCAAAAAGTCATGACGAAACAAAGTTGCTTTTTCTTTAATGGAACACCCTGTATATTATTCCATATTTCAATTCTTCTCAAAATTCTAAATAAAATTGATATAGCACATCATATCCTAAATTTAACCGTTTTCAATATCAAATTATAAAAAATTTTAATCCATTAAGTTTATGGTTCATCAAGTTATCTTTGGAAGTTTCTAGCTCCATAACAACGCCGCATCGTTCTTTTGTCTAACAGTGATGATCTTGACAATACATGTAAAAAAAATACATTTAGTGTGAATAATTTTCGCACAAAAATGGCACGTTTAAGTGAAACCGAGCGTATTGAAATTTTAATGATCATAGGATATGGTGATAGAAGATCAACAATATTGCAGCTTTTTCATGAAACCAAAAAGTAGAAGACCAAAAAGTGGAAAAACAGTAAGCGTTACAAATGAAAAAAATTCTTTGAATGCATGTTAGTTAGATGTGAGGTGATGTGGTGGAAAATCCAATAAATTCGACATAACATGAGTCGATATTCCATTCAAAAAATTTGCAAACTGCAAAAATTCCATCCATATAAAATTCATTTGTTGCAAGAATTGAGTGAATACGATTTTGATCGTAGAATCGAGTTCTGTGAAGTTATTATGGATAAATTAAACGAAAATGTTAACTTTGTCAAACACATATTGTTTTCTGACGAATCTACAGTTTGTTTAAACGGGCACGTAAACCGTACACAACTGTAGGTATTGGTCAGACCAAAATCCACATTGGATGGAGGAAATTCACACTCAACGACCACAAAAGTAAATGTTTGGTGTGGCATTATTGGTGGACACGTCATAGGACCCTATTTTATAAACGGAAATTTGAACTCTGAACGATATTTATTACTTTTGCAAGAGTATATTATTCCAGAGCTTGGACGATTATTCCCGAACAATAACAATCCCAATTTGCCGACAGAACAAATTTATTTTTAACAAGTTGGGGCTCCTCCACATTTTGGATATGTGGTACGGGCATATCTAGATGACACATTTCCTGATAAATGGATTGGACGCAGGGGGGCAATTGAATGGCCAGCTAGGTCTCCCAATATGACCCCACTTGACTTTTTTCTGTGGGGTTACATGAAAAATTTAGTCTACAAAAATAAGCCGCAAAATATCGAAGAGTTGCAAGAAAGGATAAGGCATGATATTTCCACCATTCCTCCCAACATGATTTTAGATTCACTACAAAATTTTGTTCACCGAATTCCTTACTGTCAGGAGGTAAGTGGTAAACACTAATATAAATCTTTGTTGTTTATTAAAACTTGTTTTCTCTTTTTTTTTTCTGGCATAACTATTGTTTTTATAAAATTTAAAATATCCAGGATATTTATTAAAAAACCCATTTTTTCGTTTTATGAACAATTATGCTTTTTTATTTTCTCTAAAAAAATAATAATGAAAATTTAATCATATCCATAATACTCCACCTTGTGTAATTTTTATAATAAATATCCATCATTTCGGACTTTTTCTTTAATAAATTTGAGAGTAGTAAACAGTTATTTTCAAAATTCGATATCTTGAAAACGGTTAAATTTAAGACATGAAAGATATATCAATTATATTTAGAATTTTGAGAAGAATTGAAATATGGAATAATATACAGGGTGTTTCATTAAAGAAAAAGCAACTTTGTTTCGTCATGACTTTTTGTCTGATCTTGTATACTTAATTTTTCTTTACTGTAATAGATTTTAAAAAATTAATAATTCCGGTGACAATGCATTATGAAATTTTTGTTAGAGAAAAAAACAAAATGGTATGATTTGATTCAAAATTGGTATGTGGGGGTTTTCGGGGACGGAGACTGTGAATTTTTTGTCAAAATTCAAAAATTCAAGATGGCGTGCAAGTTTTGTGATTATGGTCGGATTCGATTAAACATTTTCGGAGATTATGAATTTTTTGTCAAAATTTATAAATTCAAGATGGCGGCTCCAAAATTGCGGAGGAGTTTTGTGATTATGGTCCGATTCTATTCAAAATTTGTATGTGGGGGTTTTCGGATCGGAGATTAGGAATTTTTGTTAAAATTTATGAAATTGAAATGGCGGCTCATGGAATTTTTGTTAGAGAAAAAAACAAAATGGCGCTTTAAGATGGCTAACGAGATTTAGGTTTATGGTCCGATTCGATTCAAAATTGGTATGTGGAGGTTTTCAGGGTCGAAGATTATGAATTTTCTTCAAAATTCATAAAATCAAAATGGCGGCTCCAAGATGGCCGATGATCTCTGTGTTTATGGTCCGATTCTATTCAAAATTGGTATGTGGGGTTTTCGGGGTCGGAGATTATGAATTTTTTATAAAATTCACAAATTCAAGATGACGGACAAGTTTTGTTATTATGGCCCGATTCTATTCAAAATTGTTATGTCGGGGTTTTTAGGGTCGGAGATTATGAATTTAGTCGAAGATTATTGATTTTTAGCTAAAATTCATAAATTGAAGATGGCGTATGGGTTAATCTTTAGATGGTCTCATCATTAAAGGACTAAATAGCTAAGGAATTACAAGAAAAAAAGGCCTCATAATAACGATGCTTTAACAAAAATGCATAGATTAAGGCGTACTCAAGTACTAAAAAGCACAAAATAAAATAATTAATAAAAAATAATGGCTTTGGATGTGTGACGTAGGTTATTCCGTGAGTTATAGATTCAAAAGCTTGTCGCGTAAAGTTTTCAGTTCGAATACAAAAATATTTTTTTTTACTTTTCTGCTGTCAATATACAATCCTGAAATCTCTAAGATAAAAACGAAAATCCACTCAATGTTGTGGTGAATTTTCTGATGGAAAACTATTTGTTAATCTTTCCCAGAAAATCTACTGTTAGAATAAATAAATTTGATCAAACTGCTATTTGAAATAAAATAAAAATATATCAGCCTAGATAACAAGCGTTTCAGTGAAACATATTACCTTGAACACATTGAAAAAAAAAATACAGCAAATATGATTCACGTTATCGGCTAAAGGAGTTACTTTTAATTGCTGCAAAAGTAAATTCAATTAATTGTTAGAAAAAGACAAATATAATTAGCGAATTCAAACTGAAATATTTTACTCAAATTATTTTCAAACAGTAATATTTTAGTCAAATTATTTTCAAACGATATTTAACTGACAAATTGGAAATTTTCTTAGTATAAAAACATTTAGGTATTGAGTAGTTTTTACATATTTAAATATTATAAAAATGAAAGAAGAGCCAGTCAAATCTGAAGAAATAGATAGGATAATTTGAACTGAGTATATATTCCTGAAATTGGAATTGGTCTTCATTTCAATCGACAAGGAATTTTATAACATATTTCTATTCCATCAGGAAATATTGATGTTTTGCCAATGTTTTATTTGAAACCTAATGAATTCATATCATTTATATGTTGTATATGATTATGAGAAATATTTGATATTTGATTGAAAATTAAATCCGATTTTTTTTTCTTTCTACAAAATTAATAAAAACAAAAACTTGTTTGGTGTGCACAGATTGGTAGAAGGTTCGTTCTATGGAATATAATTTGTATATGCATTTCATTGCCTGTTTTTTCAATAATCGCAATGGTTTCAAAGAGGAAGTGTTGTTTCCAAATAATCATTATATATTTTGATACAAGCTGAAATTATTACTTTTCAAATATTTGAGTGGGGTATGATTCTCAATAAAATTCCAATTAAAGGTGATATTTGTTTACTGAGATTGCTGTTATGGTTTGGCCACGATAATGTTCACATGAAACATGGAAATTTGAAGATGGTTAATTCAGAACAATGCATTTTTTTATGTTCAATTTCTCGTTAGTAAACTTTGTTACATTGAAATAGTTGTTGTTCGCCACCTGTCTAAATTATGTTATATATTAGAAAGATAATACTGACTGGATAAAAGCCCATAAAACATAAAGAACTTCATATTTATTTAAAATCCGGCAACACTATAATATTTTGACGAATGACATTCCAAGGTTATAATCATGGTATATTTCAATTAGATTCTATAGAAATACTAGAGCTCATCCAGTATTGAAACGACTTTTTGGTAGGTAGAGAGGGGGAAAACCCAAGTGGACACGATTTGCTGTGCTACGGCGAATCTTCACCAGTGTCTTGGCATGCAGCGTTTGGAAGGTTAGGTTTGTTTAATTAATAAATAGGTAGTGCAGTTATTTATTCAACTTTGCAATAGTTTACTCGTTACCTTGCCGAAATGCCCAGTGTTAAGTACTATTCAGTAGCGGAAAAAGAAATAGGAGTGTTAGGAAAGTTATAGGAGTGTAAGTTCTCTACGTCTCGTGAATCGCCTATACCAAATAATTTGGTACGCCAATGGAATTTCTATTAATAGCCATAGTTAGACAATGGTTCGGGTATCTTCGATAAAAATTGGTTGTTAGGTGGGGGAAGGCCAAAGTGGTCGTTTCAATACTGGATGAGCTCTACCTAATGCGAGTCGACGCTTAATAAAATATATCTTGCCAATTATGGACCCCCTAATAATGAAAAAAATCCATTTCTAGGGCAACCAACAACTTTTGTACAAGCTTTTTTGTACTAACCTCTCTGTTAATCATCAGACTATTTGAAATTATTGTGAGCTGATTGTGTATATAAATTTAAAGAGGACAGAAACAAGAGTACTAAAAAAAACAACAACAATTTTCCTTAGTAATAATGATTCAAAAGTCATTGCCAAAACCTTACCTTGATGGTAGTAATGTTGAAGTCCTCTCCACTCTCATTATAAACGATTGTCACATAATTGTTCCCAATGTGCAATTTCTTATTGTTACAAATGGGATCAGACTCCTTGTTGGGCATCATTGTAGCTACATGGAACATAACCCGAATAACATCATCTTGCCAAATGTAGGCAAACGTTCCATCGATACCATGTTGATCCAGTCCACCAAGGAAAAAAAACTTGAATAATATGAATTATCTATGTAACCTTGGTTTTTATTAAACAGAGGTTAAATATAAGGACCACAATGTATATGCCATACCTCCTCAGAACGATTTCATTCAAATTCCACAAATAAGACAGTCAACCAGGGTATTCAAAATTAGAAATGGTATAGGGTACTGCTCATTTGAAAGAATAACTTTTATGGGTAAAATGGAAAATTGTGGCATTTCAGACGAATTTTTAAATTATAAATAATTTTTATTTCACTACTTATTTGTTTCATTTTATTATGTTTCTTGGGAAATAAATCATTATATATATTAGGTCATCAATAATAATTCGAACTTTTGGTAATAATCTTATAGCCTGGAACACTCATCGCCATTTAGTTAAGAATAGTTGTGGTAAACTATGAGTGGACTTCTAGGAACCTAGTTTTTTTTCACAAGTTTAGTTTTTGTAGTTTGAATGATAGGAGTGGGGGGTATGGATATAATATGTTTTTACGAATACCTTTTGCAGTATCTTAAATCTAGCAATGACACAATTGTGAAAAAATTATCCTCATAACTTGTACTTTCTCATGTTTTCTCAGATCACCAACTTCAAGGGGATAATCGTTTTTTTTTCGCGCCCACAAGAAGTTGCCCTGTACTGTTCTTATTATTATATTCTAACTGTAGGGAAATTTGCAGGTCAGACTCTAATAAATATGTCTGTGTCAGTTTGTTACAAGCTTTTATTTAGTTTCACTTGTTAGTTCGTTCGTTAGTTCATTAGGGTCAAATCTTGCAAGTGAATTTTGACCGACTTCTAGTTGTCCGATTAATTTGAAATTTGGAAAGTGTTCATGATTCCGGTGACAATGCATTATGGAATTTTTGTTGAATAAAAAAACAAAATGGCGGCTCCAAGATGGCGTACGAGATTTGTAATTATGGTCAAATTCGATTCACAATTGGTAAGTGGGGCTTTTCGGGGTCGGAGATCATGAATTTTTTGTCAAAATTCATAAATTCAAGATGGCGGCTCCAATATGCAAAGGCATTTGATCGAGTCAACCATAAAGTTTTATTAAATAAATTAACATCTTTTTCCTTTGATAAAAACATGATAAAATATTTAGAATCATATCTTACGAATCGTCCAAATACTGTGAAATTCAACAACAGCAAATCAAACTGCTTTGTCAGTACTTCCGGAGTACCCCAAGGCTCGATCCTAGGACCATTGCTTTTCACTCTGTTCATTAATGACATAAATAATTACATCAAATGTACAAAATTCCTGCTTTATGCAGATGACTTAAAAGCATATCTCAAAATAGAATCGTTGGATGATATAAAAAAACTTCAGTCAGTTATTAATTCCATTCTAAATTTCTGTGAGGATAATGATCTCTCGCTCAATGAATCCAAATGCAAAATAGTGTCCTATACTAGGAAAAAAGAAAACTTACATGGTAATTACACCATCAATGGTACCAAACTAGAAACTATTGATGAAATCAAAGACTTAAGTGTGATTTTCACAAAAAATTTCTCATTCAATGAACATATCACCAGGCTTAGTTCAGAATCATATAGGAAACTTGGTTTCATATTGAGATCTTGCAATGATTTTGGGTATACAACATGTGTAATGCTTTTCAACTCATACATTAGATCCAAATTAGAGTACTGCTGCATTATTTGGAACCCTAAAACTGAAATATATTGTAACGAACCTAGGCCGGACCTGTCGCCTCCCGCGTCGCCATCGACAGCGATGAGATCATCCCCGGAGATATTCGAGAACCATCCAGTCCCTCTTCCGCGTAATGCAACGGTCAATATTGGAAACAATTGGAACACGCCGGTCGCCAACGGAAAGAATTCGAAACATCGAGAATGCTGTATCGGAGATAAATAGGCAACCCTCAAGTCTCAGGGACAGTCTGAACGAGCCCATACCATCGAGCTATACAGTGGCGTAGTAATATAAATTAAGTTGTAGATTAAGTGTGAAATAAATTAGTAGAACCAAGTTAAGTTTATTTACGTTACAATTGGTGTCGGAAGTGAGATTTTGAAAATAAACAAGTGATCGTGGAGTGGATAGTCAAAAAAATAAATTGATAGACCTTTCTGTACGCCCAAAATAGACAGTGGCCCGGTTTTCGCGAAGTGGACAATTGTGCGTGGGAATATAAACTGATACGCTGTTCGCGTGAAACAGAAAATAGACAGTGGCCCGGTTTTCGCGAAGTGGACAATTGTGCGTGGGAATATAAACTGATACACTCTTCGCGTGAAACAGACAATAGACTGGTGGCCCGTGGAAAAGAATTCGCGAAGTGAATTTTTAACAAACTGATAACTTTTCGTGTAAAACAGACTGATACCTCGTCAAAGACAAAATGTGTTCAAGAAAAGTGCGCCTTGCGGATTTGAAGGTAGCGGAATTGAAACAGGAATTGGAGGAAAGGGAACTGGAAACAACAGGTAAAAAGCAAGTACTCCAGGAAAGACTTGCAGAAGGACTTATACAAGAAGGTGAGGACCCGAAACATTTTTATTCGAAGTTCCCGGAGGTGATTTAAGTTTGGTAATGAATAAACTGGAAGAAAATGCTAGAAATCTGGAAGAGAAGCTTCTAGAAAATTCAAGAAGCCTGGAAGAAAATGCTAGAAATCTGGAAGAGAAGCTTGAAGAAAATTCTAGAAATCTGGAAGAGAAGCTTCAAGAAAATTCTAGAAATCTGGAAGAGAAGCTTCTAGAAAATTCAAGAAGCTTGGAAGAAAATGCTAGAAATCTGGAAGAGAAGCTTGAAGAAAATTCTAGAAATCTGGAAGAGAAGCTTCAAGAAAATTCTAGAAATCTGGAAGAGAAGCTTCTAGAAAATTCAAGAAGCCTGGAAGAAAATGCAAGAAGCCTGGAAGAGAAGCTTCAAGAAAATTCTAGAAATCTGGAAGAGAGTTCCTGGAAAACACAGAAGGCCTAAAAAAGAATTGTGTGGTGTGGCTAATTTTCTAGAAGAAAGAATGGGAACCGTTGAGACAGAGATAGATAAAATTAGGGAGCAAATGAACACGGA
The DNA here is from genome assembly GCA_018342105.1 of Gonioctena quinquepunctata. NCBI lineage: Eukaryota > Metazoa > Arthropoda > Insecta > Coleoptera > Chrysomelidae > Gonioctena > Gonioctena quinquepunctata. The sequence goes on along the minus strand of JAFIRS010002472.1, from coordinate 84,845 downwards.
GGTAGATAAAATCAAAGATGGGGTCGAGGCAGAAATGGACAAAATAAAGGAAACGATCAGTAAGCTGGAAAAACGAATTAATAGTGCGCCCTCCACAGAGATGGTTAACGAAAATGCAATGCTGGACTTGAGTTTGAACTTGGATAAAGTTCAAGAGGGTATAAAAGATGTCAAGGTCATTTCAGAAATAGGGAAGCTTTCCATGAAGCCGCCTCAGTTCGACGGAAAAACTCCATGGGCGAATTACCGCCGGCAGTTTGAAGCAGCGGCCAAAGCAAACGGATGGAATGCAGGGGAAAGAGCTGTAGCACTGACACTTGCATTACGTGGAGAAGCGACAAATATTCTACAAACTCTCACCGCCCAAGAACAGGAGGACTATGATCAGCTGATTAAACATCTAGAATTACGATATGGCCACGCCCATTTGGAACACGTATACCACTCCCAGCTGAAAAATCGCTGTCAGAAATCGGGCGAATCCTTACAAGAATTTGAAACTGACATTGCACGCTTGGTTCGTCTCGCATATCCAGCCATACCGGAAAATGTAATGGAGCGATTAGCGGTTCAAGCATTCTTGGATGGACTCCGTGACCAAGAAACCAGACAAGCGTTGATATTAGCTCGTCCAACACATCTCGTAGACGCACTGGCACGAGCTTTGGAATTTGAGGCAGCAAAACAATGCTGCAAAAGCCAAAGTAAAGTTCAAACGATTGAGGAAGACTCACAGGAGCCTGCTAACTTGGAAGCTGCCATAAGAAAAGTGATGAAGGAAGTGTTGCCTGAGAAAAGACATATAAGATGCCGGAATTGTCGCAAAATTGGACATGTGCGTAGCAAATGTCCAACATTCATTGACTCCGATGCAGGAAAACTAAGAAAGGTCGATGAGAAGGGGCAATCGTCGGCATGTGTCCGGCAAGCCCCGGTTAACAACGCATATGTCGCTATGCTTCAACGACAGAACAAGGGTGTCTTCGTAGACGGTCTCATCAATAACGAGCCTTGCACCATGCTGCTAGATACAGGTGCGACTAGGACAATTCTCGGGCCTTCCTTTGCCAGAACACCGGAACGGATTGAACCGACAACTTGGAAGCTACGCACAGCAACAGGGGAGCCAGCTACTGTATATGGCGAGCTACCGATTGAAATAATTTTGGGCAACACTAATCGGAATGGACATCATGAATTCCAGAGGGTTTGAATTGGATTTCAAAGACGGCGTCCTACGTGTCAACGGAGAAGAGCTGGTACTTCATGGGAGAAGTGAAGAGTTGATCCGTGTGCTGTTGGCTGAAGATGTAAGCGTACCTGAGAGGGCTGAAACCATTCTGGAGGCTCGCCTGGACGGGAGTGCGAGCAGTGGAGACGTGGTGATGTTCGAGCCCAAACTTCATGATGAGAAAATTGGACGAGGATTGCACTAGGGAAGACCTTGTTGCGTGCTGACAAATTTGTGCCGGTAAGGGTCATGAATGTCAATTATTTCCCAGTGACCTTGAAGAAAGGAACAATTTTGGGGCACTGCTCGTCAGTTTCATCCGTGATCCGGGCGACAGTACGATTAGCCAACCCAACAACTTGCCCACAGAACTAGAGAAATTAGTTGCCATCTCTTCCAAAGACATAAAACCAGCTCAACAGCCCAAACTAAGAGATTTAGTCAAAAGTACCAAGACATCTTCGATACGGACAAGGAAAAGGGGTCGAACTAATGTGGTCCAGCACAAGATTGATACTGGGGTGCCCGACCGATCCGGCAATCAGCAAGAAGACTTCCTCTTGCCAAGAAGGCAGAGGCTGACAAAATAGTCAGCGAGATGGGAAAAGAAGGAGTTATCGAACCGTCTGACAGTCCCTGGTCCTCTCAGTCGTACTGGTGAAGAAAAGGATGGATCGACACGCTTTTGTGTAGACTATCGCCAACTTAATAATGTCACGAAGAAGGACAGTTACCCTCTCCCGAGAATAGATGACACCCTAGACACGTTGGCTGGTTCCACGATTTTCTCGACCCTTGATCTGAAGAGTGGATACTGGCAAGTAGAACTCGCTCAGGAAGATCGAGAAAAGACTGCTTTACCATCGGCTCAGGATTGTGGCAGTTCACCGTTATGCCATTCGGGCTCTGTAATGCTCCCGCCACATTCGAAAGATTGATGGAAACAGTACTGAAGGGACTCTCATGGAACACGTGTCTAGTGTATCTCGACGACATAATTGTGGTCGGCAGATCGTTTGAGGACCACGTGAAAAACTTGGAGGAAGTATTCCTGCGACTGAGGAACTCGGATTGAAGCTGAGCCTAAGAAATGCCATCTGTTCCAAAAGAAGTACGATACCTCGGCCACGTTGTCTCTGGGGGAAGGAGTAGCAGTGGATGACCAGAAGATCAAAGCTGTTAAGGATTGGCCCATCCCAAGAGACATTCACCAACTTCGAAGTTTCCTTGGTTTATGCACATACTATCGCCGATATGTGCTGGGATTCGCCAACATCGCTAAACCACTGACCAAGCTCACGGAAGGCCAAACAAAGTTTCAGTGGTCCGAAGAATGTCAAGACTCATTCAGGAAGCTGAAAGGAGCTTTGATCAACGCACCTATACTGAGCTATCCCTACCCAAGGAAATTCATTTTGGATACGGACGCCAGCAACGTGGGACTTGGAGCTGTCCTATCTCAGATCCAGGAGGGACAGGAGAAGGTCATTGGTTATTTCAGCAAGACGCTTAGCAAACCAGAGCGCAATTACTGTGTCACCAGGCGAGAGCTGTTAGCTGTTGTAAAGGGAGTGGAACACTTCTACAAGTACGTGTATGGAAGAAGATTCCTGTTGAGAACTGACCATGCAGCTCTCAAATGGCTCTTACAGTTCAAAAAATCCTGAGGGTCAAGTAGCACGTTGGATCGAGAGACTCCAAGAATTCGATTTCGAGATCGAACATCGAGCCGGAACTAGCCATAAGAATGCAGATGCCTTGTCGCGAAGACCATGTCCAGATGATTGCTCACATTGCCGACGAGCAGAAGAGAAAGAAGCAACACTTTGTAGAACCGCGGCAATGGATGACAACTGGAATGACAGCAAGATCCAGAAAGACCAAGAGAGACCGACCTTGGCTTAGTCGTCAGCTGGAAGAAGGGCAATCGAAGACCATCATGGCAGGAAGTCGCAGGTTACTCGCCGGCTGTTAAGTCCTATTGGGCACAATGGAACTCTCTTATTCTGGACAATGGGATCCTGAAACGTGTGTTGGAGGCCGATATTGGTGGGGAAGACAGACGCCAAATAATTGTTCCCAGGAACAGAAGAGAGGAAGTGCTGCGGGAAATCCATGATGGAGTCGCCGGAGGACATCTGGGAGTGACGAAGACCCTGCAGAAAGTGAGGCAACGGTTTTACTGGGCCAATTGTCAAGCTGACGTCCAGGACTGGTGCAGGAAGTGCGCTGTATGCGCTGCTAGCAATGGACCTCGAATACGACCCAAGGCCCCGATGCGTCAGTACAACGTAGGCAGCCCGTTCGAGAGAATCGCCATTGACATCGCCGGCCCGTTTCCCGTATCCGACCACGGGAATAAATACATCCTTGTGGCAATGGACTACTTCAGTAAGTGGGCGGAAGCCTATGCCCTGCCCAACCAGGAAGCCATCACCGTCGCCGACGTCTTGGTGAAAGAGTGGATATGCCGATTCGGTATTCCAATGGAGCTGCACTCGGATCAAGGCAGAAATTTCGAATCAACCTTTTCCAAGAAATATGTCTACTGCTGAACATCCGCAAGACAAGAACCACGGCCCTACATCCGCAGTCCGATGGAATGGTGGAACGGATGAACAGGACGATCAACCGCCACTTGTCCAAGGTTGTCTCTGACCATCAAAGAGACTGGGACCAGTATCTTCATTTGTTCCTGATGGCCTATCGATCCGCAGTACACGAGTCAACCGGTCAAACTCCTGCTAGTATTATAATGGGCCGAGAACTGCGACTGCCTTGTGACCTGAAGTTTGGGATACCGCCAGGACAAGACACTGCGGGAGAGACTACGTCAGCAAACTTCGGCAGAGAATGGACGACATCCACGAACGAGTCCGGTTGAACATCCAGAGTGCCAGCGATAAAATGAAGAAGACCTATGACATCAAGGCCGACGCCGGAGGATTTAAGGTTGATGACCTGGTTTGGCTGTACAACCCCAAACGTCGTCGTGGACTATCACCAAAGTTGCGGAACTCGTGGGAAGGCCCGTATAAGATCGTGAAAAGGATAAACGACCTTGTGTACCGAATCCATAAGCCACCCGAGGGAAACCAAGGGTCGTCCATTTCAACAGGTTGGCCCCTTACGCTGGAAACCATGACCAAGTTCGCACCCTCAAGCCACCGGAGGATGATATGACGTTCGAAGTTTATGTCCTTGTATTCAAACGGGCAGAAAGTTCTACATGGGGTTACTAGAGAGGAGTCACGAGACCTTTTCGAGGTGCCTGCTGACTACGCACTAGCGCACTGTGTGGCAGAAGATCTTCGAATGTCCAGGGGCATCGCCGTAGTGTTCTCACAGAAATTTGGTCAACTCCAAACACTGCGGGAGCAGAATCCAGAAGTTGGTGGGGTGCTACAGTTGAAGAAAGGCCAGAGAAACATCTACTACCTAGTCACCAAGAGGCATTCCCAAGATAAACCGTCTTATGAAGATGTCTGGAAGAGTCTCACCAAACTAAGAGATACTATGGTGGACCAGAATCTGGTGGATCTAGCAATTCCAAAATTATCCTGTGGTATTGATGGGTTGGACTGGAGAGTCATAAGAAGTATGCTGGAGGCGATATTCAGATCCAGCGGCGTCAAGATTTTGGTTTGCTGTAACCCTCTTCCACGACCGATCATGAAGACCGTGGAGTGTTACTTCCATCGAACTTCACGGTGCAGATATGGGGAGTCATGCAGATATCGTCACACTCCAAGGATGAAATTTCGGGACGAAATGTCTTTAAGAAGGGGGCAATGTAACGAACCTAGGCCGGACCTGTCGCCTCCCGCGTCGCCATCGACAGCGATGAGATCATCCCCGGAGATATTCGAGAACCATCCAGTCCCTCTTCCGCGTAATGCAACGGTCAATATTGGAAACAATTGGAACACGCCGGTCGCCAACGGAAAGAATTCGAAACATCGAGAATGCTGTATCGGAGATAAATAGGCAACCCTCAAGTCTCAGGGACAGTCTGAACGAGCCCATACCATCGAGCTATACAGTGGCGTAGTAATATAAATTAAGTTGTAGATTAAGTGTGAAATAAATTAGTAGAACCAAGTTAAGTTTATTTACGTTACAATATTCTCAAATGCTGGAAAAAATTCAGAAAAAGTTTTTGAGATTATTGCACTTTAAAAGGTATGGAACATATCCCATGCTAATATCTTATGAAAGCCAAAGAACCGACTTCAACGTCACATTGTTGAACAAACGTCGTGAAAAAAATCAAATTTTGTTCATTTTTGATGTGTTACATAGCCTTATAGATGTACCTGATATATTATCACTTTTTAAGTTTAATGTACCTCACATAAGACTGAGAACTAGAAATGTAATGTTCAAAACTGTTAGCAAGAATTCCCCTATTGATAACTGTTTAGTTACTGTTAACGATTTCCTGAAAGTCTCTGAAATAGACCTACTAAATATCTCAAGAAACTTATTGATGTCTAAACTATGACACTGAATGTTAAATATTTACAACTGTATTTGTTCGTACTTATTTTAACTTGTATTGTTCATGATCTTTAATTTTTTATTGTAACTTTATATTAGATTAGTTGTCCCTGTTTATGTTGTGTTGTGATTTTATATTGTTATCTCTCATAGGTACCTTTTATACATTTTTAAAATATTTAGTTTTTAAGTTATATCTTTCACACTGCTACATGTAATTAGATTATGTCTGTTTGTAACCAGTATAAATAAATAAATAAATATGGCGGACGAGTTTTATGATTATGGTCCGATTCGATTCAAAATTGTTATGTGGGGGTTTTTGGGGTCGGAGATTATGAATTTTTTGTCAAAATTCATAAATTCGAAATGGCGGCTCCAAGATGGCGGACGAGTTTTGTGATTATGTCCGATTTGATTCAAAATTGGTATGTGGGGGTTTTTAAAGTCGGAGATTATGAATTTTTTGTCAAAATTCATGTTGGTGTTGGTTTCCATTATTTTGTTCAGTGTGTTAGCAATAAATCACTGCCCAGCTTTATTTTTTGCCTCTACAGAAATATCATGAAAACATATTTTTTATGGGAATGAATGAGTGCTTTTCAATATGCTTTTGAAGAAAGCAGAAAAGTCTGCTGATATCAGGGCCAAAAAGTATCAGTAGGCATTTCTTATCAACTCTGCGGATTATTACTCATTATATTTAGTTTTCAATAGGCTATCACAACTTAAAAGCATGTTGAAACTCTGATTGGAAGGCAGGGAGCATTTGAAAACTCAAAATGCATTACTAAAGATGTTTTTTTTGACAATTTTTACGAATATAAAATGTAAATCAATTTTATAATATATTTATAAATATCAATAATCAAATAGGCAACAATAACCTGTGCATGATCATACTTAATGAAAACGAAGGTATAATTTTTCAACTCTATATTTGAAAATCGACAATAATGCTTCTGAATTATGATCAGTATCCATTTTATGATATTCTCATCAAAAGACTTTCTACTGAAAGGACTCCGCAAAATCCTTATGGAAAATGGCTCTTGGCTAAATTCGCTGAAACTCTGCAAAAATATAGTATTCGGTATGCTGATCAAAAGTCTTAATGGGCACAACCCTCCATTTTCAACCCCAGACCCCCTACAGCCCCCCAAAGTACACTTTCCGGTTTGTTAATGCATAACAGTTTCAATTCATCTTCAAAGCGTTTCCTTTCACTGCCCACCCTTTTCTCCAACCGAATTCTACATTCTATCCTTACCACACCTCGCCCACACCCCCACCCAACCCTTCATTAACGCCCCATTACCCACTTTCAAGGTTAAAGATTCTTTAATGGTTTCATTTCAATCTTTTGAAGCTTTACATTGAGATATATACAAAGGAAGGATTTATTAGTTTTCTTATGGAAATGAAACAAGGAATAAGCGATGACTTCTTGAAAACAATTTTTGATTACTCCAGTAGACAGAATGTGATTCGGTTATTGATCTTGTAAGATTGTCATTGTTAAAACGATTTGTACCCAATAATATTGGTCCTGAATCTAAAAATAGACACCAATTTATAGGTCAAGACTTGACAGATTTTGCAAATGAACTTCACAATCCTGAACCTGAAGAACGTAAAGCTGTAGTTGCGATTGATACGACTTACGCCTACATACACAAAAGTTCAAACTTTAGAGTATTGCGACAGTCTTACTCTCTTCACAAACACCGCCATTTCCTTAAACCGACCCTGGTAGTAACCCTAGATGGTTATATTCTAGCGATTTTGGGTCCATATTTTTTAGACTCTCACAACAATGATGCTGCAATTCTCCGAGAAGATTTTGAAAGAGATGCTGGTATTTTAGCAAACTGGTTCCAGGACGGTGACATTGTTTTGGTGGATAGAAGTTATCGTGATGTAATTCCTTTACTGCAACATATTGGCATTGATCATAGAATGCCTGCACTTCTTCCAGTTGGGCAAATACAACTCCTAACAGAAGATGCCAATGAAACGCGAAAAGTAACCAAAAGTCGATGGCATCTAAGATCTATTTCTAAGTTTCTATCTCAAACGCTAATATTACAGGAAGCGAAAAAATTAAATAGTTACTATCTCATAGCTTGAGCTATCATAAACAGATAACATCCCACTATTACCATGCAAGATGCAGACATTGAACTTGCTAGGAGAATGAAATATGCCCAATATTGTACAAGCAAGAATTGAGGCAGATAATTTAACGAGAAGAAACGGTCAGTGGGAACGACTGGACCATCAAGACCTAGTAGATTTTCCTGAACTAGACTTGGACTACTTGAGAGACCTGACAGTAGGAACATATCAAATACATCTTTCCTCTTCGTATATTCAAGACAAACTATTAAGAGATAACGACGAACAACTCCAACTTGACAATAATGTAAATGAGCCCATATTCTTGAGAGTACGTGTATATTCAAGATTTCCCAATGCCACTAAGCATCAACTTTTTATAGCTTACAGATTCGATGATAAAAATATCCAGAATCATGGCGATAATGACGACGACGTAATACTGGGCTACTATTGTACCTGCCAAAGTGGAGCTCGCACACTAGGGACATGTGCGCATGTTGCTAGTGTCTTATGGTATCTAGGATATGCACGACATCAACAAAATATTAGATACCCTGATGATTCTCTACTTAATATAACACTAGATGCTGCAAATCGTGTAGTACCAAATCTTGGTATTGAAATAATAGATGAATAATTAAAATAAGATGCACCTACATGCCGTACAGTAGTCAGGGAAGGAAGTACTGTAATGTATATATACATTTCATATATATAATAAAAGCTTCAAAAGATTGAAATAAAACAATTGAAGAATCTTTAACCTTGAAAGTGTGTAATGGGGTTGTGAAGGGTTGTGCGGGGGTGAGGGCGAGGTGTGGTGAGTGTAGAATGTAGGATTCGGTTGGAGAAAGGGGTGGGCAGTGAAAGGAAACACTTTGAAGATGAATTGAAACTGTTATGGATTAACACACCGGAAAGTGTACTTTGGGGGCTGTAGGGGGTCTGGGGTTGAAAACGGAGGGTTGTGCTCATTAAGACTTTTGATCAGCATACCGAATACTATATTTTTGCAGAGTTTTAGCGAATTGTACTTTGGGGGCTGTAGGGGATCTGGGGTTGAAAATGGAGGGTTGTGCCCATTAATACTTTTGATCAGCATACCGAATACTATCTTTCTGCAGAGTTTCAGCGAATTTAGCCGAGAGCCATTTTCCATAAGGATTTTGCGGGGTCCTTTAGTGGAAGTGATTTTTTTTCAATATTCATGGCATGCTCTTGGATAGTTGTATGGGAAAAATTTTCCGAACAAAGACATTTATTTATATTGAATCTTGTTCCATAATGGTGATGTAGTTTTTCATCAACCAATTCATTATTTTTAATGAATGTTCACGATATTAAAAAAATATTTCTGTGTTAGTATTTTGTATTTCCCAAGTGATAATTTTGAAGAATATGTAAATGTTATTTTGAATATAAGTCTTAATACATACCTTTGTAGGTATATTATTGATTATGAAGTATATTTTCCACCCCAAGTTATAATTCTTCATAGGTCATGATAGATTCGAATTATACATAGTAAAAATTTCGGTTTACAGTGTCTTTTAATGAACGAAATTTGCATAGGGTTGTCTTAAATTTTTTGAGTTATGTTATGTGGGTATTCTGTTTTAAATTTTTATAGATATATATTCCTAGATATTTCACACTATATCAAATTTCTTTATTTCATTTTGACAATTTCATATAATTTTGTTACTTTTATTATTGAGTGTTTGAATTTTATCTTCAGGTTCGTGGATGACTTTTTTCATTTTGATCCAAATGTGTACTTATGTTACTTTGAAAATTGCGTAATTTGTTTGCAAAATTCGTTCAAATACCATTTTGTGAGAAAAATAATAAATTATTGGCGTGCTTTGAGATATTTTTTCAAGCAATTTACAGCCCCTTTTTGTTTGTTCTTGATGATTTGTTGATGTTCATTGAGACTTTCATCCACAATTTTTGGACTCTGTTTCTGTCCAGTTGGCTCATTAACTATTTACTTTCGTGGATTTCACAAATGACATGACATTTACTGAAATAATCCTTTTTTGACTGATGTCATTTAACCATATGCTATCAATAATTTTGATATATTTTTTACTTTGTTTATCTCTGCTGATTTATCTATAAAACTCACTAGTATATTAGATAATTTCTCAAAAGCTCTTTCTATATTATTGTGTAAAAATTCTCATCTTTCAGTTGAAATCTTAGTTTAAAAAAAAATATGAATTTAATTTTTACGTGTTTCAGTTATTTTTTAATTTGGAATATGATCTATACTTTTTTCTACAGTTTTAGATACCCTGGTAGGTTTGTTTAAATACAAATTATAGGAATGAGAATTCAATATATTCAGATATCTTTTAGAGTGTGTGTTATGATTATTCAGGATATTATAGTTTATATCAGAAGCAAAAATGTATATGTCAGTGTGAGGTTTTATTTTATTTATTTATTTGAATTGATTACAAATAGACCATGTCTGGATAATATGTATCAATTCGAAAAATAATACAGCTGTTATCTTAGGGATACATGAATATATATTTCAAAATAATGTTTTTAGATGGGAGAGTAGTGAGGTTTAAGAAATATTCAGGAAATCAATTTCACATGTTCTCATGAAATGGTCAACACTGGCTAAGCTTTTGTTAAGGTTCAATGTCGTGTATTTTTATTTCAAGTTGAATCGAGAAACGGTTATACTTTGAGAACTCAAATTTAGTAGGTAAACTCAGAAAGGATTAGAGAACTAACGGAATATATTGAGATTGAATTCTTTTCGAAAATTGAGATTTTTTTTGTTGAAAATTGAAGGAAATAAGCCAATACATGCCTCTTTTTTATTTCAAATTAAAGACCCATGAAAATAGTTCAACTTCCGATTAAAAGCGAATCTCCAGTCAATTTCGTTAGGGAGATTAACTTGTAATACGAAATGGGCGGTGAATAGCCATATAGTGAGAAATAGTTCCTACTTTATCAACATTCTTACTGATTTCTTAGTACAGCCGTTTTCGTATAGAGAGCGCTATTGTAAATTCTATTCATTCCAGGGCCTACTAACTATACTATAATGAAATAGGAAAGTGATTTTGATAACGCCTTTAGAAATAGCAAGATAGAGAAAATGAAAGTTTCTGATTTTGAGATTATTCATAAGCGAATCATAAAGCGTTATTGGGGAAAGGATAAATAAAAATCAACAATCAATGACAGGGTCTGGAGGTTCAACCTGTATAATATAACGAAGCTTTTCCAGACTGATAATAGGCACACGAGAAATAATTTTTCTTAACTCCCTTCTGAGGGTAGGGCACCTCTTTGCCAGTTAATTTATTAAATATTTAAAAAATTGTGCTTTTTCGCAAAACGGTGATATTTTTACAAGCTTATATTCAACTTGTCTTGTTTGTTTCTCTGTGCTCATTATTTATTTCTCTACTTGTACGTTCGGGTAAAATTTGGCAAATGAATTTTGACCCGCTTTTAGTCGTCCGATTAACTTTAAATTTGGCAAGTGTTCATAATTCCGATAACAATGTATTATGGAATATTACAGAAAAACACAAAATGGCGGACGAGTTTCGTGATCATAGTCCGCTTCTATTCAAAATTGGTATGTGGGGGTTCTTTGGGTCGAAGATAATGATTTTTTGTCAAAATTCATTGATTAAGATGGCGAACGAGTTTTGTGACTATGGCCCAATTCTATTCAAAATTGGGATGTCGGCGTTTTGGGGGTCGGAGATTATGATTTCTTTGTCAAAATTCATGAATTTGAGATTATGAGTTTTGCGATTATGGCCTGATTCTATTCAAAATTGGTATGAGGGGATTTTTGGGGTCGAAGATTATAATTTTTTTGTCAGAATTTAATAAGATGACGGTTTTCATTTATGACTAATGACTAGAAAGAATGAAATAAAAATGACAAAAAAAAATTAAAGACAAACTTGTATACAAATGCATCAAAAAGGAAAAAATTCAAATAAATAAAAACATATTTTTAATGACAAGTTTTTATACAAATGCACTAAAAAGGAAAAAATGATTTCTTTGATTGTTTGACATAGGTTATTCTGTGAGTAGCAGATTCAAAAGCTTGCCGCGAATACAAAATAGGTATTATTGCGCCTTGATATTTAGGGTTTTTAAGGGAATGGATTTTGTACGGGTTTTTGGGGCCAGAGATTATGATTTTGTTGTCAAAATCAAAAACATTCAGAATAGCGGCTCCAATAGAAATCTTTAAAAAGGCATTAAAAATTAACACTCATAACACAATAATGAACTGTAACAATTCGCTTTTGAAGTATTGGAAGAAATATGGTTTCTTGGAGGGGTTTGAAAGCGTGCAGTACACATTACTCCATGGAAGTATTTTTTTTCTTCAAATATGTGACGTAAATTATGTAGTCTTATATTGGTAAAAATCACATGCCACGTATGAGAATAAATCAATGATTTCTGATTTTACAAAGAAAAATTCAGTGAACAACATATAGGACATAAAAAAAATCATTTATTTCTTTACATTTTTGATTCTACAGCATCTTCTATCCTCGGAGGGTCATAACATTTTTCATCCCTTAGACAACGTTAGAGAACGTTGTCTGATTATTTCCAGTACACAATCCGTATAAAATATTTCTAACGTGGGAACCATTTACCTCTCCACAAAATTTCGTCTCTTTCGATTTTCTCAACGAATGTTTAGGAAGATAAGTTGTTCAGAATGAACCGTAAAAATGCCACAGATATTGGAAACTGCTTTTTTGTGAAGTTTAAGCAAAGTTTTGTTGAAAAAATGAATTTAAAAAAAATCTCAAATTATGTGTTGCAACTTCCAACTCTGATATCTTCTGTTTTAAGAATTCAACCTGTGAATTATGGCATCCAAAGATTATTCATTGATTTAATGAAAATCGGTTCATTCCCAATGACTTATTCAAACATTAACACAAAAGTCGTAATCAAAATACATATGAACCTGGGATTCAAAACTAATATATATAGGCACGGTTCACAATGCGAGATTTTCAAAACATGATTACTATCGTTTCGGACTTCCATCGTCTTAATGTATTTAAAAGGTTTCCACGACGTTTCGAATGCTTGTATCTGCAATCGTCTTCAGGTGAATACTTTCAAAACATTCACTAGAAGAATATCAAAATCCTATAACAATTCCGCTGGCGCTGGAATAATATATTCTGCTGTAAAATCCATAACGAGGACTTCCTTGAAAAGAGAAACATTCTCAAATGAGTATTAAATAGAAATATTTTTGTGTGAGTTAAAAAATCCACGATAAAAATGAATTTATTTTTTGTGAATGTCTAACAGAAAACAACTACTTCCCCGGCGTGGCTTTAGCTAAAGCCACGCCGGGGAAGTAACTTCATTTTTATCGTGGATTTTTCAATTCTCAGAAAAATATTTCTATTCAATATTCATTTGGGAATGTTTCCCTTTTCAACAAGAGGTTATCTTGACGATGGAAGATAGTGACTAAAGATTATCTTTCACTCGCAGATGATTCCAAATCTGATTTTATGAACATCCTGTTCATATTTCAAGCATCCCTAAAATTTATGAATTTATGAGCTAACTGACGAATTCTTCGAAACTTATATACATAGTATTTCAGAAAATCAACATGGTTTTTATAAAGGTCGTTCTACGAATACCAACTTGGGTGTTTTTCAGAATGACCTGTGCAACAGACTCGAAAAGGGGTTCCAGGTGGATGTCATCTACACGGATCTCGCCAAGGCTTTTGACTCCGTCAATCACAAGCTTTTGTTAGCTAAACTTGAGGGATACGGAGTGGTTGGCAACTTCCTGGCACTCATTGGCTCATACTTGAGTGAAAATCACAATATGTAAAAATTGTCTCAAATGAAATAAAAGTAACTTCTGGTGTTCCCCAAGGTTCCCACATTGGTCCAATATGATTTATTTTATTTATTAACGACGTAACCAACATATTTCAAAACTCTAAAGTTTCACTTTACAATCAATGTGGGAAAATGCAAAGTGATGGGTTTCTATAAAAAACAAAACCCCATCATATGTGATTATTCTATCGCAGATGTTGATCTGAAATCAGTTGCTAACATATGCGATTTAGGCGTAGTGTTTGACAAAGATCTCAGTATCACTGATCATATGAATAGTATCTGCAATAAAGCTCTAAGAATGCTTGGGTTCATAAAAAGACAAACCCAAAATATGAGTGATATCGAAGCGATAAAAACTGTATATCAATCATTAGTCCATAGTATTGTAGAATTACAACAGCATTATTTGGTCCCCAATATATCTTGTGCACAAAGAACGACTTGAAAGAGTTCAGTAGATTCACTAATTATATAATTTATGAAATGAACCTGTCTCATCATGGACTGAACTCTTTTACCAGGCTCTCTATAGTCAACCTCCAAACCCTAAACGATAGACAAAAACTGGCATTGAGTTTCTTTCTTTATAAAATTTTAAGAAGCCTGATTGATTGCTTTGAAATTCTAGGGAAGCTGTTCATTCATGCTAATCCACGCAATACCAGAAATAGACAGTTTTTCTACCTGCAAAATCATCGCACTAATTATGGAAGCACTGCGCTTTCCACCAAACTTCAAATGAATTACAAAGAAAATTTTCTCTCTTTAGACATCATGAATCTGTCATTCAATCGTTTCAAGCTATTATACCTTAAGTTATGATAGTATATACTTCTTCCTTCTTTATACGTCTTTTTTTTTATTCTTCTTATTGCTATGTTTAGTTATGTAAGTTATGTATTCTGTGGTGTACTACTCGAATAAATAAATATTTTCAACAAATCGAGGACTTCCTTATTTCACCATCTCAGGCAACCCAACTGGCATATTGCCAAGCACGCCAATATTGAAGGCTTCGGGTCGTGAAATAAAGTCGTGAAATAAAGTGCTCCGTTTATACCTATGAAATGTTGGTGTAATACCTCGTCAAATCCGCGAAGTTTTACACCGTTCTGCTCATTAAGAACGGCTCTATCCGCTGATCTAATTTTTGCGAGTAGTGTATGTCCTGTTTTGGTGCAAATTTGATAAATTCCTGCAAGATAAATCAAATAACCAGTCATTCAAATCCGATAAGAAATAAAAAAGTGACGGCAAAAACCAATCTAGCAAAAAGCTTGATGTGATAAAACAGCCCATGAAATTTGGATCTTCACTTAGGAGTGGCTATTTTACCACCAGCAAGCAGTGACTAACCAACCACCAGGACAAGTTTTCTCGCCTATTGTAACTGTCAATCCCACAATGCAGACTTGCTTAAAGAGCAATTTGTCAATAGCTGAAAACAAGGACTCAATGTGTTGCGATGGTTGCCACAGAATCCTTCACAAAAGCTGCGCAGACCTCAGTGCCTCCGAAATCAAAGTCAAGGGCAAGCGTCTCCTAAAATTCTACTGTGACAACTGCCAATCTGGTCTCCTCCAAATTCCGATTGTACTAAACGCTGTTGAAGACATAACATCTCAGCTTACTTCCTTAAAAACAAGAGTAGAAAACCAACATCATTCAACCGATACCAAAAAACCCGAATCCGAAGAAATATTCGCAGAATTATTAGATCGTGAAAAACGGTCACAAAACATTATGGTTTTCAACCTATCCGAAAATGGAAATGACAGAGGATGTAAAAAATTTAATCCAAAAAGCTTATGCGGGCCCATGCTCTGCTAAACATGTTATGCGCTTGGGTAAAGCTAACAAAAATGGTTGCCGATCTCTCAGGGTGGAATTTGCTAGTAAAGACGAAGCCTTCCAAGTTTTGAAAGGAAAATCTAAGTTAAAAGGTAGCAATGTCTTCATCAACCCTGACTATAGTAGAAGACAGCAGGAACTGAACAAATCTGCTCAGCAACAGCTAATACAGAGGCGTTCCAATGGCGAAGTCGCTCACATAAAATATATAAAAGGTATTTCTCAAGTAGTTACAAAAAACTAGATAGGCAAAATCCACCGATATCCAACTCTAACGAAAAACTATCTATCTATTATCAAAATGTATGTGGACTACGAACAAAGCTGGCAGAACTTCTAATAAACGTGACATCTTGTCAGCATGACATCATTGTACTGAGTGAAACATGGTTGACCCAAAATATATCGGATGCAGAACTGAACATGTTTAATTATTCCATCTACAGAAAAGACAGGACACAAGAAACAAGCTATGTGTGCATTCCATAATTTATTCCAATCAAATCATGTGACTAATCATGTTAACTCAATTCTTGACCTGATCTTCTTGCAAACTCTGGGCAGTCTTGTTGAAAAAGCTGACTTCAATATAGTACAACCTGATCTTTACCACCCACCCTTAACCTTTACCATTGACATAACCAAAAGCACCGATCAGGGCTTAATACCTCAAGGCTTCTACAGAGACTTTAAAAATGCTGATTACAATTCGATTGTGCTGTTTATGTCAGCGGTAAACTGGGATTTACTATTGGTTGATCAACCTCTCGACACCATGATTGAGATTCTTTATAATATTCTCTATCAAGTTATAGATTTATATGTACCATTGAAAAAGTATAGTAATTGTACATTTCCTATATGGTATTCAAAAGAATTGAAAAACTGCGTAATATCAACAAAAAAAAGCACATATAAAATTTAAAGCAACCAAGTCACCACAAGACTATCAGGAGTTCGCAAGACTAAGATCAATATGTAAACGATTATCAAAGGAAGTCTACCAAAACTATATAGCAACAACCGAATCCTCAATTCCTCAGAATATGAAAAGTTTCTGGAACTATGTTAATGCCAAAAGAAAAACCTCCAACTTTCCCAGCGAGCTTTCATTCAAAGGAACAACAAGCTCACAAGGTATTGAAATAGTAAACCTATTTGCTGACTTCTTTTCTTCAGTTTATACCAACAACACTTGTGATATCTCTAGAATACCTTTTCAATATAACAACTTAAACATTCCCCTCTATAACATCAAAATATCTGTCATCTATACCAAACTCTCCAACTTAGACACCAATAAAGGTCCTGGACCTGATGGAATACCTCCATCTCTTTTAAAAACGTGTAGTTTTTTACTAGCCCGGCCCTTATATCACATCTTTAACTTATCGCTGACCCTTGGGATCTTTCCTTCTGTATGGAAAACAAGTTACGTCACACCAATATTTAAATCTGGCAATAAATCAGATGTATCGAACTACAGAGGCATCAGTATTTTGAGTACAATACCAAAACTGTTTGAAAATCTAATATGCGACTTCCTAACACCTCTGGTCGACAGTCTGTTGATTGACCAGCAGTTTGGTTTCAGACACAAACGGTCCACTGAACTAATTCTGCTGACGTACGTTAACAACATATCGAATGCTTTTGAGACTACGGGTGAATTACATTCAATTTACACGGACTTCGCAAAGGCATTCGATAGGCTTTAGTTCACAACCTGAAGATGTTCGGTATTGAGGGAAGCCTCCTAGCTTGGATTGAAAGCTATCTTGAGAACGGCAGACTGTTCGTATAGCCAATTATAAATCTTATGATATCAACGTTACCTCCGGGGTACCCCAAGGCTCTCACATGGGTTCTTTACTGTTCAACGTATTTGTAAACGATATCAAGTCCTGTTTCCACCACGCTAACTTTCAGATGTTCGCTGACGATCTGAAATTGTATTCCAAGATAACATCCAAACTGGACTGTATGTTGCTACAGTCTGATGTACAAAACGTAACTGGTGTGAGCTAAATGACATGGAATTGAATCCTAATAAATGCGATGTTACAGTCTTCCACAGATCTCATGCTACGACTCAGTTTCAATACAGCATCAATGGTGTTAATCTAAATGTCTATGAACACTTGAAAGATCTAGGTGTTACTTTTGATCCACATCTAACCTTTACCACACATATCAAATATGATCACTAAGTCGCTTCAACTTTTAGGCTTTGTGAAAAGGATCACTCAAGACTTCACGAACACCCACACTCTTAAGCTACTATATTGTTCCTTAATAAGAACTCATTTAAAATATGCCTCAAGTATTTGGTCACCTTATTACCAAAATTATATAACTAAAATAGAAGCAGTAGAACATAAATTCTTGCGCTATATAACTTTTAAATAAGGGATCAGTGCATCAAACATTGGCTATGTAAATCTGCGATCCGAGTTGAATGTCAGTTACAACCAGACGCAAGCAGAAAGATCTGAAAACACTGTACGACATCTTAAATTCGTTTATACCATGCCCCCAACTACTCAATAAAATCGGTATCCATGTCCCACCTAGGATCACTCGCTCAACTATTACCTTCAATATACCTTTTAGCAGTACCAATTATGGGCAACATACATTCATTTCGAGATCCAGCAGTCTAGCAAACCAGTATAACCATTCCCTTGATTTCTTCGATACTCGTAGTGCATTTATATCTCAATTGATAGATCTTATTGTTTGAATATTCATCTGTTTCTACCTACCTTAGTCAGAAATGTTTTTGTTTTTGTCTTATTTTTTCAGTAATAATATCTTTAGCATTAGTATTAGTGTTAGTATTAAGGATTTATATTTACTTTGTTTATCTGCATATGTAATTAACCGAATTGGGGATTTCCCCGTTTATAAATAAATAAATAAATATAATTACGAATCTCTAGGTTAATTTTTTTAACCTCATAATAATGCATATAACAACATTGGATTTTAATTTCAATGAATATTATTTCGGAATAACTATTTCAATCATTTCTTCCTGATTAATTTCCGAACCAAATTATAATTGATAGTTCAAGACAGCTATTACATGGAATAAGTAATTTTATTGGCAACACTGCCCGCCGGCCAGTTCTCCGGTTGTCTGGTAGTAGAAATTAGTTTAGACTATAATTATGCATTTGCACGGTTGGAGCCTTGGATAAATATTCACTATAATGCATGGTGGCTCCTCTATCAGATTAGTTTTACAAGCTATATTTGTCGGCGACCGTAATGAGGAAACTCACATTATAAATTTTGAAGATATAATTTCAGATACTCAGTCTTATGTACGGTACATTGAAGTGAATGTTCATAAATATATATCAGGTACATTGATCAAATTATTTAAAATATCAAGGATGAAAAGAATTTGAATCTTTTCCCGTCTTTTCCCGTCATTATTTCTGAATTTCTTAAATTCTATATTTTTTTAAATGCATGGATCATAGAATTTGTTTCAGTTTTTTTTAAGCTTGATAGAATATGTTAAGGTCTAAGGGTTCCAAATAATACAGCAATACTCTAACTTCGATCTAACATAGGAGTTGAATATGTTTGGTATTTAAATTCATGGTTGGATCTCAAGATGAACACAAGTTTTCTGTAGCAATCAAAGCTAATTCTGTTAAAGGAAAATATTTTAGTACCGACACCCAGATCTTTGATTCTATCTAGAGTTTCCAGCTCAAAATCTTTGATGTTATAGTTTCCAACAAGTTCTTTTTATTTGAGTGTATGATACGATTTTACATTTTGACTCATTTAATCTCATTATCATCACAGTACTTATAGATTGTGTCAATTATGCTTTGGAACTTTTTTGTATACTCCTCTTATGAGTATGTTGTAAACTTTCTAAAAGTATTTCTGAATTTGTTCTCCAAAATTGAAAACCTTTTTTCTATAATGATGTATTGGTACTACCTAGATGAAAGGATTCTAGACTTAGATAATACAGTTTTTTATTTTCTCACCTGTGGATCGACATCTGCCAGCTTGACGAGTGTCCCAAGTTGCTGCAAGAATTCCACATAGCGTAAAGATCCGAATCTATTCTTGTAAATTTCAACCTCGGAATTGACCTGACCTTCTCGCACATATACCACGCCAATCTTGTGAGTCTCATATGGCGGAATACTGTCCAACACCTTGACAGCTCTTTGGGCAATATCATTATTCTCCACTAAGAATGGTCTTTCGCTTTTACTCCCGAAGCAAGCAGCGTGATAGAGCTGAAGAAAAACAAAACTGGGATTGATCCCGCTCTTGGGCACATCTTTGGATTTCGTCTGGGGTCGAACCATTTCTGAACGCGGCTTACGATTTGCTGGACTCATAACAGAGATAGTATGAACGCGGTCTCTTTTTTGGGTTAGATTAGGTTCAAGGGTGCTTAGGCGTTCGACGCTGCCGCTGTTTTTGCGCTCCCTCGCTCTTTCTCTTGCTAGGTTGAGGCTAAGGGACGAGTTTTTTTCTATTACTGAGGAAGAAGAACTTTTTTGGATTTCACGACCTGCAATTAGTCCAATATAAAAGTTTTCTGTTTTTTCGTTCAATGAAAGTCTGGAATAATGCGTACAAATATGAGTGATTATAATAATTAT
Source organism: Gonioctena quinquepunctata (assembly GCA_018342105.1). Lineage (NCBI taxonomy): Eukaryota > Metazoa > Arthropoda > Insecta > Coleoptera > Chrysomelidae > Gonioctena > Gonioctena quinquepunctata. Next base: position 64,593 of record JAFIRS010002472.1, on the reverse strand, counting down.
AAAAACATATATTCCGATAATTTCAAAATCACTTAATATATTTGTTGAGCTGAATTTTCTATAGTATCTGAAAAAGGAATCAACCAACATCAAGATCAACATTATTGAAATAAATATTTTTGTATATCATTTTGGTAAATGGTAAATGTGTGAAAAATGACAACTTTGATTCAGTGTCAATTATTTATAATGAATACGAGTTTATATCATTATCATATCAAAATGTATTCCAGAAAATATATAGTACCAAAATTCAAAAATCAACCCACAACCGATATATGATCAATAATTTTGCAGTTTTCATGAAAAATAATTTCTATTACAATAGAATTGTCTCAATCAGAACTCCAGCAAACCAGAATAACAAGAAAACTTGAATTATAATAAAAGACAAATGTTTAAAAAATTGTGGTATAAAAAATATCTGCCAGAGCTTGCAAATTGTTTAGTATTTTTGCCTGAAAAAAAACATGCACTTCCAAGAAAGTGGAACATTGATTTTTCAATATTATGCATATTGTGACTCATGAAAATAATGGATTAAACCATTTCAATAGGAAATTTTGTATATCGGCGCTACCAGTGTCCTTTTTAAATCAGCGATAGCAGTGTGTACATGTGGGCATTACCTGAAAGCTAAGGTCGACATTTAGGTAAAAAAAATACTAATACTTATAAGAAAACCAAATTAACATTTCATACTTGTTTTATTAAAAAGAATGCCCTTTCTGGGGTATTTGCTCCCAGTTTGGTAACTTCTAGCTGCCTTTCGAAAATACTCGAGAAAACCACAAAAAAAACACCTTTTCAACAAGAAATTATTAATATATTTTTTCAGAGGATCCTTTATTTGCAGGTTATCTTCTTGTCAGTTTGAGGAAAAACTGTGTAAATATTGAAAATAACATTTTGGAATTTAACGATGTTGAAAGTGGAGTTTCCCAAGGATACATTTAGGGCCTCTGATATTCTAACTATATGTCACTGACCTCCCTTGACATACTAAAGTTGATTGCAATATATTATATGCTGATGATACTACTCTGGCAGCATTTATTGAAACTTGCTTGTAAGCTTTTAACATACTAGCTGAAAAATTTACACTATTGTTAAAAAAACTCAATAGTAAATTCCAATAAAATTGTAGTAATGCAGTTCTTTTCTAGGAATCAATCAACTAATCACTCCACTCTCAAAGTGGAAATAGTGGAGTGTATTCATCTATCTACTGAAACTACATTTTAAGAGTAATGCTTGACAGTACCTTAAGTTGAATTTCAACTCAAGAATATATCTATATAATGAAAATGTCTTTGTAAGCGCAATACGTGAGAACGGCTTGACCGATTTGGATTTATTTTTAAATGTTCGTAATAGCCCGAGGATGGTTCTTACGGAAAACATTTTTAGGAAAGTTGCCCGGAAATTGGAAAATTCGGGAATATAAGAAAAATTTGGCCAACAAGAGGAATATCGGCTAAGCTCTTAGTAAAGGTCCGTCCGAGTAGCCCAGTGGTTAGGGCATGTGATTTGTAACTCCAAGGCCCGGGTTCAATCCCCGGGTGTGTTCACACAAAAATATTTTTTTATTTTATTTTAATACTTAAATCAAACACAAAACTTTTGTTGTTGTTTGAAATAGTGCGAATAAGGTTTTTGGGGAAAATAAAGGTTTTTAGAAAAGTTATTGGATTCGGGAAAGGTTGAAAGTGTTTCTTCCTTCGATCGATATGTATAATTCTTTGGTCATGTCTATATATATAACGGGAAAACAGGATGACGGGAAACGGGCAGAGTCAAAAGCATAACCTAGATGGAACAACGCAAAGAAAAATATAAAAAAAAAAACAGAAATATTACGCAGACAAGAGTTTTCAGCATTTTTTTTTAATATAGAAATTTGGACAGGACAATGTCTATCGGGTCGGCTAGTTTTTAATAGATTTTTCAAGTGCTAATTTATGATCACTCTCGTTTTGGACGTCCATCAAATAGATCAAGACTGCCATTATAAAGACATAAATTAGCATTTGTTTGAAGGTTGTAGACGATGTGGTAACTTGATTACTCTCGTTTCGGATGTCCATCGTCTTAATGGATTTAAAAGGTTTTCACGACGTTTCGAATGCTTGTATCTGCAATCGTCTTCAGGTGAATACTGACAAGTTCAAGTGCTACTTACAAACTTATATGCCTGTCGGTGCAATGGTGCGTGGAACTCCACCATGTGCAGTGGTGCATGTAACTTCATGCAGTGTGGTAATGCGTGAAGTTTCGCGCCTCTGCAGTCCGCCATAAAGAGCAATTACTGGTTTCCATACGTTCTTGATCTCAACTCTTGGTTGACTAAAGGCGTTATTGGCTTCGATGTAGACGGCCTCTTTGAACTTTCGTTTGAACCAATGCTCCTCTCTATGTAGAACACTTGCGTCCCATAGAATTCGATGGTGCTCAGTCCAGACGTGGTCAGCAATTCCCAATTTTGACATTTTTCCACGTTGAGTCCATTTCTTGTGCTCATCCAATCTTACCGTTAATGGCCTATTTGTCTCTCCAATGTAGGAACCTCCGCATTCACATGGAACTTCTTAAATACATACTTACTGATTTCAGTTTTGTTGTCGGGTTTGGTCTTGGTGAGGAAAATCCGTAAAGTACTGCTGGATTGAAAGTAGCTCTTGATGAACTTTTTCCGATCCTTCTGATCGTCTCGGAGACGGAAGGCAGATCACTGTGCTTTGTTATCGCTCTTCAGATATCTTCGTTCTCTGGCGTTGTTTCAATACTTCTCCTAGAAGTTTCTTGGGGTATCCATTACGGTGAAGGTCCTCTCTGATGTGATTTAATTCGGCATCTAGTGACTCTCTCTCTACCAATGTTCTCAAGATCCCTCTCTTCGTCAAACTCGGATGGTTGGAGCTGTAGTTGTGTCTTCTTTCTGTAAATAGAGGTGCGGATTTCATTGCCTATTGTCACACCGTTCACATCGAGGAAGGGTTAAGGCACTGTTGGTTTCAATTTCTATCATGAATTTGATCGAATCTCTGATTCTGTTAATTCTTGAGAAGAAATCATCTGATTCCATATAATGAAAGTGTCATCCACATACCTCAACCACAGCTTTGGTTTGTATTCTGCCTCCCGTATAGCCAATTCCTCGAACCACTCCATGTATATGTGGTGGCGATAATTGGAGAAAGGGAAGATCCTATCGGGAGTCCATCGACTTCAGAGAAGAATGGGTCCTTTTCCTAAAATATGAGTTCTGTAGGCAGCACTGCAGTAATTCCAATATTGCTTGGATGGGAAGGTTAGTTCTCTCGTGGAGCTGGTTATCTTCTTCGAGTTTCCTTTTGATGATGCTAAGGGATTTCTCTATAGGGGCTTTTGTTGTAAAGGCTCTCCACGTCGAAGCTGATGAAACGATCTTCTGGTCCAAGTTCAATATCTGTGATGGTGCCTACGTAGCTAGTAGCACTTAAACTTGTCAGTATTCACCTGAAGACGATTGCAGATACAAGCATTCGAAACGTTGTGAAAACCTTTTAAATCCATTAAGACGATGGACGTCCGAAACGAGAGTAATCAAGTTACCACATCGTCTACAACCTTCAAACAAATGCTAATTTATGTCTTTATAATGGCAGTCTTGATCTATTTTTCCACGTGACATGTCTTATATTATTATTGTATGATCAAGAATGCAAATAATATATTATTACACAGAACATTTTATCGTAGGAAGTCATCCTGATGAGTTACTGAAGAATAATATGGGTTGGCTTATAGTGAGCTCTTCTGATATATTCCGGACAACTTCCAGCAACTGTACTGTGGATTACAGATTTCTACTTTCAGCTACGGAAGATTGACGGTAATGCTTGTGCTGGAGTTACGATGGCGCTGGCAAGTGAATTTATCCACAAGCCAGTTCTGCATTAGCTAAAGCTTTGAAGAATAGATTGATCAGTTCATTCGGGTTTGTAGGCATTACCTACCCTGAACCGATAAGGGGCAAAAACCCGGAAACTGGTTACAGGTGATCACCCCGAATTGGATTGGTTAATGTATCTCTTCTTCACAGCATTTGCAAAGTAACCTAGTAAAGAGAGGATCTGCACGATTTTTCATCAGAGATAATACAATATTCGTCGATGCATTAACCAGGAAAGTAGTTGTTATATATAGAGGGTGTAATCTAGCCTCTTGCACAACCGCTAAAACCGATAATTCATCAAAAATAAAACAGATTTTTTTCTTTAAAAAAAAACTACATCTTATTATCTTTCAAGGTTCCCAAAATTTGAACGAAAAAAAATATGTTTTATTTTTTACCACTGTTATTCGTTATACAATATGTTATACACTCGTCATTCACCCTATATATAGATCGGCCCAAAAATGTATATCTATCATTCCTCCAACAAAAGCTCAGCTCATCTTGTTACAGACACTTTACCCAATATTGTCATACCATAGGAGAAAGTATTGTAAAAGAAATTAATATGTGTGTTCATCGACCTCAAGTATTAGGAGCTTTGAAATATTATCTAGAACATGTTTTCAGTTTTTCAAAACTCCAAAAAGGAGTAGTTTAAATGAACATTTCACATAATTTTGTAGTGTTGCGTTGATTCATTATGAACTTGAATAATTTCTGATTGAAAATATAAACTGTTGCTTATCAAACACCAGACTGTCAACTTAAAGAAGAGGAGTGAGTGTGTATGGAATGTTATACCATTTATTTTATTGATAATGTCCAAAAAGATTATCCGATCTGGGAGTACATACAGTTCATTTGATAAAAAGTACAATATTTTTGGCATTGAGACACCAAATCTGTGAAGAAAGTTGAACATATCATAGGCCAATCATTAGAGAAACCGACTGAGCCATCATATCCTGTTATGTTTCCTACTCGCAACTATCATTGCTTACTTTGTTATAAACATTTAAGACCAAAAAAACGTGTTTTTTTTTCGTTTTTCTCTTGTAACATGAAAACTAATGAAGCAATCTCGATGCTCTCTATGGACGAATTGTAGAGAATCAAAATGCAAAAAAATCTATTCTTATTTTGGTTTAAAATGCTGTGAAATAGGTGAGAAATACTTGCAAACATGACCGATAACGGGCGAGCGCGTGAAAGTAGTAGAGCAGCAGATTCATAACTTGCGCGCATCGCGCTTGTATTACTACGCGCACTCACCTTTTCGGTCTTGTTTGCAAGTATTTCTCACCTATTTCGCAGCATTTTAACGCAAAATGAGAATAGACGTTTTGTGCTACTATACTTCTACTTGCAATATGTTTTTGAGAAATTGAAATCGGACTACCTATGGCACATCCGGGCTTGCTCCAATAAAGTGCATTAAAAAATTCAAATTGCAATTATGCTAAAACTAATGATCCGACAGCGCCTGAGTTTTCTACGTATGAAGTACATATCAATCACTACTATGTCACGGATAGCTTGCGTAACAACTTTAAAAATGTCGGTGTTATGTATTTTTGATTTTTTCGGTTTTTCTCCGTTACTAATAATACGATCGAGTCATGCTAAGGCTCTTTTTTTCGCATTTTGATTCTCTACAATTCGTCCATCGAGAGCATCGAGATTGCTTCATTAGTTTTCATGTTACAAGGGAAAAACAAAAAAAAACACTAATCTTGCTTTTAAATGTTTATAACAAATTGAGCAATGATAGTTGCGAGTAGGAAATATAACGGGATATAACTATGGATCGTCTTTCATATGATGGCACAGTCGGTTTCTTGCTACTATTTTCGTCACAGAATCAGCCATTTTCTGCTCTATTGATTGATCTATCATGAAACAAGTTCATGAATAGCAGCACCTAGAATATTCCTATGAGATGGAATATAAAAAATTAGCCATTTGAGAGTTGAATGGCAATGTTGGACGCTATTCAACATAATATGCTGAACAAAGTACAAATCCCACATCCTAGGGCATCCCAATCGATACTAAATCTGGCTCTCGCTATTGACTAGTGTGTATCAACAGCGATCTAGTGGGATGATTACGGGATAATCGCTGAGGTACATTGCAATGGCTAATCTTCGATATTCCATACCATAATCATAATTGTATATTGGAATAAAAACCATTTGAAATTCGAATTTTACTATTACAAATATGAGTTATGGATGAATGTAAGTACACACGACCATGCATAATTTGTTAGAAAGATAGATAGATGGATGGATAGATACTTTTTTATAAAGAAGAAATAACATTGTTATTGTTTATTAATTAGTTTGAAAAAATAATTATGGATTCAAATTTGAAGCAATTAGTGTAAATAATGATTAAAACATATATTTCTACTATCTGGGCTACTACTTGGCTATTAAACACTAGTATTTTGGAAAAAAAATCCAATCTGAAACTGGTCACATGTGCAACCACTTCAAGTAGAAAGGAAATATATCCAAAATACTAGAGCTCAAACTACGTCATTATCTACTGCTTTCTAACAAGCATTAAGTATACCGATAACCATCATTTTGAATCATCTGTACATACCGTCTCTAGTGAGCAAATGTCTGCCCAGCCTCGGAGAAGTCTGAGTCGGACTCTGTGGTGGTTTGCTGCTCAAAGGAACCAAATTGCTCAAGTTTGGCAAATTATTTGGCCTCTTCATGAAATCAGGCTGCGTAGTGAATGAAAAAACGTTAGGAGAAGGCGGTACAGTCTGGTACGGTTTTGGAGCGATATTTGTTTCTTTGGGGGGAGAGGAACCAGGATAACTGTGACAACTTAGGAGTGAGGGATGATAGGAAGAAGTAGAAGTGAGAACAGTGGAGGAAGATTGATCAACTTTGTCAACATGTAGGGGGTCATTGGATGGTGGCGTAGTACCTTAAACAGGGGAGAAATAAAAAGTTTTCATCATATACAATTTAATCAAAGGACTAATTGATATTGAACACTAATGATTTCTAAGCAGTTCAAGATGAGTTGTGAAGCTACAAGAAAAGATACTAATAAAACTCTTGCAAGCCGACTTTATGGCTATGAATAATTGATATTTATATCAACTTTATTTCAATAAATATTGATTAGCCCATTTACATTAGATATAATCAAATTTTCAAATCAAATCAAATTTATTCAATTCAAATAATCAATTACATAATAACCATTTTATGTGCTATTTTACATTCATCAAATTTTCGAGAATTACACCTAACAAAGAATATGCTTGTATTGTGCCAATTCTCTCAAATTGGATGAATACTTACGACTATAGAAAACAAAAAAAATATTTAGGTGCGGTTTGAGGAATCAAACAAAAATTAATGAGTAGCGCGGAGAAGGGAAGCAAAAGTTCATATTGATAGATTATATAATATATATTGGAGTGAGAAGGTAAATGCAGTAAACCAAAGGAAAGAGTGAGAGAGGGTAATCCTGACTGAATACTCTTATGGTATTTTTGTATGATATGATTAATTTGTGTCAGTTTTGTAATAGGGACTCAAAAGATATTGTTAAGCACAGTTGCATTTACAGCGAGGTACAATTTTAAATTTTTTCTGAATTTGGGAAGAGTGTTTATATTTTTCAGAAGTGCTGGGAGCATATTGTAGAGTTTATGACCAAAAAAGAAAACGAATCTCTGAGAGTGAGTCTTGCGAAACAATGGAAGTTGTATAATACTTTCAAATATAATTTACCAATAAGATATTATGGAATAGCAGAATCTCGATTACAATAGTCATTACTTAACCTTTTCATATGTGTCAAAGGATTGTTAAAAGTTCAAATTAGATTATGCTAGAAAAATCAGTTTCCGAAGTTCATTAAAACCAAAAGTTCAGGGCAATTTAATTAATCTGAACAAAGAAATGAAACAGTTCTCATTTTTCTGTTATAAGAGTTGGGATGGCTCAAAAAAGTTAAAAAATTGTCATAAGTATAAAAAAAAAGAAGGTTCATATTTATTTCCATAAAGATTTTGAAAAATACATGATTTCTGTAAAGAATCTGAAAAGTCAAAATTAGGATCAACAAATTGTGAACAAAAGCTTTTATGGAAATTTTCTAGACATTTATTATTTTTACACACACCTTTAAGACGGAGACCAAAACTAAAATGCATTTTGAAGACAAAAATTTCAGCTTTCCACCCATAAACATTATTGTTGTTTATTGAAATTACTAAACCTTTCCATCGAAAATGCAAATGCAGGTTAAATGGCCATAAGGAACTTTTATTTTTATGGAAATTTTCTAGACATTTATTATTTTTACACACACCTTTAAGACGGAGACCAAAACTAAAATGCATTTTGAAGACAAAAATTTCAGCTTTCCACCCATAAACATTATTGTTGTTTATTGAAATTACTAAACCTTTCCATCGAAAATGCAAATGCAGGTTAAATGGCCATAAGGAACTTTTATTTTTCAGTTTATTCGTGATTGTGTTATGAATAAAGATGGAAATATTAATATTTTGTTATAGTGAGGCCAAATTTAGGATTTCCCATCAAATTTTATAGAGAGGTAAGGTCTATAAAATCATCATACGAAAGATGGTCCGTAGTTATATCCTGTTATGTTTCCTACTCACAACTATCATTGCTTTGTTATAAACATTCAAGAGCAAAAAATTGTGTTTTTTTGTTTTTCGCTTAATAAAAAAAAGAGCTTTGGCAGGACTCGATCAGATTATTCATAACGGAGAAATCAGCGTTTTTTCAAAAATTAATACAGAGCCATTTTTTAAGATGTAGCGCAGGTTCTCCGAGACAAGTAGTGGTTGATATTTACTTTATATGTGAAAAATTCAGGAGCTATCAAATCATTAGTTTTTGCATAATTGCAATTTGAATTTTTTTATGTATTTTATTGGAGCAAGCCGGGATTCCTCATAGGTGGTCGAATTTTTCAAAAAGATTTTGAAAGTAGAAGTATAGTAATACATAACGTCTATTTTGCGTTAAAATGCCGCGAAATAGGTGGGAAATATTTGCAAACATTACTAAAAACAGGCTAGATAGAGCGTGAAAGCGGCTGAGTAGTGGGGTAGGGCAGCAGACGCAGGAAAGCGTATATATAGCAATACAAGCTCGCTGCGCGCAAGTTATGAATCTGCTGCTCTACCCCCCCAAACGCAAAATCAATCACTACTATGTCGCGGAGAGCTTGCGCTAGAACTTAAAAAGTTGACCTTTTTTTAAAACGCTGATTTTTTATGTTTTTCTCCGTTATTAATAACCCGATCAAGTCCATTGAGAGCATCGAGATTGCTTCATTAGTTTTCATGTTACAAACGAAAAATGTTTGTAACAAATTAAGCAATGGTAGTTGCAAGTAGGAACTCCGAGTTCAAAACTCGTCTCACCGTGTATGTTACCACGTAATCAGTTATTCCTTCCTACCTCTCCCCAATGATCAACCAAATCCATATTCTGTATTGTAGCTATTGTCTTAAATTGTAAATGTGTAATATGTGTAACATTATTCAATCTATCCAGTTAATAGTGAAATATATAACTTATGTATTCTCAAATTATTCAAAACCATGTTTGTACCTCTTCTGAATTGTCATAGCTTGTAATTTTGTTCTGTACTGGGCTTGTCCCATTGAATAAATAAAAAAATAAATATAACTGATATAACTACGGACCGTTTTTCGTATGATGGCACAGTCGGTTTCCTGATACTATATTTGTCACGAAAAAATCTCTATAGTTTGGCCTATATGTGAATAATACGGAAATACAGTTGAAGTCATTTCATATTTATTTTAAACACGTGGCATGATTTTGTATTTTGGTAATTATTTTTTGTTAAAATTATTATTTGGGTGATTTGGGGAATTTTTGGGAGCATGTAAAGATTGCAATAATCAAGTTGTCAACAATTTATGTCAATCCGGCAAAGCTGCAGTTAATATTTGTCAGACTAACAACAGTTTATTGTTTAGAATTTGAGCTTGTATTTAATCTTCAGCATGTAAACGATTTTGTGATAAAAAAACTTGCTTGCTTTTGGTTTATTGATTGCGTATTTGTATTTAAACAATCGTGTGGTACGTAAAAAACAATTCAGAACTTGTTTTAAAACGATAGTATTTTACAGGTAAGCTACTACTATTGTAAAAAACTCATTGAGTGCATTTCAATTGTTTATTCTGGTTTAGATGTTACTTATGAACTTTTTTTTTTGTTCGGATACTTCATTCCCCATCTAGTCTATGTTATTTGATCAGAGGATTGGAGATTAACACTCTAGTTGCTTTGTTGAATAAGTTATAGTTTTCAACAGACCAAGATAAACAATGTTCGATCTGACAATATTTTAAATGAAATGGGAGTTCCCCAAGGAAGCGTTTTGGGACCACTTTTATTTATCATATATTTAAATGACTTTCACTACACACCAGGTTCACACTCTTTGAATCTTTTCGCTGATGATACCTTAGTGTTTGAGTATGATAAAAATCTTGAGAATGCAATCATAAATATAAACAACTCACTGAAAAATATCAAAAAATACCTGAAAGTGAATAAACTAAAACTAAATGTCAACAAAACGAAAGCAATGATCATAGCATCTGAATATGAGCTGCGTAACTTGGATAATTTGAATACTATCAACATAAATATAAATGGAGAGAATATCGAAATTGTATCCGAAATTAAATATCTTGGTTTCATTATTGATAGTTCTTTGGCATTAAATAACCACGCTGAGTATATTATTAAGAAAATATCAAAAAAGTTCTTTTTCTTTTCTAGAGTTTCAAATTGTTTGAGCACATATGCTAAAATGACAACTTTCAATTGCATTATTCAACCTCATTTCGAGTATTGTGCTTCTCTACTGTTTTTATTCAATCAAAATAAAGTGTCTCAATTACAAAAACTTCAAAATTGTGCAAGGCGAATGATTCTTAAATGTAGTCGCTACAATTTAATTTCTTATATGTTAAATTCACTTCAGTGGTTGTCAGTAAAAAAGAGGCTTTATTTTTCACCAATGGTTTTTATTTTTGAGATTGTTATTTATTTATCATTATAACACTAGGAAAAATAATGACTACCACATTAATAAAACTACATCGAGACGATGCATGAATAACTTATATTTATATTGAAAGAGTCCAATACTGTTGTAAGTTTTAAGAAAAGTCTATTGGCTTTTTTAGAAGAAAATTTGTGAGGTATTACTGTTTATTGTAAATTAGATTTATCTATTTCAATAAATTACTACTACTACTACAATACTTGAAGATTTTTTTTTGCAGAAACAACTTGGTTGTTTGTTAGAATTCTTATGCCAGTTGATCAAATGGTCATCCAACTTACCAGAACCCGCAATTTCTTCAGGTATAGCTTCACAACTGACTCTCATGTCTTTGGAATACATTTTGTTTTTCTTTCCGCTATCATCATCTACACTCTTGGAATCATCGTCTACCATCACTTTCTGATGTAAAAAAGGATTTTTCCAACTAGCTGACATCTCTGGACTCGAATTTGATCTGCGAACAGGATTTCTAGATCTTGTTCCATCGTCATACATGTACTCGAGCTCTTCTTCTACACTGTCGTGAGAATTTTGTCTGGATGGGGAATCTCTGGGAGAACCTTCAAATATGTAGAAAGTAGGATTTCGGTTCGGAACCCATTTCCACAATTTTTTAACCTTTTTGAAGAAACTTTAATTCCATGATCTATTTTTGAAATAAACTAATCATTTCAATTTATATTGTCAGCCAATTTATTGAAACTATTATCTAATCAACTAGTATATGCATACAAGGTATTTCATGAATACTTAGCCAAATTCAAACTGGATATTCTCCTTGTAAGATGAAGCAGACTTTCTAAATGAAAGTTATGCAAAAAGTCCTTCGTTGCAAAGAAACAGGGTATTGAATGAAATACAGTTTAAAATCTGGATAAATGACGACAAATGACAAAAAATGCAATACAAATTCAGCACGGGTACTTATGGGGGCAGCGACGGTAGTATCAAAAATTGTTGTTCTTATATATCTTATTTTCACAAAAATATATTTGTTTAGGACCATATATTTATTAGTTGACAATATATATATATATATATATATATATATATATATATATATATATTTATGGTGCGTTGATTGCGGATCGTTTTTAATTTATTTTATATTTGTTTACTTACTTTCCACAACCAGACATATAGCAAAATATATAAATTTTTTATTTGACTAATATTTTTACTATTTTCAAAATCTTTAAACTAGTTCCCCTTTAAATTTAATTTAATATATATTGACAAACGAATACCCACATAAATATTTAATATGTCCGGCTATGCATTTTACCTTCTTTCCATCCACTCTTTTACTTTTTTTCCTTCACCTCAGCTAACTCAATCGGTACGCCTATGGAATCTCAGAAGTCGGTTTTACTGTGGAGCCCTCTAGTAGTTCTTGATGTCAAATTTAGAAAATAGCAATTCATTGTTGCTCAAATATCGAAAATAATGCAGAAATTCATCAAAATAAGAATTTCCTTTATTCAGGAAAAACTTACTACTACCTATTCTGCGATAAATAACCTAATTAGTGCTTCATAGCAAATATATACAGGAAATGTGCAGTTATGTGATACTAAAAGTGAAATTTAACCTAGTTTAATAGGTTATGTGGTCAATATAGTAATTCATGAAAAGTTCTACCAAAAGAGTTCTTTAAAAGTTTTAATTTAATTGAACTGCAGTAACTTTTTATGGTTTCAAAAAATACCTGTGACTTCTAGTAATGAGAATGTTCACGGATTTTCTCCCGTTCCTGGAAACTGCAGCCCCTTTTGTCGACTGTGACTTCGCCTCTTACTCATAAATCTCCAACAAAAAAGGTAAGATTAACTCTGCATCTGGGATCTTTTATCTGCTATTGTTCTTTATATTATTTCCCATATTGTCTTGTCATATAACTGTTTTTCTAATACATATTGATTGATTTTTTAAATTTCAATTTTTTTCATCTAGTTATTACAAAATTATTTTTTCTGTTTTCCCTCACTTAGCTTGTTGATTCCTCTCCCTTGATACCAACAACATTTGTTTTCTTCTCGAATTTTCGATTTTCACGCACCTTTTTGTTGCACTTTTTATTATTTTCACTTATTTGACAGTTTTTATTTTCGAAACATTTCTAACTACCTTACATACTATTTACAAGACATGAAAAAATCATTCTTTTGACGTTTCTGCTTTTCATATTTTCAAAATTCCTAATTTTGCATCAAGATCTTTCCTGGTATCTCATTGGCTATTGTGTTCAGATCCAATTTCATATACAGAATGTTCGAACTTTTAACATTTTGTTATCTGCTTGTACTCAAAAATAGTTTAGTAAAATTTGGTTCCTTTAATTTTTTAAATTATGCCAATTGCTTGTAATGTTGAAAACATGTTTATTTCAAACATAGGTATCAATTAATATTATATAAGATTTCAGAAAAACGGTAGAATCCTCAGAAAAACTGTAAAATAACATAGCATAGATTACTAAATACGAACATTTTATTTATTTATGGGTTTTTCTAATTTATAATTCTTATTTCAACTCTTTAAATATTTAACGTACTTCTAAACATAACAATATATATAATATATATATAATATATATATAATATATATATATATATATATATATATATATATATATATATATATATATTGGCAACAATGTAACTATTTCCAAGTGACACCTGTCAGGTGTTGTTGGCCTAAATATAATTGCGAGATTAATTCCTAACCTGTTAGTTTCACTTGTCACACCACATAGAGTACACAGTTATATTTATATAATTTTAAACAAAGCTAATGTGGTTGTAGTAACTTTGAACTTCGTTTTATTCCTCGATCTAGGTTTTTTTTCTTTTGTATCACTATGTTAGATGAATATGTTTAACATCATTGAAACCAACCCAACAAAGTTGTAAGTAGCATATTGTTTCGCACTTGAATATGTACTACTATTGGTTTTTTCATCTATTGTAGTCTCCCTGATGATGGAAATAAACATTTCCAAAAGCTTGGATAAACCTTAAAGAGTTTACTTTTTCATCGCTGCTTATCCCAATATCCCTAGTTTTGTACCTAACTAGTCAGCAAATACTTCCTACACACTTATATATATATATATATATATATATATATATATATATATATATATATCTCATAGTGCTAATACTAACCCTACCACTAAAATCGAGTGTTCGCGAACGTGTTAAAATGTTCCTAACACTCAAATATTCCATTAAAAAAAAAACAATCGAAACAAGACATATTGTCTCACTGCAGAAATAAATGATAAAGTTTGCTAATTATTATTAGTATTCGTTAGTAGAAATTTGTTTTGCAAACCTTTAATGTTAGTCTGCAAATCGGTAAGGTTAATCTGCATTCATACTTTTTGAAAATGTGTTATTCTGGGAAACTCAAACATTCTTCTAAATTTTTTTTTCTAACCGAGTTGCCGCGTCGTATAGGTTACATGATATTTGCACCATCTACTAGTAAAACTCAAAAGCTCATTTTCATATATATTGGAAACAAGTAATAAATATATTGCTCTTCACTGTTAATATGTATTGACGATATATTTATTTATGAATTAACGCTAAAAGAAAAATATTCATTCAATTTCAATTTATATATTAATATATATATATATATATATATATATATATATATATATATATATTGGTGCAATCTAATAAATATTTGGGATGAAAAAAATTTTTTGTTATGAAGTTTTTGACACAAACGGCGCCCGATAGGGATTTCTTCAAGGTGCATTTTTTCTTTTGTATAAAGATTGTATTGGTCTTTCACAATAACTAAAATTTCTAATATCTAAGTATATTTTCTATCATTTCCCTTTTTGTGGCATCATCAGTAAAGAAACGAATTAAACTAAGTTTAATAGTGAATTCTCCGAAATGTATTTTTCAATTCAACTTGTGCATATGCGTGATTGTAAAAAATGTTTTTTCCAATTTTTGGCGCTGTATTTCCACAAACAAATAATAAAATAAGTATTAAACATTTTGAGGGTTCATCTATGGTAATATTTACTATATTCTGTAAAAAGAAAATGATTAATTCATTTATCCATCCATCTATCTATCTACCTAAATAAAATTCCTGTCAAATGTGTATAACGTTACACACAATTCATATCAATTCACCAAGTACTGAAAAAGAAATTGCATAGTCCTACCTGGCAAACTGCTGTTTGACCCAGAAACTGCAACACTACCTCTGTCATCTTCCTGATTGGCTTGGTCCTCAGAAAACTGTCTTCTCAATGGTGGCCTTATAGATGGGGTCGTTTCGGGATATAAAGAAGGCATGAACAATGTTGATATTTCATTCAATGGAAAGTCATACATTGAATGAGTGAAAGTTGTTTGATTTTGAATCCTCATTACCCATGACATATCACCTAAAAAAGTATAGATTTTATAGTGAAAAGAATGAAATCAACGGTTTCATTATTCCTATGGGGCTTGAATAACCAATATAACCTTAATCTATATGGCCAATTTTATATAATGGAAATTCATCTGTACATGAGATCGAAGTGGAGCCCATAGAGCATGTGCATTTAGTGTTTATCATGGAACTAAATTACAAAGGCGTTTCGTGAGGAAAAATATTGTTTCTAGTTTAAGTGTATCCTGTTGAAAAAATCAATTGAGCATGAGCACAAACAAATATAACAATTCTTGAATTATTTTGAACTTGAAAGTCACTCTTTGATTATAAACAATCATAAAACAAACTAGCTGTGAATCATAGGCAGATGGAATTATCCACCTTTGGAAATTAAATTTCTATAAATGTTGTTGTCTATATCACATAACAGATATAGTAGGTTCCTGCAGCAAATCTCCAGGAAAGGTCATTGGAAATATCTGCTTTCCGCACTAAGAGCACACTTTTGACTTTCTGCTTCCTGCAATGATATGGCAAAAAAGTGAAGCAAAATTTTATTCCACAGTCCTATAAGCCTGCACAACTTGAAATTCAAGAAATAATCCCCAAAAGATCTGCTGTTTGAAATGTTTATTTCTAAAGAAAATCTCATATGAACTTATAATTCATTCTGTACAATCCTAAATAATAATAAATCTTGGCATAATATTAAAAAAATATTGACACATCGAAAACTAGGCAAAAACTCTACATTCTGAGGCTCCACAAAGATTTTTTTATTTGAAATAGTTGTTTTGAATTGCACATGCAATATGTTTGAATAGAAATATCGATTATTGTACCTGTTGGTCTCCTGACATAAATTTCCGCCCACCCAGAACACCAGCAAGCACAAGTTTCCTTTTCCTGTCTCACATTACTTGCAATCTGTTGAAGCTTTGAGGAAACCACATCCAATTTTTCACCAATTTTCTTAGAGTCATCTGTTGGTGAGCTAACTGACGTACTATTGGATTTATCATTGGAATTCTGTCTGGATACCCAATCAAGATCATCAGTTTCGTTGCTGCCGCTTCGGCCGGATTTTTTTCTCGCTTCATTTTACTGCTGCAGAGGGTCCAGCATTTATCACACAAACCATTTTTCAGAATTTTTTTAGAGCAACCACTAGTTGTAACTGTTATCAACTTGTTGCCGATAAGCCAACACATTCTCTGACCACCATTCAAAAGAAATTCAGCTACTGGTAATCTAAAAGAAAATACAATGTTTTTCTCTTTGAGTATAAAAAGCTTCACTGAAGATACGACATAATGTTATTGGAAAATCCTTTTGTAGCTGCATGAATTGAGTGTATGAATTCCATATCTAAAGTTTTTTCGATTTTCAAATTTCATATCATCACTAAATGGAGAGATAGAAAGCTAAATATTTTCCACAAATTTCAAAACTATTGATTGGAATATTTGATACACAAAGAGAACAATGAAGAAAAGTGTATTTCATTTGTTAACAATAGTTATAAAAACTTCCAAGAAATTTATCTGGAATAAACAGGACGAATCTAGCGATCTTAAGGAAGGCC
The DNA here is from genome assembly GCA_018342105.1 of Gonioctena quinquepunctata. Classification (NCBI taxonomy): domain Eukaryota; kingdom Metazoa; phylum Arthropoda; class Insecta; order Coleoptera; family Chrysomelidae; genus Gonioctena; species Gonioctena quinquepunctata. Next base: position 47,524 of record JAFIRS010002472.1, on the reverse strand, counting down.
GACCAACTACCGTTTGGAATTTTCTAGGGTTAATGACTTATATGAAAGCGTGGCGCATCACTGACGGAGTTAGTTGTTATTCTGGAAGTGAAAGTATAGTGCAGTTTTATTGATTCAGATTAGTAGTGCAGTGTCGCAAGTGTAAATAAATGGACAATAATTAGTTCAGTATGCATTACCCCAGATGCATTACAATTAATTGAAAGCAACCTCATTTTGTGTTATTTCTCTTGTTAAAGCACATTCTTCAATTGATTTCATGTGGGAAACTAATATATATATATATATATATATATATATATATATATAGAGATATGAAGTGGAACTTGAAAAAAATGTGAATCCAGTATTTCATCTTTGGTTCCTTACGGATTTTTTTAAATATTATGAAGCGAATGATCAAATCATTCATCATATCTTAATATAATGAAACAAAAGAAGCAATATTGTCAGCTGGAATAATTTAAAATTGCTTTCTATGATTAACTTTGTTCAATAAGAGAATCAACTGAATCTTCGCCATTTTTAACAAAGTTTTAATTTTGAAAATCGATATACACTCAGAGCTCTTCTGCAGGATTATAAAAATGAACAGAGTGTCACTTGAAAATTGGAAGTTGTGGCCTCCATATTTTGGAAGCATACTACCAGTTATGCCTACTTATTTACTTACCATTTCTTGACAAATTCAAAATTTATGACAAAATCTAGCCAACTTTTTATTTACCTTCTTGGTAAAGCACTGCAAGGTGAAAATGCATATCTTGCCATAAGATCTATACAAGTTTCTGTGAGTTCCTCATAAAAAGTCATAATGAGGGACTTCTCTGTAGTTGGTCTATGCAAAACTGGTTTATCCATCCTCATGGAGGACACGTTTGCTGTCCTTCTCCTCGATCCCTGCTCGGTCAAACTGGAACTCCTCTTACGGTCTGAACTGTCTTGATTCAATTCGCTCAAGTTCTGGTTGAATATTGTTGTTTTTGTTTCTTCGAACGGTATCAGTACATTTGTTTGTAAGCCCTATGCAGAAAAAATGTTGAACTCCAAATTTGAGTTCCAGTACAATTATTTTAGGAAACTGTCCAACTCTGAGTAGTCATGGTAACGCCAACAATTTAAATAATTATGCTTAAATTAATTTAAAAACAAATGGAAGCAAATTACAGAATTTGGGATATATATTTTGTTGTATTTTTACACTCCCCTGCACGTCTGTCTAGTACATGTCTAATTATTATAATTTCCTTTTACAAAAAACTTTTTAACAAAAAATTAAACCGACGAAATACGGAACTGAAAAATAAAAAATAAAAAACCTTCTTAGTCTCAATAACTAAGCTCCTAAACTAATGTAAGTAACTAATTTTGAGTCGGCGCCAAACAAACAAGCAAATGAATTAGATAAGGCGTAAAATGATGGCATCAAGTTGCGCGGTGACATTCTGATAATTTTTTTTTAAAGTCATTTAATGATCTTTGTTGATTGTTTGTTTGGCGCCGACTCAAAATTAGTTACTTACATTAGTTTAGGAGCTTAGTTATTGAGACTAAGGTTTATTTAATTTTTTACTTTTCAGTTCAGTATTTTGTCGGTTATTTTTTTTTTTTTTTAATTTTTTTCTATATTTTTTTCATTACTTTGTATATCATTCCATCCTCTCATAGAATATAATGATTGTGACGGATGTAGGAGAACAAAAATAATGACATTAGCGATCTGTCATTGTCAACTACATATGTGTGCCAATGTTCACAAGTGAAAAATCAATTATTCCCTATCTTTCTACCCGTAAGGTTAGATAATTCCATTCGAAATCCAAATATGATCAACTATGAGGTATACCCTATCTAATAAAAAAAGAATCATCCAAATAAAAAAACCCAGTACAAAGTTATGCTTGATAGAATCGGTTAACGGACCAGAATTCAGAGGGTGAGTGATCAATATCCTTCATTTTGGTGGATTTCATCTTCCAAATTCAAATGGCCCACCATCTGGATGTTAGTAAAAGTATGCATATACATAAAAAAAAAAAGTTCTTAGAGAACCTCCTCTTTGGTTTCAGGTTAAAATGAGTACTCAAAGATAGCTTTCATAGTCAATAACTTAATAGTACAATAAGGAGTTATAGTTCATACAGATTGTGATATCATAATAGAGTATGATGGAAGAACTACACTATAAAAAGCATGTTGGTTTTGTATAAAGTATGTGTTTTGATTTATAACTAAAAAAAATAGGATCATTCAAAGTTGTTAAGTTATCAACTATGAACTATAAAGCAGAGAATTCAACAAAAAGTTAGTGCAATGAGAAAAAGCATTCTATTTCTCACTATATAGGGAAGTACAATTCAATAAGAGACTTTCAGTGTACGAAATCATTAACGAATTTATGTGAATAATGTCATAAAATGTTTCTCATAGAAAATATGAAATTTATATATATATTTTCAAACTCTCTCTGAATAATTTTAATTCTCTTTGAAGAAACTTTTATGATATAGATTTTCCAGCACAATACCATTCCAATTGGAAGAAATATGTTCTTAGATTCAGTTTTCTCTAACATTGGTGTACTGAACATCGATCTCTCAAACAATCAGTTATTTTCTAACTCTACAGTTTACTATTAGTAACAACTGTGATAATTTAAATGTTTTTTTACGTTTTTCGCAATGCAGATTACATTGAATTAAGGATAGAGCAATCACTATCTGCTCTCGTGCTAACAATGTATAGCGCCATCTCGTAAATTTTTGAGGTACTTGCATTGTTGCTATTGGATGTTAGCCTACTGGTACCTCTAAACTTTGTGAGACATTGTAACTTTATCCGAATACGAATAACCTTACCGAGTGACATTACCGGGGCATCATATCAATGTTAGATATGTTTTTCTTTGGTTAGTCCAAGGAACTCATACGGTTTATTTAAAATGTGTATTTGTAGCCAACCTGTGCACTAGGTAAGATTGAAAAATATTCATATATAATTAAGTATGTGATTCGCATCTAAATAAGCTTCTTCTCCAAAAAAACGCGATTTTACAAAAAAAACTCCGAGCAAAGCTTGTTCGCCCAGGTATAGTATTTCTAATCCACGCGACAGAACTTTTTTATGATTGTACCAGGAACGCTTTGAAAGTAAAAACACTGATAGTATATAAATTTCCCATTTGCCGGGCAGTGCATATGAACACTCCTCGTAGTGCTCTCATTTTTATTGCCGTTCCAATTGGGATTAGAATAACTATACTGTCAATTAAATTCATTCAATTGATACAGAAATGGAACGGAAGTTACTATCAATAAATCTGGAGACAAAAGAAATGGGAAAAATGATGGTATGGTTCCTAATCATCCTCCATCCCTAAATTGTTTGACAGTTTAGAATTCAATCATTTCAGTTTGAAGTGTAAAGATATCATATCAACCAAACAACATGGCTTCTCATCAAAAAAATAAACTGTGTCGAATTTTCTGGTGCATGAAAGTTTTTTAGTCAGTAAATGAAAATTGTGGCATTGCATACAAATTTTTAAATTCAAGAAAAAACCATCCTCGAGCTGGAATCGAACCTGCGACCTTTGGATTTCTAGTCCATACTCTAACAACCTCGATGGCCACTGGATAGTACATGAGATCCCTTACCTTTCATAATCCATTCCCACAACTAACATTAAATTCTGGAAAAAAGCGGAATCTTAGTCTTCGATAGTTCGATTCCTGCTTGAGGATAGTTTTTTCTTGAATTTAAACATTTGTCTACAATGCCATAATTTTCGGTAACTTATATTTATTCATAGACGCTATACCGGGGGACACAGGATATCGGGCCACCCCTGTAACTTCTGCATTCGTGAACGGATTTTTCTGAAATTCGGTACAGTATAAGCAACCATTTCGGATTTGAACACAATACAATCCAATATGGCGGACTTCCGGTTTTCCTGCAGATGCCAGCAACTTTGTTTTTCAAATAGAACACCCTGTATATTTTTACATAGTCAAGTTCAACATGTCAAAACAAGTCCAAACCTTATGTCAAATGTCATTTTTTTGAAACAATTGAAATTAAAATGGTTTTTTTATTTTACCTCGTCGATAAATGAGATTTGGTCGAAGCTATTCACAATGAGTCGCAAATAACAAAAAAACTTATTTTTTTCTGAAAAATTATTTTTGTATCACTTACTGGTTAATCTAGAACATTCATTAAGGAAAAATGACATATCATTTTTGTATTTCGGTGCAGTAACAAATTGTATAAATTCAAAAATCTACAACTAGTTCATGAGTTTTCTGGCAGTTCGAATAATTTTTCAACTTAGTAAGCTGTGGAAAACAACATTTCTGAGTCTTGTCAACTAATTGGGTAAGTTATCCTTATAAGCACGATAATGGTGTTTTTTTTTAAATTCTTCTAGCGTTTTCTCGACTGACATTGCATTGGTATTCCAATTCTCGCGTCGAAGCGGTTGGATCTTTTGGGAATCTTCTCTCCACATTTTTGAAAAAGGTTCTTTGTGGGTGTCTTCTGTGTGGGTATCGTTCAGCGTATAACTGACAAGCGGCGACAATGTTTTCAAGACATTCTACGTAAATTAATAACATATCAACCTGTTCACTTCTTGTGAACCTATAATTTTGATTTTACATTTCTACTACTAAACTAATTCCCGGAAGTTAACTAATTTTTGAGAGTTGAGATGAAAGATGACAGCGAAACACAATTAGTTGACAAGATTCAGAAATGTTGTTTTCCACAGCTTACTAAGTTGAAAAATTGCAAGGAAACTAATGCAAGGAAACTCATGAACTAGTTGTAGATTTTTGAATGTATACAATTTGTTACTGCACCGAAATACAAAAATGATATGTCATTTTTTTCCTTAATGAATGTTCTAGAGAGACAGGTAGGTGGCCCATAGGGTTTTCATTTGAAAAAAAAAATTTTTGATCGAAATGTGATGTGACTGAATTAATTCATCAATAAATGACACAAAAAATAATTTTTCAGAAAAAATTATGTTTCTCTGTTATGTGCGACTCATTGTGAATAGCCTTGACCAAATCTCATTTATCGAAAAGGTAAAATAAAAAAACAATTTTAATTTCAATTGTTTCAAAAAAATTACATTTGACATAAGGTTTGGACTTGTTTTGACCTGTTGAACTTGAATGTGTAAAAATATACAGGGTGTTCTATTTGAAAAAACAAAGTTGCTGGCATTTGCAGAAAAACCGGAAGTCTGCCATATTGGATTGTAATGTGATCAAATCCGAAATGGTTGCTTATATAACTGTACCGAATTTCAGAAAAATCCGTTCACGAATGCAGAAGTTACAGGGGTGGCCCGATATCCTGTGTCACTCGGTATTTCTCCTCTTTTTTATACAGATTTCCCAAAAGCATTGGACTGGGTAGATCATAATATTCTGTTGACGAAACTAGACGCTTTGGGCTTTAATAGAACTGTAATTGGATGGCATGCTTTCTAAAAGGAATTAATTAAAGAGTTAAAATAGCCTCAACAGTTTCAGACATCTTTGAAGTAAAAACTGGAATCCCACAAAGATCGCATTGTGTGTTCTTCAACCTATTCATCAATGACATAGGGACTTCTATTCAAAATTGTGAACATATTTTATTTGCCGATGATTTATTTATTTATTTTTAAACGGGTAAACCATTTCACAATAAACTATAATAATAATAATTTCAACAAATTAATTAATTACTAAAAACTTAAACTATAACTTAAACTAAACAAGAATAGCACACCATCTGGTATCAGATTTGATGTGATTTGAGGGTGCTTTTGAAGCGAACCAATGAGCTTCCAAAGACATCTACATTGAATGAATTAAGGTAGTTCCGCCACAAGACAGTTGAATTAGGAAATTATTAAAATTTGGCATACGTATTGTTTAACATGTGAACAACACCTCTATAAAATTTTAACAAGTTTCACCATCCCGAACCCGAGATATATATAATTGAAGTTGACTCAATTAACACGTAACATATGGACCATGCATAGGCAAACAGCACATTATTAATTCTACCGTTAGTACTAAAATTAAGAAGTTTATGAAAAACGAGGAGGAGCTAGAGCAGGATATCACAGATATTGTGAGAAAAAATCAAAGTGATTGACCATCTAGTTTGACAGATATAATCAAAACTACTCTCGTTATTCAAAATAGTCCACGGGGAAGCGCACATTATTAATTCTACCGTTAGTACTAAAATTAAGAAGTTTATGAAAAACTAGGAGGAGCTAGAGCAGGATATCACAGATATTGTGAAAAAAAATCAAAGTGATTGACCATCTAGTTTGACAGATATAATCAAAACTACTCTCGTAATTCAAAATAGATCAAGTGGAAGCGCACAGCCTAAAGGGGGGGTCGTAGAGAAATGCGGATTGTACCAGGGGACTTTTTAAAGAAGGACGGGGGACCATTTGAATCCTTCTCCTAGTTGACCCTATCGATTTTAACGATACCCCCCCCCAAAAAAAAAGTTCAGAAAGAGTACTACAGAAAGTCCATTGAAGTTTTATCGAAAAACGATAATTTTTTCCCATGACGTATGATTTCTAGGGAGGGGGAAAGGGGGGGCCCGGGTCTGAAATATTTTTTTGCTGCGCTTTTCGGGGACATCAATTTTTTGAGTCGGGGACATCAATTTTTTGAGATTTATGTCAAGAGTGCACAATTAAAAACAAATTTTTTGGTGCCAGCAGTTATGTTTCTAGTTGAGATAATTTTATTACTTTCAGCAATGTTGAGATGGAGATTATTAACCCTAGATTTTACTACATAGTTTACGAAACGCGCATGTCCGGACCTTAAGGCTTTGTGACAATTCCTAAAAACCTTCACCACATCGCATATCGCATCCCGCAGTGCTCCATTGTTTGTGCTGGCGTGTAGTTGTGTATTTAATTTTTCGGTCGATTCGACCGAGGTGCGACTGATAACGTTGGTGATTTTCATTTCGGTAAGCTTGTGATGCCCATTTAGTTTTTCAGCATAATTTATATGATCATTCCTTTTAGGATGGGATTGGGTGACTATGAAAAATATATTTCTCGCTCACAAGCGCTGCTTGATGAAGTAGAACTAATTGGCGGGGAGGTTGGAGATGATGGGGGAGAAAATGTATCCCATAGTGAACATGACACATATTCCGAGCAATCCGACGACGATGATGTCGCCGTTGAAGATAATAATGTCGCCAGTAAAGGTGAAGAGATGGAAGTTGAGAAAAATGACAGTTCTCAGCAAAGTGATTACCGATGTTATTCCTTTGTTTCGCAGATTGAATAGTTACGTTGGGAAGGACAAAATAACAAGTTGGAGAAGGATTCCGCCTCTGATAACTAGTCAAGGAACAGTTGCTGGAAGGTGTGCCTACTGCACCTCTGCAAAAAATAGAAAAACTACAGCTAGATGTCACAAGTGCTCGCATTATATTTGCAAGGAACTCACAACTCTTACTTGTGTGGGCTGCAAAGGAGTAGATGAATAATAAACTTATTTCCTTTTCTGTTTTGTTCATATATATTGTTGTTTTAAACTCCTGAAGAGTATTTTAGTTTTGAATAATAAACTTTTTTCCTTTTCTGTTTTGTTTATTTAGAGAATAATATTTTGTTATGTTTTAAACTTCTGAAGAATCTTTTAGTTTTGAATAATAAACTTTTTTCCTTTTCTGTTTTTTGTTTAATTCATTAGTTTTGTATTATATTATCATAATATACAATAAACAAACATAATACCTCTTTTTATGCTTTAGCGGGTGCGAGCGCTCTAGGGTTAATAAATAGTACAGTAGTTGGAGACATCGAGATCTTTTTAATTTATACATAATCATCAATTGTAGTAATGGTTTTGTAGCTATTTTCGTACCTACAATTGAAGCAAAATTTGATATCATTGGGGATCCCGAGAAGTGATAGGTTTTGCTTCTGATCCACAGCTATTAATGACCACATATTGCTAGTACAAAAATAAGAGCAGAAATTCCACTGATAATCATGATCTAAAGCTATTGTAACACCCCTTCCTGTATGGTACTGCGAACAAGCTAACCAGTGATGATTTCTATTTTTAATACTTGGATGCACATATGTGACTGATCTGAGAGTGATTTTATATTCAATTTATGAAAAAACTAGATTACAACAATAACTTGGTCGAAGGGATCCATATAAACAATAAAAATATTACGGTAACTCACATTTGTAATGAATTTGACAAAATCTTTCCTGAACGGTAAACGGCACTTGAGAAACCAAACCGCTATCACATGATGAGCTAACGATACTGTGTAATGATCATATCTGAATGGATTGGTGTATGGAAGTGATATAGCAAATACAGCCATATACTGATCAGCCACGAAGCTACTGTAGACCATTGGCAGTTGTGCCAGTGCTGAAAAAATATAATTGAATATTAATTTAACATGACCTTAATTCTTGAGAGATTATTTGAGTCTACACGGACACATTTGAAAACAAAAATCATTCAAAATTCCTAGGAATATTAATTGATGACAAATTAAAATTTGATTAGCATGTTAGAGCATTAACAAAAAACTGGCATCCGGATGTTATGCACTCAGAGTTGTCTCGAATGATTGAAGCTCATTTCATTTATTATTAGTCACAAAAGATTACAATATAGAAGAGTTGCCATACAGTTCACTAATGTGATAATGTCACGATAGATAAGGTGCAGAGATAATAAAAAAAAAAAATATAGATGTAAATATAAATTTAGGTAGATGTCCAGACAGGTTAACATAATAAACAAACACTTTGCATTACACAATACATTGAACATCATTATAAAATTCTGTTAGGGAATAGTTGGATTTTCTCAACAGAAAATGTTTCATCTCTCTTTCTATTAATTGTTTGATGTATTCATTAATTTATGTTTCATATGTATTGCCGTTATTCAATTTATGTAAAAAGTAATCTCTCTATAAACAGCAATGTTTCTTGGGATCAATAAATAAATACAAATATCTTCTTCGAGTCTTTTAAGAACATTGTATAATTTACAATTTACTTGAAATCTCTGATAAATCCTAAAAATGATCTTTGTTATAATAAAATAAGATTTACTGATGATATTCAACCCCGTTATAATACTGATAGCTTAGATATTGCTGAAAATTTCAACCAATATTTTGTAGTAATTATTCATCAAATTGCTAACAGTATTGAATATGAAGAAATATGGTCGAGCCAAAACTATCCCCATATCAATGAGTCACTGAGTGAATTCACATTGCTAAGTATGAGCCATCTCCGTAAAATCATATTCTCATTGGACAACAAAATAAGCAAATACGAAATTCTCAACAGTAAATTCTTGAAAGAAACTTTTGATTGTTCTGGACATGTATTGCTAAACCTTATTAATACGTCTCTAGAAAAAGGTATATTTCCAGATCAGTTTAAAATCAGCACCATTATTCCTAATCCTAAAGTTAATAACTCAATAGATTCTTGTGATTTCAGACCAATCAACACATTGCCATCACTTGAAAAAGTTCTTGAAATAGCGGTCTACGAACAGATCGAAACTATTTCAATATCAACGAACTCTTTATTGGTGCTCAGTCTGGCTTCCGTAAAAATCATTCGTGTGAAACATCTCTTCAATATACTATATCAACCTGGAAAAGGGCTGTAGATGTTAATAAGTATACTGTGGCTATTTTTATGGATTTGCGTAGAGCTTTTGAAACGATAGATCGAAACATTCTATTGGAAAAATTAAAATATTATGGCATATCTGGCAATGTGTTGAACTGGTTTAGAAGTTACCTAAGTTATCGTTTTCAACAGACCAAGATAAACAATGTTCAATCTGACAAAATTCTAAATGATATGGGAGTTCCCCAAGGAAGCGTTTTGGGACCACTTTTATTTATCATATATTTAAATGACATACACTACACACCAGGTTCACACTCTTTGAATCTTTTCGCTGATGATACCTTATAGACCAGGGTCGATAATTTTTGAAACAAAAAAAAAATAGTAGGATGAAACGTTTTGGAAAAGGAAGAGAATATAACAAAAGTGAAAGGAAAAATAATTTACGGGCGATCTGAGGTCGGGAAGTGGAAGGGGGTGAGTTTTAAGGGTAAAAAACAGTTAATCTCGATTTCCGGCAAAACTACAAGTCCTATAGAAAAAAGTTAAATAAAAAAAAGATCTACAACTTTTGTATTACACTTTTTTCACATAACCTCAAAATGTATGTGAAAAATTAAAATAACCAAGTTTTTGGTTTTTTATTGTTATCTTTTACAAAAAAAAAAATCCACGAAATTTGGTGAAAACTTACGTTTTTATGTCCCAAACACACTGTATTTGATTTGAAATATTTATTTTTTCACCTTATTTTGACTTAATATCGAAAAACCACCCTAATTTTCAATCGAAAATTCTCGCGTCAAAATATCAGCTTTTTTAAAAAGTCGATGGGCTTTTTATTCGATGAAATCTCTACTTTCTGATGGTGAAAAAAAAAATACATTACTATGGTAAATATTCTCAGAAAATGCAAAAAAACGAAAAAAACTCGAATCCAAAAATCTACAATATTTTGAGAAAGTTGTAGAATCTTCTTTAAATTATATGCGTAGATGCCTATTTATTGCTATTTTAAGAGAACTCATATACCTGAGTGACCTACGGATAATTTTAGCCCATCAAAAGGTATTTCATAGAGAAGTGGGGAAGGGGCTAGGAGGGTCTGGGCCTTACTACCTGTTATTTCTTTGGATTTTCTGAGAACATTTACCATAGTAATGTATTTTTTTTTTCCACCATCAGAAAGTAGAGATTTCAACGAATAAAAAGCCCACCGACTTTTTAAAAAAGCTGATATTTTGACGCGAGAATTTTTGATTGAAAATTAGGGTGGTTTTTCGATATTAAGTCAAAATAAGGTGAAAAAATAAATATTTCAAATCAAATAAATTACAGTGTGTTTGGGACATAAAAAGGTAAGTTTTCACCAAATTTCGTAAACATTTTTTTTTTGTAAAAGATAAAAATAAAAAACCAAAAACTGTTTTCCATAGGACTTGTAGTTTTGCCGGAAATCGAGGTTAACCGTTTTTTACCCTTAAAAACCCACCCCCTTCCACTTCCCGTCCTCAGATCGCCAGTAAATTATTTTTCCTTTCTTTTTTATTATATTATCTTCCTTTTCCAATGGGTTTCATCCTACTATTATGTTTTTTCACTATTTACCATTTTTAAAGGCTTCAGCCCTGGTCTATTAGTGTTTCGAGTCTGATAAAAATCTTGAGAATGCAAATAATAAATATAAACAACTCACTGAAAAATATCGAAAAATACCTAAAAGTGAATAAACTAAAACTAAATGTCAACAAAACGAAAGCAATGATCATAGCATCTGGGTAATTTGAATACTATCAACATAAATATAAATGGAGAAAATATCAAAATTGTATCCGAAATTAAATATCTTGGTTTTATTATTGATAGTACTTTGACATTAAATAATCACGCTAAGTATATTATTAAGAAAATATCAAAAATGATCTTTTTTTTTCTAGAATTTCAAATTGTTTGAGCACATATTCTAAAATAACAAATTTCATTGCATTATCCAACCTCATTTCGATTATTGTGCTTCCCTACTGTTTTTATTCAATCAAAATAAAGTGTCTCAATTACAGAAACTTCAAAATCGTGGAATGCGTATGATTCTTAAATGTAGTCGCTATACTTCAATTTCGTATATGTTAAATTCATTTCAGTGGTTGTCAGTATAAAGAGGCTTTATTTTTCAACAATGGTTTTTATTTTTAAGATTGATAAAGGTTTTCAACCAACTTATTTTAATGATTTCGTGATTTTAAATAGAGATATTCATCATTATAACACTAGACAAAATAATGACTTCCACATTAATAGAACTAGTTCGAGACGATGCATGAATAACTTATTTTTCAAAGGTTTGAATGAATTCAATAAACTCCCCATACACTTGAAAGAGTCCAATACTGTTGTAAGTTTCAAGAAAAGTCTATTGGCTTTTTTAGAACAAGATTTGTGATGTATTACGGTTTAATATTTTATTACTATTATTATTTATTTTAGAATTATTAGATTATCTGTATCTTTAATGATTATGTGACTGTTTGTTTGTAAATTAGATTAATCTATTTCAATAAATTTCTACTACTACTACAACCATTGAAATACAGTCCTCTTTGATATAGGGTAGAGGAATGTTTAGACGGTAGCAATCTGTTTTTCATTCATGTTTCATAAGAGTGTTCTATCATTTCGTACTCAAAGTAATATTTGTTTTTGAAAACAAAGCAAACCACTTCATATATATATATATATATATATATATATATACACTGAAATCATTGTTAAAATTGAGAAGCTTTTGAAGTGTTCTCTGCATGAGTCCAATGGTCCAATTTTACTCAATATACGGACAGCTCTTTTCTGTAGAGTAAATATTCGGTAGGCTTCTGTAGAGATTCCCCAGTGCATTAAACCATACTTCATATTTGAATGGAAACAGCCAAAGTAAAGGCTTTTTACAATACTTACACTACATTGTTGAGAAGATATGCAGAGTGCATAACACATTTTTGCAAGTTTTGATAACAAAGTATTAACGTGAGTGTGCCATTTCAGATTATATTGCAGGGTAAGCCCTAGAAGCTTTGAGCACTCTGAGCATGTAATATCATTGTTGTTCAAGACTATTACGTTAAGAGTTTCAGTCTGAGTCTTAGCAGTTTTGAAGACAACTGCTACATTTTTATCACTGTTAAGGCACAGAATATTTTTTTCACTCCCTTCACAGATATTAAAGTGAACGTTATGCGATTGGTTTATGGCTTCATTGATATCACTGTTTACGAATAGGTAATTAGTGTCATCAGCATAGGCAACAAGTCTTGAATAGAAATGCCTCGTTTGTTCTAAGAGATCGATAATGTAAATAAGAAACAAAGTTGGTCCCAGAATGGACCCCTTGGGAACTCCGACATTTACTAGTCTCAAGTCAGAAACAAAACCGTTACATTTTACTTGTTGGTATCTATCTCTAAGGTAGGAGCCAAACCATTGGAGAGCAATTCCCCTGACACCATATCTCAATAATTTATGAAGGAGAACATCATGATCTATCCGGTCAAAAGCCTTTGAGAAGTCAATAAATAACCCTAGCGCCGCTTTTTTTGTATCCAGAGCTCTAGTGATCTCATCAATAAACTCCCAAAGTGCTGTATCGGTACTTTTGTTTTTACAAAAACCATGTTGACAATTTGAGAGTCTACCATTTTCTGTTAGGAATTTCAGAACCCTCTTGTTCATTATAGCCTCTATAGTTTGCAAGTTGTTCAGTGCCACCTTTTTTGTGCAATGGTATAACATTTGAAACTTTAAGTCTTGAAGGAAAAACTCCTTGAGAAATTGATAAATTTATCAGGTGGGTAGGTGGTTCAATAATTGTGTCACAGACTTTTTTTAAAATTGAATTTGTGTTTTTTATAACTTCCTTAATTTTAAGCTGCTTAGCAGGATAAATGAATAGAGATGCACTGGAGACTTGGATACTACTATCAATGTAGTCAAAGTCAACATTGTTGTTGTTACCTAGGGTAGACTGACCTGATGTGCAAAAATTGTTGAACTCTTTGACACAGTTTTCAATTCCTATTTTATTTCCGTTTATGTATTAAATCAAATCAAATATGCTTTAATATCGAAAGAATTGAATTCTCATTGACAAAGCTAGAAGGTATAAATAAAATAGTTATAAGCATTTAAAATATAAAAGAGTACAAACATTTAAAATACAAAAAGAGTACAAACTGTATAAATATAAACACACATATATACACATACATACATATATACATACATGTACATACATATATGTGAAAAGTCACAATAACGCCAGGATCAATAAATAGTCCTAATCGCATACTAAAAAATTTTTGTATATAACATGTACACATTGTATATAAACAGACACATATTTAAAGCTAAATTAAAATTACAATTCGAAATCAAATACTTAAAATATATTGTCATAAAATTCTTTCAAATTATAATATGCTCTATCTAGCAGTAACTCCTTGACAGCCATCCTGAATCTATTATGTGCCACCAAAGAACGAATATGTGAAGGCAGGTGGTTAAACATTTTTTTAGCATTATAAATTATTGACCCCTTTACCAAGGAGCTTCTGGGAATTGGTAGGGATACTGGTTATCACTCCTCGTCTTGTAAGTTGACAGAGATTGGATATTATTGTAAAACTACTACACTGTTTGTTCCCACATTATAATTGTATTCATCATATGAATTTGTTTTTTACACTGATGATGAGGACTGCAGCCATCAAAATGTAACAAAAAAAGTTGTTTGTCACCTTTAAACAACTGACCCACTGAAGTTCTCAATTTTGTGACATTGTGAAAATCCCTTTTTCAAATATGTTATTTTCTTACACTACTCACTTGATAAGAACTCCAAAACAGGTATGGCAATATGCACTGTTGCTGATATCTTAGATGAATTCAGTAGCACTTCAGGTAGCAACTTGACCATTGCTTCCTTCATTTCCAATGTGCATATGGTCAGAGCCGCAATACAATGCTTGGAACTTTTTGGACCTATGGTATTTGTACACCTCATTAGGCAACGAATCATTTTTTGTTGGTGCACTTGGTCGAGATAGTTGTGATACGAAGCCAAATTGACCAATACTAATATGACTAAGGCATGAAAATCTGGTTTGGAAACTTTGATGTTTAGAGATTCGGGAAGGTTGTAACTCTTATCAGCGATCTAAAACATGCAATGAAAAGTTATTTGCACTCTACGTACCATCATTTATATCGGAAATTGAATAAAAAACAAACTTATCTACCCATTGCCCAATCTAAATAGTTCAAAGAGACATCTAGTTTCAATAGTTAATAGGAATTACACTAAACTAAAGATACTTCACTAAATGAATTTCACTGTTTTGGGTGTACAAATCCACTGCACGTGTTTCGTTATACAATAGTTTCTTCAGGTGGAGATATACCTGACTTTTGTTTACTTTATAGATTTCCATCAAGTATCGGTCGCATCATTTCCAAATTTAATAGGAATAATTCTAGAAATATTACCATTGCACATAAAACATCAACCAGTAAATCCAATTCATTGTTTCCTTGCTTCGATAGAATCAAAGATTTGTTTTGGAGCCCTTTGGTCATTTCTTTCAAAACAAGATTCAGTACCTCCCAATCTGTAAAAAAAAAATTAACTGCTATAATACTAATAATGCTAAACATCAGAATTGCTGATTATATGAATTTTTTAGAACTAACTCTTCAACAAAGACCTAGAAGACCAAAAACAATTGTAATATTATATATATATATATATATATATATATATATATATATATAATATACAGTGTCACACATAAAGTACGCAACATATGGAAGTTTTTTTTATTAATAGATATAATGAAAATTTGACTTTGCAGTTAGTTTGTGCTTGAAAAATGAGTAAAAAACAGCCTCTTTCCTTTTGTCATGTGCTACTCTACACCTGTCAAATTTGACATTTTTTTCGAAAATCCTCAAAAAATCAGTTTTTTTGGAAGTTTCGAAAAATGCCAAAGAAAAAAGTTGCTCGGTTTCCAATTTTATACCTTTGCTCCAAATTTGGACTCTCTACTGTCACTTCGACTTTTTTCCAATTTTTTTAATTTTTTGAATCTTTTGCTCTACCTTTTCGAACGAAACATGATTCAAATATCATAATTTTGATGAATACGAGACTCTAATGTCATACATGCCTAGAAAATACCCACATTGGCCTGTTAAGAAAAAATAAATAAATGCACCTTCAGAAATTCGTCTTTGTTGTTGCAAAGTTCATCTAGTTTTTTCATTTCATTGTGAAACTGATTTTAAATGTATGGACGTTAATTTGTCAGTAATCGAATAAACGAATTTCTCTTCATTCTTATTACACTCGTATTTCTTTTTTTAACAGATTTGTATCCCGTTAGCTGCAGATGAGTTCGAAATATTTTGATGTAGTTTACACCCAACAGTGTGACTGTAATTTTCGAGCAAATAATAATTTTTCGCAAAGGTTCTTGAATTAATTTCATAAAAATTCTCATATTCTTTATTTTTACTATTAGATGTGTAAAAAACATTAAACCAAAATAACTATAACCAAATTCACAATAAAACTTCGTAACATTCATTGATTTATCTCAATAATCTTATAAAGAACCCGAATTCATCATTCAGTATGCTGTCCTTCCCGTTATATACAAATTATAGTCTTTTCATTCACAGACTTTGTGGCATTTTTAATAAATAGGGGATTTATATTAGCACAACACTTCCGAATGGTATTCTGTAAATGTTCTTTGTTTGCAAATGGTCTGTGCTTATACACTTTTTGTTTTAGATAACCCCATAGAAAAAAGTCCATTGGAGATAAGCCCGGTGATCTTGGTGGCCAATAATCTTCCCAATCTCGTCCTATCACTTTGCCCCTAAACATCTGACTGAGACACTGTTTCACTTCTACCGTTTGGTGGATCGGTGCCTCGTCAAGCTGATACCACAAATTTTGTCAGAGGCAGATTATGCAAAACTTCAGACTACTGATTCATAATGAAATTTCTGTACATGTCTGCGTTCAAATTTTCTCTAAAAAATATGGTCCAATTATTTGGTTATGTAATAAACCACACCACACATTTGTCTTGAATGAATATTGGTCACAGCATTCTATTACAAAATTTGGATTATTGTTGGACCACCAGCGACAATTTTGGGAACTAACTGTTCCGTTCGACGTGAAAGTTGCCTCGTCTGTCCATAAAATCCTGTAGGGAAATGTGATATCATTTTCTCTCTCACCTTGGAACCAAAATGAAAATCCTGCTCGAATATCGAAATCTCTTTCTTTAAGAGTGTGTATACCTTATTGGATTATGTGGTTTCTTGAAACGATTGTCCACAGATCCAGTTTCTTTGAATGTTTTCAATATCCTTCCCACGGTACTGAAGTGAATATTTCTTCCTGGATGCTGGTGATTGAAAATACAAGCAACATCTGGATATGGCACATTCTCACCACATAAAAGAACGATTTACACTTTGTCTTGTGTGGATAACATTGTACATAAAACTTATTTGTGAATTATAAATGTAGGAAAATCTGTACACAAAACAACTCGATTTATTAAACGCAATTATTTGACATTAAACAAAACTAAAAATTTGTTTCAAAAGCCTACTAAGGGAAAATTTTATTTTGATTCGACCAATTGTACTATTTTCTTCCCGAGATGTTGCATTAGTCTTGTATTGTTTAAAATCAGCAAATTTTATATCATTTTTAGTACAAATCGCTAGAACGAAAGTCTTTTGAATAGTTATGAAACTGCAGGTCATTGTTTAGTTTACAGAAAAGTATGATATTTCGGGTTTGTTTGTAACTGAATTATTGGTCAGAAAAATAATCAAACTGGATAAAAATCTATTAAAAAAGAAATACGAGTATAATAAGAATGAAGAGAAATTCGTTTATGCGATTACTGACATATTAACGTCCATACTTCGAAAATCCGAATCAGTTTCACAATGAAATGAAAAAACTAGATGAACTTTGCAACAATAAAGACACATTTCTGGAGGTGCATTTTTTTTTTCTGGTAACAGGCCAATGTGAGTATTTTCTGGGCAAGATATGATATTGAAGTCTCGTATCCATCAAAATTATGGAATTTGAATCATGTTTCGTTCAAATCGGTAGAGCGAAAGATTCGAAAAATAAAAAAATTGGAAAAAAGTCGAAGTAACAGTAGAGAGTCCAAATTTGGAGAAAAGGTATAAAATTGGAAACTGACCAACTTTTTTCTTTGGCATTTTTCTAAATTTCTAAAAAAACCTGATTTTTTGAGGATTTTCAAAAAAAATGTCAAATTTGACAGGTTTAGAGTAGCACATGACAAAAGGAAAGAGGCTGTTTTTTACTCATTTTTCAAGCACAAACTAACTGCGAACTCAAATTTTCATTGAACCTCTTAATGAAAAAAACTTCCATATGTTGCGAACTTTATGTGTGACACTGTATATATACAGAGTGACCCATTTGAAAGCGGGCCACCTCTCTAAAACTGTTATTTATTATTCGATTTAGAAGTTTTTTTTTCAGTAGATAGAGCATTAATAGTTCTAGTTGAATGCCATAAATTCGAAATAAAAATTTCACGGCTTACTTCGAATTTTTTTCAAGGTCAAAAATCCAAAAAACATACTAGAAATTTTTTTTAATAAAATTTGACGACGCCATTGGATTTGTGATGCTTTCAAATGGGTATGACCAAAATTTCACGATAAAATTATTTTTTTTAACAGAAATATGGCATAAGTAAAATTCATATCACTTTATTAAAATATTTCGAATAGTCATCATATAAATCACTTTCTTGTTAAAAATATCGTTTAAAATGCTCTTTCAGGTCGTTAGCAGCCGAGTTTGTAAACATCAGTTATTCAAAATGGCGTAACATTATATTTCTTCCAAACGTGTGTTCTGCAGTGTTCTGATGGACAAAACTATCTCCTATACTATGAAGTTATTTATTCCCAGTGAAGTGCTCATTTGGGAGGTTCTTCCCTCACTGTATATACCAGCACCAGTTCCTTCCTTGGTCTTGGATCCGTCTGTGTACCAGATCCTCTCTCCAGGTTTGCTCTTGGTGGTGTCGTCTGTCCATTCCCTTCGGTCTTGTATGATCACCTTGAAGTGTTTTAAGTTTATTTCAAAAATTCCTTTTCCCTTTATTTGTTGTGATCCGATCTGTTACTTGTGTTTTGTAGCTTTAGAAGTCCCATTCTTGCCTCGCCCATGATTGTTATGTCAATCAGTGGGAGGTCCAGTAGTGCTTCCATGTCTGCGGTTGGTGTTGTTTTCATAGCCCCCGTTATGCTGAGGCAGGCAAGTCTATGTACCGTGCTCAAGTCAGCCGCGGATATTTTTTGGGTTATCTTTGTCCACCATACCAAAGATGCATAGGTGATCATAGGTTTCACCTTATTTTCATGTTATTAAGAAATGGAGATTTGAGCTGAAATAAATCATATGAAGGGTACAGGGGAAAAATGGGCCAAGTCATTTTTTAAGTTTTGAGATATAAGAAGTTTTAGGTTGTAAACTCTCTGAGAAGCAGTAGATAAAATTAAAAAAAAAATATATTGAGGACGACTGTTGGGTCTGCTAAACTATAAATGGGGATTTGCAAATGTTAAAAAAAAAAAATATATTTTGAGAAAAAAATAATAATTATGATAACTTGTCATGACTTAGCCCGTTTTTCCCCAGTTTATTGAATGATTTTTTGGAACATTTTATCTTCATCACAAGTTTCGCAATGAGTATACAAAATCGAGGTATAATAAACACAGATTCCAAAAATAGCCTATAGTTTATATTTTCATCTTTTTTGGTGTACAAAACTAAAAAGAACCAAGTAAATAAAAATATAAACATGGAACACTATGGAAAGGATTTCATTATTTAATAAAATTTCTCTGGATTTTTTTGGCTTTTCGCTATTCAAGCATCCTGTGGTTGGTCCAGTATCTGCTTTTACTCTCTCACATTCTAAGACCTTTTTTTTGGCCAAGTACTCATCGCACGTACTGCAGGTGTCAGTTCTCGGGTACCCAAATGAAATATTAAAATTTTTAACAAAAATTGTTCTATATGTTTCGTAAGATACCTTGCAACTAGGGTGCAACTCCTTGAACATTTTGAACATCTTATTTAGATTTAATTCTTCTGGTAGGTAATTTTTTTTACTATCTTCGGTACTGTAGTGGCTACCTTGTCCCTTAAATAATGAAATATGAGTGAATATTTTTTGAAAAGTGGCATCCAGTAATTTGTTTGACCTGTTTCAATGTTTTCCTCTTTACGCAATAAGGTTGACTGTAGCATGCTTCTATTCGAGTTAAACTTCAGGATTCCAAGATCTGGGTCACGACAAAATGTCACTCTCTACTGCAACACGGCAAGATCAAATTTAATACTACTATCGCCTATTAAGAAAATGTGTGAGAATTTCAACTCCATCTGTAGACCATGTGATCAATATCTGCTCACTCAAACAACTAAAAGAGATAGCATACGATGAGCTAGTATGAATTGAATTCAATTATAAGATTTTTTATTATCGTTACAAATAATATTAGTTTTATAATCAGAAAAAACTGGTTGTTATATACAAACAGTCATTAAGTAGTTTATGTTAGGTTATTTACAGACTTAAAAATTGTTTTTGATTATAATTAGTTATTAGTCTTTATAGGTTAGCTATATCAGTGTTATAAACTGTCTTAAGCTAATGTTAACTTAATTATGTCCTGTAATTGGGTGTTAGCCTGTTGGGTATTGAAGGATTATTATTATTATCTTTTGGAGCCATACCAGTATCTTTCAAGGCTGATCCAAGTAATGTATTCTTCTTTTTGTAATCCCATGAACAGCTATAAACTCGTCTCGACATACTTCTTGTTCAACTGCATGATTGTCCAATACGTATCTTAGCCTATAATACTCTGCTACATCTCTTAAAGAAGAATCTTCCTCTTGTTTTCGGGGACTTCGTTGTTTAACTGGCACAACGCTTATAAGTCCACATAAGTAAGAATTTTGTTCATCAGTTGAGCTAAGAAGATATTCTGTATAATTATATGTTGTGCTTCTATTGGAATCTTTTTGAAACACCGCAGGCGCTTGCAGATACATTCTCTACCTATTTCATGGCTTTGTACCTTCAGTTTTTTATTTGCTCTCGAAGTCTTCCACGTTTTACTCTTTTCTTTGTAGCTTTATAGGCACTTTCATTATCAATATAAACAATAATCCACTATAAATATTTGTTCCAATCAGAACTTAAAAGTAGAACTATTAAACAAACCACTTTGACTCATGTACACAATACTGAAAAACAAAAGCTGCCTCATACCGATGCAAGTGAAATTAACTTAGCCCGTGTTTGCTCTGTTTGCTTGCGACTTATTCCGTTCTTGCTCAAACGTGTATGCTCAGATTAAAGTTTAGCTTATGCTCTATAAGATGGCGTGGTTATCTCAATTTTGATAAAAATGTACTTGGCTCGTTTTTCCCCTATACAAAGAGTTTTATAATCCATTATTCCTGTGAAAGACTGACATTTTTACACGCTTTATATTAGCTTCACTTGTATGTTTGTTTGTTTGTAACCGACTCCTTTGTGCGCGATTTTGACCCACTTCTAGACGTACAATGATTTGAAATTTGGCAGGTGTACATAATTCAGGTGACAATGCATTAAGTTTTTTTTTTTTTTTAAACAAAATGGCGGCGCCAATATGGCGGACGAGTTTTGTGATTATGGTCCGATTCGCTTCAAAATTGGTATCTGAGGGGTTTTGTGGTCAGAGATTATGATTCTTTTGTCAAAACTGAAAAATTCATGATGGCGGCTCCAAAATGGCGGACGAGTTTTGTGATTATGGTCCAATTCTATTCAAAATTGGTATGTGGGGGTTTTTGGGGTCCAATATTATGATTCTTTTGTAAAAATTGAAAAATTCTAGATGGCGGCTCCAAAATGGCGGACGAGTTTTGTGATTATGGTCCAATTCTATTCAAAATTGGTATGTGGGGGTTTTTGGGGTTGGAGATTATGATAATTTTATCATAATTGAAGATTCAAGATGGCGGCTCCAAAATGGCGGACGAGTTTTGTGATTATGGTCCGATTCTATTCAAAATTGGAGAATAATAGTTAAAAAAATTAAATAATAATAATAATTTTTGAAAAACTAAAAAACACGCTTTAATAGAAAACAAAACTAAAAAGTTGAAAATAAATAATAGTTTAAAAACTAAAGAACACGCTTTAATAGAAAACTAAACTAAAAAGTAGAAAATAATTTTAAATGAGTTTGAAATAAGAATACAGTGATTAACAACAAATTTATTTCATCGTAAAAAAGCGTGGGGTGCTTTTTAAGATATTTTCATAATGATTCTACTTTTACCAATATCTGTCCATGAAATATTAACAACAATTCAGGCATAGACGAAATTTCTGTAAAAATTTTGAATAATCTTCCTGATTCCGCTTTAAATGCACTAGTCATGGCCATAAATAAATCCTTTGCCCATGGAAAATTTCCGCAGTGCCTAAAAACAGCTCTCATAATCCCTCTTTTCAAAGGTGGTAACTCAGAAGAACCGAGTAACTTTAGACCAATTTCTATTCTCTCAACAATCTCTAAAATTATAGAAAAACTGGTAAAAAAAAGGACATTAACTTTTCTCCATAGCTATGATATATTAACCAACTCACAATTCGGCTTTCAGAAGGCAAAAGGCACAAATTATGCCATCTTTGCCTTCCTTGAACATGTTTACACTCATCTCAATAATGGGGAAGCCGTAGCCGCAGTGTTCTGCGACTTCTCCAAGGCCTTTGATTGTGTAAATCATGCAAAAATTGCACTGCTATGGTTTTAAAGGAGTGAGTAATGACTGGTTTAGGTCCTACTTGAGCGATAGAAAACAATTAGTAAGTTCAAATGGAAAACTGTCACACACCAAAGATATCATATGGGGTGTGCCACAAGGATCAGTCCTGGGCCCAATCCTTTTTTTGATATACTTAAATGACTTAGTTACTCTCTTGATTAAAGGGAAGTTTACAATCTTTGCTGACGACACCACGCTTCTTTGGCATGGAAAAAACTCTTTAGATATGAAAGAAACTATTACTAAGGATCTGGAGGTTGTGAAACACTGGTGTGACGCAAACTTCTTGTGCTTCAATATCAAAAAAACAAATTTACTCACCTTCGCTTCTGAAATTGAAAATTTACAATTGAACGGAGATATTCTGGAAAATAAAAACCAAACGAAATTCTTAGGAATCTATATTGATAATAAACTAAAATTTGACCATCACATTTCAGTATTAACAAAAAAATTAGCATCAGGATGCTATGCACTCCGAATTATATCGAATGAACTAAGCTCATCTACAACAAAAATGCTTTATCATTCGCTGATAGAGTCTCACTTGAGATATGGTGTTGCATTCTGGGGATATTGCAGTCAACAACTCTTTCACTCAGTTTTTGTTTTACAAAAGCGAGCAATTAGACTTCTATGTAAGGTGGGTGTCATGTGAGTCATGTAAACCATTGTTCGTGAGAGAAAAAATTCTCACAGTTACTTGTATCTTCATTTTGGAATCTGTTTGATTCACAAAAAATACATTACATTAAAAGCACCGATACAAGCAAATTACTCAACCAGACAAGCAGCTGAATATAAAGTACCGCTCCCCATTCCAAAATCAAGTCTGACTAAGGATTCTTTAATTTATGAAAGTAAAAAGCTATACAACTACATACCCTACGAAATTAGAAAGGAAAGAAATTATAAAAAGTTCAGATACCTTGTTAAAGAAGCCCTTGTAACAAAAGCTCATTACAATCTCGAGGAATACTACAATGAAGCTCTGTTGTTATTATTATTTTAATATACCTTTATTATTTTAATATACCTTTATAATATACCCTCCCATATATGTATTATCTAAACTGTAATTTTATTTTTATATTTTATCGTAAAGACATGTGATCCTACTTTTAAATTATGTCTCTGTGTATATTTTTCTTTTTTTTAGGCTTTCTGTCACTTGTGTCTGTATTTTTTAAAGTGTTATATTTTTTTAAAGTGTTATACAATTTAGGATTTTAAGAAGCTTTGTCAATAAGAAGGTTTTTTCTTGGACAATAAAGTATATTTCTCTCTCTCTCTCTCTCAATTGACATCAAGCACCCCACGCTTTTTTACGATGAAATAAATTTGTTGGTAATCACTGTATTCTTATTTCAAACTCATTTAAAATTATTTTCTACTTTTTAGTTTAGTTTTCTATTAAAGCGTGTTTTTTAGTTTTTAAACTATTATTTATTATGTTTATATTTTTTGTATTGTAAATGTAGACAAATGCAAATGTCTTCTGTTAAACTCACTGAAAGTTTTTTAGGAGTCATTAAAGGATTATCACTAGATTGCTTGATAATGATAACAAAACATACTTACCTGGGAATTTGAAAATATTATAGATAATGGATTTCAGGATAAATCAACTTCAACTATTTTTATCAGCTCTGTCAAGGTTAGAGGAAAATGTGCAAGTCAATTCCATATTTACAAGATTATTAAAAAACCTTTTTGTCAACCATGCTTTGTTATTGGAAAAATTGGAAGCTTATGGGATTTCTGGAAAATTGCTCGACTGGATAAAAAGTACAATGTGGAATACAAATGAAAATTATATCTGAACAAGTGACAAACTTATTACAGATTTATTATGAAAAACTAGAAACTATTGTTTGACAGCAAATTCACAAAAGTCGCAAAGCATACTTCTTGCAACCTTGATATTGATTGTTTGGGAATTCATCAATTTTGATCTATTGATTTTGTATATTTTAGAATGATGAAAATGGACAAAAAATAGCACAAGCAAATCAGTCATGGTATTGAAGTAATACTTCAAGTATACCCACCTTTTTCAAATTTCAGGCAGCTTAAAAACACTTTGAATGCCCTCCTGAGGGAAACATAAGTGACAGATACAGTGAGATGCTGAGTAGGCCCTGGAGATTGGGGAACTGGTGATCCCAAAGGTCCTCTCTCATTACTTCGATAGGCCACACATAAATACAAGCTGAATTTTATTTTGTTTCCATCGTCATACCCCAAACGGTACAAGGCGTCCGCTCTCATTTTCAAAAAGCAGTCAAAAATCTGTAATATTCCAAGCTCATCACCTTATTCAAAGAAATCAATGTAAAAAGTTAGTGTGATTTTTTTTACCTTATGCCTAACTGATGGGCAGTTTTCAAAAATTTTTGGTCGAGTGTAGTGGAGTTCCAAGAAAGTCACCAACATTTTATAGATTTTGATGGCATGAGAAGAAGGCAGTTTGTGTATCTTTACGATGAATACTTTGATAAGTCCTTCCACAAGACACTGAATATCATAGTGCTCAATATCAGCTTTGGGTGGATTATCTTGTATATGGGTGTCGAACGGCCTATGTAACAGCTGAAAATGGATGACTGTATTAATATTTTCAAGTTGCTGAGCTTTATTATACCATATCCACTCAACATGCATAAAAAGGTTGTCAACAGATTTATTAGCACATATTTTTCAATACTTGTATTTAAAGATATCGGAACGATATTCGGTAGGCTCAATATATAACTTATGAAGCTCATTTTGACATAACTGTCATATTTTTGGCATATTCGCTTTTACTGGAAATAAAGCTACTTTTTTAATTTCGTATTATACCGGGTGACACAGGATATCGGGCCACCCCTGTAACTTCTGCATTCGTGAACTGATTTTTCTGGAATTTGGTACAGTTATATAAGCAACCATTTCGGATTTGATCACATTACAATCCAATATGGCGGACTTTTTTCTGGAAATGCCAGTTGGTGTTTTTTTTAATTTTCTAGCTTTTCTCGACTGACATTCTTGGTATTCCAATTCCTGCGTCGAAGCGGTTGGATCAAAATCGACATAAGCAAAACATTCAGTTCTTACGATCATCTTCTCCATTGTTGGGTTCTTTTCGGAATCTTCTCTCCACATTTTTGAAAAAGGTTCTTTGTGGGTGTCTTCTGTGTGGGTATCGATCAGCGTATAACTGACAAGCGGCGACAATGTTTTCAATACATTCTCCGTAAATTAATAACAAATCAACCTGTTCACTTCTTGTAAACCTATAATTTTGAATTTACATTTCCACTAAACTAATTGATGACAGCGAAACACAATTAGTTGACAAGATTCAGAAATGTTGTCTTCCACAGCTTACTAAGTTGAAAAATTATTCGAACTGCAAGGAAACTCATGAACTAGTTGTAGATTTTTTAATGTATACAATTTGTTACTGCACCGAAATACAAAAATGATATGTCATTTTATTCCTTAATGAATGTTCTAGAGAGACAGGTAGGTGGCCCATAAGGGTTTCATTTGAAAAAAAATAATTTTTGATCAAAATGTGATGATTGAATTAATTCATCAATAAATGACACATAAAATGATTTTTTAGAAAAAATTATGTTTTTCTGTTATGTGTGACTCATTGTGAATAGCCTTGACCAAATCTCATTTATCCACGAGGTAAAATAAAAAAAACAATTTTAATTTCAATTGTTTCAAAAAAATTACATTTGACTCAAGATTTGGACTTGTTTTGACCTGTTGAACTTGAATATGTAAAAATATACAGGGTGTTCTATTTGAAAAAACAAAGTTGCTGGCATTTTCAGAAAAACCGGAAGTCCGCCATATTGGCTTGTAACGTGATCAAATCCGAAATGGTTGCTTATATAACTGTAACGAATTTCAGAAAAATCCGTTCAAGAATGCAGAAGTAACAGGGGTGGCCCGATATCCTGTGTCACCCGGTATACATACGTGGAATTATAACACATATAAAAATATTCTTTGTCTGTTACCGGTCACCTAGTGGTAATTTTAATTCCTTCTATCGAAATATCAGTTCACTTCTTGAAAAACTATTTCAACCTAACATTTTTATTTTTCTAGCTGGTGATTTTAACATCCATTCTATGACTGTAAACGAGGCACGTTATTTTATTGGATTGGATTATTTCCAATAAATTCTACTCCTACTAGAGTAACTGCTACATGTGCCAGTATTCTAGATCAAGTATACTCAAACTTTGATGAATGTGAGGGTTATTGTTGACATAAATACTGAATCAGATCATCACAATTTCCTACTAAAATTAAATCATTTTCTCAAATGACTGTTAACAATTATATAAATGTTAGGGATATAAGTGAAAATAACGTTAATGACTTAATATCACATTTATCTAAAGAAACTTGGAAGGACGTTTATGAAGCCTCTGATACTAATACTAAATTTAAAATATTTCATGATATTCTAATTTATTACTTCAACATTAGTTGCCCTATAAATAAATAAAAAGTAATAAAAAACAACAGAAAGTAGGATAGCAATGAATTAAAAAATTCATTTAGTAATCTAAAGGTTTTGTTTAATTTAAAATGTAAATATCCGCAACTCGAAGCAACGTAAATGAAAGAAAAGTCTTCACATAAAAGGCTTGTTGAAAATACAAAAAGTAATTATTATTACGGTAAAATAAATAATTCCTTTAATAAAAATAAAACAGTATGGGATGTTATAAATGAACACAGAGGAAAGCAAAATATTCAGAAAGCTATACCTTAAATATTGATAACGAAACAGTAAATGATCCACTATTAATTGCTAATAAATTTGATGAATACTTCATAAATGCTCCTAATGAGGCAATTACATCGATATCAAAACCGAACTATACATTAAAGTACCCTTCAAATATTTTTGTTTCAAACAGTATATTTCTTTCATATGTCACAACAGAAGGTGTTCTTGAAATAATCATGAATAAAATTAAAAATAAACCTTCATGTGGTCCTGATAACATATCTAGTATTGCCATTAATAAAATTGCAAGTTTTATAATAAAACCTCTTTCTCATATAATCAATACTTCTTTTGAAGAGGGAGTTTTCCCTCATGAACTAAACGTTTCTCCTGTTTTAAAAAAGGGTGCTGCTGAAATGATGTCGAATTACCGCCCAATCTCTGTATCACCAGTTTTGTCAAAAATATTTGAGTATGCCATGCTGAAGCAGACGTTGAAATTTTTTGATAAAGTAATTACTGATCATCAACATGGTTTTCGAGCAACATTTTCAACTTCAACGGCCTTGGAATCGTTCTATAATGAAGTTCTGAATTTGGTCAACCAGGGCGAAAGCCCGATTGGGATATTTTGTGATCTCAGTCGGGCTTTTGACTGTGTTCAACATAGTATTTTGAAAGACATGGTTTATAAATATGGTATGAGGGGAAAAGCGTATACTTGTACCTAGATAACAGGTTACAATCCGTCAAAATTGTTGTTAAAGCAAATACATATATGTCCGATCCTATGGTAAATGCACAAGGAGTTCCACAGGGATCCATACTTGGACCTTTGTTGTTTATCTTATATATAAATGAGTTGCCTACTGTTATACCAGAGTCATTTACCACTCTTTATGCAGATGATTCAACTTTTCTGTTTAGTGATGAAGACCCAAACATTTTAAATGCGAAAATTATGGATGCTTTATTGAAATTTTCTGCCTGGTCTAGTGATCAATCCTTGTTATTTAATAGAACTAAAACGAATTTCATTTCATTTCATTTATTCCTCGCCAAAAAATTATTTCCCCTGACTTTGATATATTGGTTAACAACTCAAACATAACAAAAACAGAAAATATAAATGTCTGGGAGTATTATTTGATTCAGATTTGTCCTTTAAAACTCACTGTTTAAATCTATCAAAGATGTTAAATTCTAAATGTTTTCAAATTAGAAATTTAAGGAAAACACTTAATGTAAACCACATTCGTTTACTTTATTTTAGTGAAATACAGTCTAGGATTAGTTATGGAATTTGTATTTTAGGGAGTTCTCCTCATGCTGAAAATGTTTTCTTGTCACAGAAAAGCAAATCAATAAATAATATACATTTGTTTTTGGTTTACTTTCTAAACATTACTTATGTACCAAATTTCAAGCTTCAGATCTGCTGGTAGAGATTTATATACTTAAACTGACCACGTAGCATATCAATCATCGTCATCGACTAGACCAAAAATTTTCATCCACTAATTTATGACTTTTGGTTGCATAATACGACCATCACAAACCTATTCAACATTTGTTTGATAATATGATGAATGTTCATAAAATCAAATGTGAGTCAATGTCCAGCGAGGCTTTAGCAGGGGAAGTAGTTGTTTTCTGTTAGAAACTAACTTCATTATTGTCGTAGATTTTTCGATTTTCAGACAAATCTTTCTATTCAATATTCAATTGAGAATGTTTCCCTTTTCTATTCAACGTATTCCGTAGGTACATTCAAAACATTTTCTGTTCCTGTTCAGATATGTGATCATTATTGTCATACATTTTGCTTTAAAGTTAATAGTTCTTCTATTCTTAATGACACGGGTATGAAGAAGAAAAAGACATATATAACAAATGAAGAAAGAGTAATAATAATAATAATAAAAAATTAATATAAAACTAATCCTTATTGGGTTTATCATTTCATGAAAGGAAAATGTTTTCCATGAGTAGCAGGTTGAAATTCAATAAAATTGAGTCATTCTTTTAATGAAATTGGGATCTACTGTTCTTCAGATTGATTCGAGTTGAGGACACTGCTGAATAGATTGTGTCATTCGTCAAATAATACTAACCTTTTCCAAAATATCCAACAATTCCAGACATTTTTTCGATTCACATTCCAATGACAAATCTATCAACAAATTAGCAACAGAAGATCTCACAATAATATCCTTGCTATGAACAATATGGATAGTGTGAGGTATTACTATACGATCTATAAGTTCGTCCTCGTACTGCCTCCTAAAAAAAACATAAAAATTTCATGTGAAACAAAACCTATATCTATCACTGATTCTATAGAGGATACAAGTTGGAATTACATTGCCTGATATGCATATTTAAGCACCGTCTAGAATTCGACTGGAAATAGAGAATAGTAGATAGGCGATGACTGATAAGAATTTGTCAAAATGTAAGAGATCAAAAGAAAACTCATCAGTCTATTATCTGGAACATTTTGGCTTTCCCACACTATATTTGATTTCAGACAACTAATCTCCCGATCTTCTCCACTGGATAAAATTCATGTACACACAAAATAAAACCATAGGTGAAAACACATTGTTAGAACTTCCAGGTACGTTATTTCCGAATTCAATATTCCAATTGATGAGTTAGAAATCTATCTTTGACCTTAGAATACATTGAGTGGCTTCAAGTACTGAATATCCTTCTGTGAAGGTACCCTTCGTGGAGAGATGAGAGTTTGAGTTATCTCTCAATAGTATTTTAATGTAATTTTCCTTAGTGTTTCTTTTAACTATTGAAACTGTGATTGACTATTGAAGGAAATTTCCGGTATGTTGATCATTTCATTAACAAAATTTCAGAAAACTAGAAATGGTATTGAATTCATATCTACTCCCTTCTTCTACCAGGGCGATGAACAAATAGTGAGTACATCTTGTGCAGATGCAACAAGACTAGACCACAGAAAATTGGAAGCCAATGACTTGAAAAAGATATCGCCAACTTCATCAGAAAGGCAAGACTGGAAGGTGAACCTTAATTTTAGGATCAAGCCACAATAGAGATGAAAAGATCGATGCCGGGGTTATCACTTCAGTCAAACAGAACCTAGCCTAACCTTACCCATTTTACTTTATTTAGTAAAAAAGGGTTAATTTCGTACAAAATTGAGGTTTTGAGAGCTTAGGATTCCCATGAATACCAGTCCACATGGAGTCATTGGTTGTCAGTTAAACCTTAATGTTACCTATTTTGATTGGCAGTATTCATGAGTTTTGTAGTGCCTTACATTTGATGTAGCAAAGGTTTAAAGGCTGGTGAAAAGAGGGGATGACAATTCATTGGTTTCGTTACAACCTGGTCAAGGATTAGATGTACTGCAGAATATATACGGAATAATAGATGTACACAGCTGTAGCAGTAGCAAGTAAATCAAAGCCAATTGAAGACCAGATATCAACTACACAATGAGAACCTGCAGGAGTATGCAGCAGAATGTTTTTATAAATTTAGCTAACTTGCAAGCCTCCATCAAAGAGTTCATTGGACAATTTGGAGTAAAGACGTTCATCGATGAATTGAGATATATAGACTTGCAACTGGTTCTTAGACTAGATAATCATCAGATGATGCAATGCAGCGCTTAAAGCTTATTTGGAATTTGAAGCAACCAATATAGCGTCAGGAAATGAGGGCGCAATGCTGAGACAAATCAAACTCGGAGAAGCAAGGCAAGATCAAGTGAAACCATGAAATACAGATCACACTGGAATTATTCAAGGATAAGGAGACACTGTTATATCTGTGGAAAAGAACAACATCTACAATGAAGCTGTTGTAAAGATTTGGCAGATGGCATACATGAATGATCTCGAAAGGTTCGAGAAATGGCTGCTGTCAACATTCTAGTAGCTTTCACCACTTTTCTAACTACTATATTTGCTGTGCCACTCTAGAAATCACTTAGTAAGGGAATCAAGAGTAATTAAGTTTCGAAGTAATCCAATAGAATTGAGTGAGCAGTAGACAGTGATGAGTTGTGCCGAATATTGAATTTAACTGTAAATTTGTATTGGATGATGTCATTTATTGCTTGAAATTGTATTTGGAGGTTGTGCAATGAAGATTGTTATTTCAGAGTATGTCCCTTATTTTTTTAAACCCTAAAAGTAACAATACATTATTACAAATTGAGTACAATAGATTATACTAAGTAGATTTGTGTTTCGATCATATTTTGAAATTTGAGCTCTTTATTACATATTGTCTAGAGTTTACATCACTATCAATGTAATTTTTAGTAAGAGGCATCTAACCTAAGTTTGCCAATGGAGTTGAATCAGCTGAAAAACATTAAAATTCATGGATTCTCACCTGTTCAGTTTTATAACATTCGCCAGTATATCTAAAACCTTCAATCTTATGTTGGTCCTCATTTCTTCAGGTCGGAAATATTTATGGAGTAAGTTATAAAGGTTAGTTAACCATAAATGTTCAGTTGGTACGATGCTTTGTGAATGGTACATGATAAGTCTCAACAAAGAACTTTCTGGCTGGTCAGCAGAACATTCTTCTATTACATGGAAGAATTGTTTGAGTGTCCCATTGAAACCACCAATTTCCACAAGGTTTTCAATATTGTTCAGAGTTTCCCGCAAATGAGCTCTGATTTCCTTATTCGGAGGGTGATTAGAAGATATATCTGTAATATAATTGTTTTCTGCAACAACCTCTCACAATAATGTTTTTGGGTACTGAACAATGGACTTTTTTTCATCAGTTTAATCTAGATCATTAAATATATATTATTTCAATTAACTTGGAAGAGAACAGAAAATCATTTCTGTTTTATAATATGCAATTCAATTCAATAACAAATTATCTAGATATTCCAGCAGTGGGTCAAAAATTATAAAACATACTAGAACTGGAGCATAACAATATACATTTACAACTGAGAGAGAATAAAAATTATTTTAGGAACACTTTAAAATATTACAAGAAATTATGAAATATTTTAAAATAAATGAATTGGAACAAGTTGTTAAGATATTCCAGCATATTAAAACTGGACCAATAAAATAATTGAAAAAGATACATTTACATCTGAGAATAAATAAAAATTATTTTAATAACTGTTCAAAATAATATTTCGTGAAATTATGAAACATTTTAAAATAAATGAATTGAAACAATATGTCCATTAGCATTGCCTCTCAGTTCATCAGATTTATATTCAGTGTATTTTTATTTAGGGGAATATCTGGAACACTCCAAACTTCACGATTGAGCTTCTTGGCAAGAAAATTGAAAATTATTAGAGAGCATTCTAAGGCAGGAAAATAAGTAAGTTGATAAGATTTCTCAAAGTGATAGACATTTTGAACTAGAATATTTTTCAATTACCTTATTGGTCCAAAAAAATATTTAAAACATTTTTCTATACTTTTAAACCGACAGAAATATAAAAATTTTAAATAATAATGTTTTTTTTCCAATTTAGCAATATATTTCCAATTGGGATAGAATCACCTGCCATATACATTATTCTGAGAAAATACAATTTTTTTAACTGCTTAGAATTATTGTAGGTAGACTTACCAATATGATGGATAATATACAAGATGATTTCCAATAGAACTGACCAAGCTGGATTCTGTAATTCTGGACCATGTCTACTTACAAGATTTTGCAGGCCTAATATAACTTCGAATGCCACAGAGGCTTGGTCACATTTCACTGCCTGAAAGGTAATATTTTCATTTCATTTATTTTTTATCACAAAAGATTACAATATAGAAGAGTTACTATACAGTTCACTAATGTGATAATGTCACATTAGATAAGGTGAAGAGATAATACTTAAAAAAAATAGATGCAAATATAAGTTTTGGTAGCTGTCCAGCAGTTAACATATTAAATAAACACATTAGACTTGACAAAGTTATTAAACATCACTATAAAATTCTATTAGGGAATAGTAGGACTTTCCCAACAGAAAAAGGTTCATCTCTCTTTTATAGCAAAATCTGGGAATATAGCTATATGCAAAAAATGTAGACATGAAATGCAAGTTCTTGTCAACGGAGAAATAAACATTATTTAGATACAGTGGTATAATTTTTTTGATATAATATACCATTAATTAAAATGTTTTTATTTTCTCTTAATATATAACTTATCAGAAATTTTGATTTTAATCATGATTTGAATTGAAAAAATAATGTGATTTAAATCGCTATTTAAATCAATTATTTTAAATCGTTTCAACCCTGATGTAGATTTCGTGGAAGAAAGGTAATCTTTGAACGGTGAAGAGAATTCAGCTTGATACGCCAATTTTTGCCCTTCACTCTTTTTGTTTATCTGTCTGAGGAATGAGTAAGTTTAAATTTGTTCCATACAATATATCTTTTACTCCCAAACATTATATTAAACACAAATAGGCAGGACAGATTCACCCTGTCATCTGTAAACAAAGTTGTAATTGGTATTGCCAGATTTAAATATTTTACCCGAAACTATCATAGCAATGTTGTCAAATAAAAAATTGGTACCCAAAAAATTTGTATTAAACATGTTTTTAATGTTTTAAATCATGTTTTTTGAACGAATAAAAAAAACATTAAATCAAATAAAACAGTTTTATTTAAAAAAACACTTTTTTTTTTTTTTTAATAAAACAAGTTTTTTACCAACCCTGAAAAAAATCAATTCAAGCAGAAAACTCACCTGAGAAAATGAGGGTAAAACTGAGCTAGGTGGACAATGTAAATTAGTAACTGGCATCAAGCCCCAAAGGGCCATGTGGATGTAGAATACTGCTCCCCTCAAGAGATCAGTTTCCGACTTCAGAGTTGGCTCTTGTAAAATACGGCACATTGTGTACAATGTGGAATGTCCCATATGAGTCCCAAGGAGATTTTTCATGATCTGAAAATAGCTTCATACATGTATGTTGAATAACAGATTCAGTCATGCAAACTTGGGAAAATGTTTGTCATATTCATGATATTTAACAGAATAATTACTGTAATAGAACATTTTTTTTTCAATTGAAGTTGGGTTCATGGGATGTATTATAATTTTAGGCACTGTCACAGTCTCGGTTTCGTAATTCAAAAATTAAAACTACAAATTTTAATGCACAAATTCATTCATGTCATTTGGTATCAAGCATGGTTTTCGTTTCTGTGATCTCGGATATTTAGAGTTAGTCTCATGAACAAACGACAAATGCTTATGCATTTGTTAGAATTCTGGAATTATAAATAATAACCTACCTCACCTGCGTTTTGTTTTCATCACTTTGAATCAATATTAAAATGAATAACTGTAGTATGATAAATAACATGATAATAATGAGAACCGAAGGAGATACAAAAGTTGACTTAACAGAAAAGAATCAATATCCATGAGTGTAAAACATATCTGCATCTAAGAACAATATTTCTGCAGAAAATACTTGGAAGATTACTGCTGCAATAGTACAAAACGGTTATTTGTTATATCACTACAAGGCCATTTGTCATTGTCAGAATAACACACACAAAGTTCCGTGAACACGCAAAGCCATTGTGATTGTAAAAATGACTAGAATTGAAAATTGTTCCGCGAACCGGCTTTATATTTCTTATATTTGGGCACACTTATGGCCAGTAAATTAATGACAATACATAAGCCAGGTTGATCAACCAATTTTTAATTTTAGTCATTGTCACTATTAGTTTCAGTTGTAATTTATAAATTAAAACTCTCAATAGGAAAGATCACAAACTCGTAAATTTGGTTCAAATGTGCTTGTAGTTGAAATACAATGATGAAATATTATGTATGCATGCCATTATTTTTTCGGCCTGCTCACATCGTAAAGAAATATTATGTTATATCTCGGCGCGGTTTCCGCATAGTTCAAACAGGAACATTTGTTTGGGAATTTATTTTGGAAACAAAAATTGAACAAAAATTCAACCACCTATAATATGTTGAACTGGAGTTTATGGTATTTTTTCCAGAAATTAGTGTTCATTCACTTCGGCTGGTCTCATGAATAATTTTTGGTTTAGACATAATCTTGGAAAGGACCCCGCTCAAACCTCATGGAAAAGTGATCTATGTGGGAATTGCCGGAATTTTGATATTGTTTAGAGGAAGTCTTCCTGATTAAAAGATACCATTGCTTAAAGTCCAATAACCAATAGTGTCGGAGATATTGGATTATCCCGTGTTCGATCCCTATCAATGACAAACATTTTTATTTTTAGGTTTATTATTTTTTTGTGTTAAAGTTAGTTGAAAAAAAAAATTTAGTTTTGGTTTGGCTCCGGGTTGAGTTGCATTTTTTTTTTTAGGTTATGTTTGTTTTTTTATAGTTAGTTGGAAACCTCAACTGTCTGTTTTTCAACTAAACACAAAAAACAACCTAAAAAATAACATAAAAAAGTTTTGTCACAAATAGAGACTGAAAACGGGATAATCCAGTATCATTAGCAAATATCTCCGAAACTATTGGTTATTGGACTTTAGCGCAATGGTAACTTTTAATCAGGAATACTTCCTCTAAACAGGCAATTTCCACATAGATCACTTTTCCATAAGGTTTGAGCGGATCCTTTGGTATGATTAGGATTATGCTTTCAAAGAAATTACTAATTCACATACATTTGTTAGACTTCTGGACTTATAAATTATACCCTATCTAATCTGATTTTTTTTAATGAACTTGAATTAACATCAAAAATAAATTACCTGTGATATTCTTGAAACCCTTCCTAAATGGGATGTATACAGTGTCTATTATAACTGTTGCACTACAGTTGATAGTCCATTAATAAATAAAAATATTATTCCTAGGAAAAATAATGAAAAGTTCAACTGCAATGAATAAGTCATTCATTTTGTATTATTGTGTTGTACCTTGAAACTGTGTTAATGGGATTTAATCTACACCGTTT
Organism: Gonioctena quinquepunctata; assembly: GCA_018342105.1. Taxonomy (NCBI): domain Eukaryota; kingdom Metazoa; phylum Arthropoda; class Insecta; order Coleoptera; family Chrysomelidae; genus Gonioctena; species Gonioctena quinquepunctata. The sequence continues at coordinate 11,147 of JAFIRS010002472.1, read as the reverse complement.
GGATGATAAGCAATAAGGCAGGTATCCTATAAGGTTGAGAGATAATTATATAAACTAAAGGTTTAAATACTTATCGCTGGTCACCTGCCAACAAATGTTGAAAACATGTACATCTTGATGTTCTTTGCTTCGCTTTTATTTTGAATTAGAATTCCTCAGACTGTCTTTTTACATTTCTCAAACAATTATAGTTTGATATTCCAAATTCCTATGTAAGTATATTCAAACAAACAAAATGTATTTTTAACAATTTCAGAACAATAGCGGAGCAGTGTGAGGTATGTTATATCTTGCATTCAGGAATAGGCAGTGTTTTTGTGCAATCTAATTATCTTTAAATTATAGAGGTAATTATCACTATTTGGTTCTTTCTTTCTTATGATCATATACATATAATAATAAAATTTACAGGCTTAATATAGTCAGGTATATCATTCACAATCATCATTAACAGCAATGAACCCAATATGAATCCTTACGGTACCTATGAATTATTGACAAAACAATCTGAGGCAGTTGTTGAATTTAACTATGACACCGTTACGAAAATCCGACAGTAAGAAGTTGGCCACTAAAGAGGCCCAGGCAGTGAGAGTGGGTGTGTCGGGAGAAAACAATTCTTATAGACAATGTCATACGAAAAAGAATAATAAATAATCAATAAAAAAAACCTTTTTAAAAACAAGCTTTTATTCAAATACCCTAAAAAGTACAAAATAATTGCTTTGGATGTGTGACGTAGGTTATTCCGTGAGTTATAGATTCAAGAGCTTGTCGCGCAAAGTTTTCATTTGAATACAGATCGACAAGTTTTTGAATCTATAACTCAGGAATCCTATTCATCACATCAAAGCAATTATTTTACTTAGATTTGAATAAAACTTGTTTATAAAAGGTTTTTATAATTATTTTATTTTGTGCTTTTTAGTAAGTACCCCTAACACCCACATACCAATTTTGAATCGAATCGGACCATAATTACAAAACTCGTTCGCCATCTTGGAGCCGCCATCTTGAATTTGTAAATTTTGACAAAAAATTCATAATCTCCGATCCCGAAAACCCCCACATCCCAATTTTGAATAGAATCGGACCATAATCACAGAAATCGTCGGACATCTTGAAGCCGCCATTTTGGTTTTTTTTCTCTAACAAATGCATAAATTTTGTCAGCGGGACCTATGAACACTTGCCAAATTTAGCATTTGGTTCATCAACAAGCTAATGTATGTCAAACTTAACTTGCCAAATTTGTATGAAAACTAGGTGACAGAGTTTAAACTTTAAATAAAAAGACAGTGAAATAAAATGGTATATTTTCAAGCAGATTAAAACTTGTATAAATAAGATTAATAAAACATCTTTACTGATGAAAAAAAAAAAATAAGCATCGTGAATGTGAAGTGTAAAATGGCACCAGTATCAATACGTTAAAATAAGCTTACTGGATGTGTAGAGAAAAGGGTTTGCTACAATAAAATTCATCCATACTATAGAAGGAATGGTCACATAACAAATCCTTAATATTTTTGTGAAGAATGGCTAGACGATGTGGTGTCACACAATCAAAAAATTGCACATGTAACCCCTTCACCACACTTTCTCACTTCATACCTATATGCACATTTCGATAACTAAGTTATCATCAGTAGGCTAACTACACTCATTAACCTTTTTCCTAAAAAATATGTCTGAATGTACTGGTAAGCAGTTATATATTTTCAGAAATGGGTATATGATCCTTGACAAAGAAAATGATAATTTTAGTTGTTGAGATGAACGTATATTATAATAAGATGATGCTACAATATATTTGTCGCGATTCTTGTGGATTAAACATGTTTCTAATATGAAAATCGACATTACTGTGAGAATCCTGTGTTTTTTGAATAGCTCCTTGCAAGAATCACGTGGCTTTACTGTGCAAAGAGTCCTAATTGCTCTTTTTTGCATAACTTGTACCATCTGCATCATTTGCTTGCTGCACACTCTCCAGAATGCTATTCCTTAATGCAAATGAGATTCAAGAAGAGCATAATAGTCTATTAGTTGATTGTTTACAGATGAATGTTAAAAATTGAATGAATAATGCACGTACATAAGTATTTTTTTCCGTCCAATTGGAAAATTGCAAGAGTACAGCCAGTCCCTAAAAAAGGCAAAAAGGCCCTACCTAGCAACTACAGACCTATCGCACTGCTATCTATTATTTCAAAGGTCATGGAAAAAGCCATCAACATCGAGCTCATGAAATATCTGGAAGACTCAGGAATTGTCAACGATAGGCAATATGGCTTCCGCCATCAGAGATCAACTGGTGACCTGCTTGCTTACGTCTCACATATATGGCAGCTATCTATTGAAAAGTATGGAGAAACTTTAGCTGTGGCTTTAGATATCTCCAAGGCGTTCGATCGAGTTTGGCACCAGGGACTCCTCGCCAAGCTTCCGTCTTATGGCTTGCCCCCTCATCTGTGTTCTCTGCTTGCTAGTTTTCTCTCAAACGAGGTCAACTAATCCTTTCCTGGAAGAAAAAAATCCGTTGGAGGTCCATTGACTGCAAAAGTGCATCCCAAAAACTTGGTTTTTTTTGCCCGCTCCAGGCTATTTCATCCCCCAGTCAGCTGCTTAAAATCGGAGCCCTTATGAAAGGCACAGATCACAGGCGCATCTTACACTCACCTGGAATACTGTTCCCATATTTGGAGCGCGGCACCTAAACATATCCTGAGGCTATTGGATTCTGTCCAAAAAGGGCAATTCGTCTCAGTCGGTGATGCCTCAACACAAACTTCAGCTCACTTGTCTGGAACACCGTAGAAAAGTTGGCGATTTGTCTCTATTTTATAGATATTTTCATGGGCGATGCTCTTCTGAAATATCAACAATCGTTCCTGCTTTGGCAGTCTCTTCGAGACTAACCCGTCAAGTTCAGTCATCACACCCCTTCGTGGTCACTTTGGAGACCTGCAGAACATCACTTTCCAAAGACTCGTTCATCCAAGCGAACAGCGAGGCTTTGGAACTCATTGCCTAGGGAGGTGTTCCCCGAGGCATACAACCTTCAGAAATTTAAGAAGAACACCAACTCCTACCTTCTTTCCCTTGGTTCCCACGATGTTCTCTGAACATTACAGGATATCCCTTTTCGTGGGAACCAGAACATAAAAAAAATAAAAAAAATTTTGATAGTACACAGAGGTTATCTTGATCAAAGGCTATGGCCATATCAGAATATTATATTTTAATAGTATTTTTCACCTATTGGGGATTGTAATCATTTCTAAATAGGCGGAAACCAACATTTATTCCAATGCGGCAAAATGTTCATTATACATAATTTACCTTCCAACTTGACTTGCAGTACTCCTCAACATTAACGGTCTGACACAAGGCTCCAATGAACTTTGGTAGAGATTCTGGGGGCATGTTACTGTATGCTACCATGGTTGACATAATTTGCAAACATGAATTCACAGTTTTGTAATTGCTTGTGTTGCAACAAAGTATACAAATGTGCCTGGAAAAAAATACAATATTTTGTTTTGATTTTTGAAGAGAAAGTATTGGAATTCCAAAAAACAGCCCAGTAAAAGTATGTCTCAATTCTAAATGAAGGACACTGCAACTTATTATAAACAGGATTGAATTTAGAATACTGACAAGAAGAGTGGGGAAAATCATCGTGAAAACAGCCTAAAAATTGCCAGGATCTACTGAGTTGATAAACTTGTGCCCATCTGGAGTTAAAAAAGTGGCTCAGAGGTGCGTTCGATTATAGACTCCTAGAGTAAAGTTTTTGAAGGTTTCTTAAATTTACTCTGGAGTTGAGTACTATTCATGTAATATTCGAACGGTGCGGAATTTATTTGGAGTTGTTTACAAGGTCCGAGTGACAGAAGGTTCTGACATCGGAAATATTGTTAAAAAAAAACGAAAAATGACAAGAACAGTGAAAGTTGATGAAAACCGGAGGAAAATATTGTTGACAATAGCAGATAACTTTTCTAGAATCTTGTTCGCCAATTGTAAATTAAATGTTACTATTTATAGTAGGGTGATGACAATGGTAGATTCGAATGTCATGTGATGGTTTCGAAGCAGCTTTATTAAAAATAGGTCCTAGGTTAAGAATTCGAGTGGGACAGTATGAACTTGGCAGACCATATGTATCTCCAAGGTTACAACTATTATCAGTGAACAGTATTGAACACTTTCACATAAATAATCTCAATCTTCGGTTGGCTGTGAGAGTGTGAGACACAGCATAAAGAGGTTTTCCGTCCCCCAGAGTTGTGTCAATTTTGTGGAGTTAAATAAACCCAGCCATTGTAGAGTTACGAGAGTTAACTCGGTAGCGAATACTCGGGTCTTTTCGAACGACAGTCTTATAGTAAAATATACACAACTTTACGATTTTCGAACGCTATTTAGTAAATTGTACTCGATGGAGTTAATAATCCAACGCACCTCAGTCACGAATTTGTGGATGAGGACAAATTTATATGTGCCGTGAACATCATTTCATAGAGATCAAGTTATATTATCAAGTTAGGAATAAAGATTTTGATTATATTCCATCTATCTTTTTCATCATACAATTTTGCCAAAAAAATGTAAAAAAAGGAAACTCTGAGACCATACGTGGATCTCAGCGTCAACTTATTATGAGATAAGCCAGTTGATTTTCACAAGTTAGTTTTTTTAGATTTCATCAGAAAAATGAGAAAATAAAAAATATGACTCTGACGTGAACATGAAAATAAAGTCTACATACACATAAAAAATGTTTTAATGAATTTAAAAAAACTAAAAAACGTTTTTATAGAAAACCAGACTGAAAAAATAGAAAATAAGAAATTTTTTTATTTTATTTCAAAAAAAGCGTGGGGTGCATGGTATCGCCTCGGCCAACAATTACCTGTGATCTGAGACATTTCTTACTTTACTGCCCTAGGTGTGTAATGTACTATATAATTATTGATACCATGCACCCCACGCTTTTTTTTAAATAAAATAATTTTTTTTCTTATTTTCTAATTTTTTTGTCTGGTTTTCTATAAAAGCGTGTTTTTTAGTTTTTTTAAACTATTATTTATTTCCTACTTTTTAGTGTGGTTTATTTATAAAAGCGTGTTTTTTTTTTTTTAAACTATCATTATTATTTTTTTGCAATTTAAAAAATGGAATATTTTCAAATTAGGTAATCATGATCTCCGACCCCAAAAACCCCCACATACAAATTTTGAATAGAATCAGAACATAATCACAAAACTCGGCCGCCATTTTAAAGCCGCCATCTTGAATTTTTCAATTTTTACAAAACAATCATGATATTTGACCCCAATAACCCCCACATACCAATTTTGAATGGAATCAGACCATAATCACAAAACTCGGCCGCCATTTTTAAAGCCGCCATCTTGAATTTTTCAATTTTTACAAAAGAATCATAATATTCGACCCCAAAAATCCCCACATACCAATTTTGAATAGAATCAGACCATAATCACAAAGCTCGTCCACCATTTTGGAGCCGCCATCTTGAATTTTTCAATTTTGACAAAAGAATCATAATCTCCGACTACGGAAACCCTCGGATACCAATTTTTAAGCGAATCGGACCATAATCACAAAACTCGTAGAGTTCATCCAGTATTGAAACGACCACTTTGGCCTTCCCCCACCTAACAACCAATGTTTATCGAAGATACCCGAACCATTGTCTAACTATGGCTATTAATAGAAATTCCATAGGCGTACCAAATTATTTGGTATAGGCAATTCACGAGACGTAGAGAACTTACACTCCTATAACTTTCCTAACACTCCTATTTCTTTTTCCGCTACTGAATAGTACTTACCACTGGGCATTTTGGCAAGGTAACGAGTAAACTATTGCAAAGTTGAATAAATAACTGCACTACCTATTTATTAATTAAACAAATCTAACCTTTCAAACGCTGCATGCCAAGACACTGGTGAAGATTCACCGTAGCACAGCAAATCGTGTCCACTCGTGTTTTCCCCCTCTCTACCTACCAAACGGTCGTTTCAATACTGGATGAGCTCTACGCCATATTGGAGCCGCCATTTGTTTTTTTTTCAGACAAAAATTTCTTAATGCATTGTCACCGGAATTATGTACACCTGCCAAATTTCAAAATCATTCGTACGCCTGGAAGTGGGTCAAAATCGCGCCCAAAGGAGTCGGTTACAAACAAACAAACATACAAGTGTAAAAAAGCACAGACAGTGTATTTCAAAAAAACTCCCTTTACTGATATGTCATCTCTTTCATAAGTTGAGATCCATTCAGAAACAACTGGAGGCTAAATTTCTCTCAATTCCAAGTCAAACCTAATTTATGTTTTCCTTTCTCGACTCTAGGAGCTCTAACTCCTAAACCAATGAAAAGGTTTGGACACATAAAGGTTTTTTTCATGAATTCTCTAACTTTTACAATGATTATTATATTGAGTTTTAAAATACACAGAAGGGAACTTTAAATGGAGACCCAACTTACTGTATAAATCCGGCAATAACTCCATCGTCCAGATAGGCAGCATTGAACTTGACAACATTGTCCACCATGTTCAAGTATTCCTCAATTTTTCCAGCTTTGGATATATCTGGCAGCCATTGCAATAAAAAAGGGCCCACTTCTTCTTCAAAGTACAGAATGTCTTTGCCATTAGTGGTAAGAGTGTTTAACAAATAGAGACGTTGACCAACATCATCAGGGTGACCATGGCACTTTATGAAACGAAAAAAGTGGGCTCTCATTATTTTCAATTTATCATGTTGGCCCCTTAAGAGACACTGGAGGAAATAAAATGCTGCATGCCGTATATCTGTTGGATACTCAGCACCAAATAGATCTTCTATGGCATTCCATAACTTTTCAACTGCTGTCTGAAAATAATGGAAACTTGAAGTGTTGAATTTTTCTGAATCAAATGCAACTAGTTCCACATGATTTATACAGCTTTCTTGTATATGATGCATGAATTATATTGAGTAAATAGATATTTTCGTGCAATCGCACTTGAAATGAGTATTTTGCGTTCTCAACACAGTCCGCGAAATTCAATTTCGCGGCCGTTACCCATAGCAACGGCCGCCAAACCAAACGTCACTTCCATATTTGACATTTCTAAAGTACGGCAATGTCAAGGATTATTTTACATTCTGCTTGTCACACCATCTTTGAACTTGCTGTAACATTTTACGTACTGCCGTTTAGAATTTTCAGGTATTGAAACGGAAAGGGCCAAGTTTACAATACTTTTTGACTCTGGAGGAGTGCAAGATACTAAAATATCACTATCAGTATCAGACATATTTGCGTTTTGTCAAGAACTGCCTAAATGGTTTTGTATATATTCAACCATATCATTTCCATAGCAACGCTGTGACTTTGTGTACCAAATTGATCTGCTGTTGGTATTAAAGCAATCATATATTTATTTACAATTATCTAGTTTAATAATTTTGACGATTGCACGAAAAATAGTGTGACCGCGAAACTTTTCAATGACCTCAAGATTATCCTGCCTCGGCCGCAAGCGGCCTCGGCGATAACTTTTCTTTTGGTACGCTAAAAAGGTATTTCGCAGCCTTGGCATACAAATAACTATTTTCTTAATTTTCAGTTGATTAACTATTAACTCATAGAACGAGAGCCCATGACCAAAACCATGTCTCATAGTTTTATGGCCAAAACCGTATGAAATCGTTAAATTAGATGATCCTGAACTCGACTCGGTGGGCAGTAACAGTCAAAAACGTAGCAACTGCATGGGAGCCCATTTCTACTATGTAAAAAAAAATTGCTGACAGTATTATTATATTACGTATGATATTGAAAATAAAGATAGATTTTGTCATTTTATGACAGAAAAGTGTGTTTTCATACATTTTTGGCATAGCACATTTATAAAAATGTCAACAAATTTAACAGAACTGTATTATAGCAACCCGATTCAATTTTTTTTAAACCTTTTGTATGGCTGCAGGAATCATGAAAATACTGTTTTTAGACATTTCCAGAGCTTGGAAATATGGAATTTGTAAAAAGTTCCGTAAAGATTTGGATGGATGTTGGCGTTGGTAATTCCCGCCGTTACATACATAGGTTGAGTGGAAGAGCACTTCTTCATGACTTTCAGCTGATAAAGCGCGAACTCTGCCTTTTGCCAAAATATATTGTTTCATATCTTGTAATAACTGTATCTGGCAATAAAAACAATTATTATTATTACATTGATTATTGCACGATACATTGGGATCGTCTCTATGACCAGCTGCTCTTACAATCCCACATTACATTGCAAGGAAAAAAAAGGCCATTGACATTGCTAAAAAATTCTTTACGCTACCAAGAGGCTTTCGCTGATTTAGGCAGATATACTTCTGATACCGAGAATGTATTCCATGTCTTAGAAGAATTTATGTACAGATTATACCAAACAAAATAATTGATAAAAAACCTTTTTAAAGACAAGCTTTTATTCAAATGCGCTAAAAAGTAAAAAATAATTGCTTTGGATGTGTGGCGTAGATTATACTGTGAGTTATAGATTCAAAAGATTGTCACTTTTGTATTCGAACATCCATAGAAATTATTTTTTACTGTTTACATTTGAATAAAAGCTTGTCATCAAAAAAGTTTTTATTAATTATTTTATTTTGTGCTTTTTAGTAAGTACGCCTTAATCTATGCATTTTTGTTAAAGCATCGTTATTATGAGGCCTTTTTCCCGTATTTTCTGAACTATCTAGTTCTTCAATTGGGCGACCATCTAAAGATTAAACCGCCATCCTGGAACTGCCTTCTTCAACTTATGAATTTTGACAAAAAATCAATAATTTTCGACTAAATTCTCTGACCCCGACATACCAATATTGAATAGAAACGGTCCATAATCACAAAACTCGTCTACAATCTTGGAGCCGCATATTAAATTTATGAATTTGACAATAAATTTTGAATTCGGACCTTAATTACAAAATTCGTCCGACATCTTGAATTTATGGATTTTGACAAAAAACTCATAACCTCCGACCCCGAAAACTTCCACCTACCAATTTTGAATAGAATCGGATCATAATTTTTTAATCTATCACTGAGTACAGGGTGCTTTTCCAACAAATGGAAAATTTAACAAATCTGCCCTATTTTCAAAACTGGTGCAATAAACAATATTCAAAATTACCGACCTATAACCCTGTTATCCAACTTTGCAAAGGATTTCGAGATGTGCTTGTACAACAGGATATTTCCTGATGTTAAAAATTGTATCTCCAATAATCAACACGGATTCTTCAGTAAAAGATCTACAATTACCAACTTAATGTGCTTCACACAAACAGTAAGTAATGCATTTAATGAAATCATACAAGTGGATACTGTTTATACGGACTTCTTGAAGGCATTTGCCAAGTTGCATCATAATATTATCATCAATAAACTTTACTCCTTTGGTTTTGACACACAACTCCTGAATCTTTTTCGCTCTTACCTAACTAACCGTATCATGTTCGTAGATTATAGAGGTCATAAATTCTTCCAATTTATTGCAAACAGTGGTGCCCCACAAGGAAGAAACTTAGCACCTCTCTTGTTCTCACTTTTCATAAACGATATAGGAAATAATATCTCAAGCCAATTTTTACTTTTGCCGATGATTTGAAATTTTTTCGACCCATTGTGTCTCAGAATGACTGCTTAATCCTACAAAAAGATCTTGAATTCTTACAAGTTTGGTGTACCGAAAATAATCTCCCCCTAAACACAAAAAAATGTAAATACTCTCAATATACCCTGAAAAATAACATTACCCAACATGATTACCATATAAATAACATTCCCCTTCAAAAAAGCACTCAAACAAGGGATCTTGGTGTCATTTTTGACTCAAAATTGAGCTACCTATTCAGTATAATACAATGACATGTGCAGCTAAACGGATGCTTGGTCTCATTTATCGTAATTGTAAGAACTTTCGTAACCAAGACAGCTTTGTCTGTATGTGTATACAGGTATATATTGGTTATTTGTATATGTATTGGTATATAAAACAGTAAACTCGCCTAGTGATAACGATTTATGTCTTGTTATTGGGATTTATTCCTGTTTAGACATTAAACACTTCTTTTTTTTTTATAATAACGTAGCTCGTCCGCCATCTTGGAGACGCCATTTTAATTTTATGAATTTTGACAAAACATTCTTAATCTTCGACCCCAAAAACTTCCACTTCAAAATCGGACCATAATTACAAAAATCGTCCGCCATCTCGAATTTATGAATTTTCACAAATTCATAATCTATGATCCTGAATTAATTACTTTTGATTAGAATCGGACTATAATCACAGAGATCGTCGGCCATCTTGGAGCCGCCATTTTGCTTATATGAATTTTGCCAAAAAATCATAATCTTTGACCTCGAAAACCCCCCATACCAATTTTGAATCGAATCGGACCATAAACACAAATCTCGCCGGCATCTTGAAGCTGCCATTTTGTTTTTTTTCTAACAAAAATTCCATAATGCATTGACTCTGGAATTATGAACAGCTGCTAAATTTTAAGATAATCGGACGACGGGAAGTGGGTCAAATTTAACTTGTAAGATTTGATTACAAACCCACAGATATCGGGACAGGTGAAACTAAATAAAAGCTTGTGAAAAACATATAGAATGTCGATTTGGCTAGATTGAACATTTTCACAAAAACAAACAACATTAAAAATGGCCACGCTTCTACAACTCTAAGTCTGCATTTATGGAATTACGATGCCTCTAGTCTGCTGCCATGCAAAACAGAATTGAAACAGCATTTGCACAAATATGGAGCAACGCTCACACGAAAAATCCAACAGATCTAACACCACAGATTTCGGAAGGGTATGAAAACAAGCTTAGATTTTTCGTGGTTCTCTGGTAATCAACTACTAGAATTGAGCGACGTTATTTTGGACGAAGAATCACCACCCACAAAAAGTATAGTTAACATGACTTTTAATGTAGCATTTTTATAAAGAAATGAATAATTATAACTAATGATATTTATTTTCTAGAAGAAGACATTGAAGATCTTGGTAGTGACCTGGAGAGTGATTTCAATGACGATGATGAG